>OZ024758.1:27489071-27501571 GCA_964016885.1 Eledone cirrhosa
CTACTAACGTTGTATGTTTGTTATACATAAAAAGATAGCATATGCATTCATGTACACTTCTATTCTGAACCACGCTATGATAGTGTTACTGCTAATTGCTCCTAGTCTGTAAAGTTCGCATTACTGCAGTCCTATCAACTCTCCCCGTCCGACGGGGGAGATCTCCCAGCCACTTTGGGGTGGGTGAAGAGATGTCTTCTCTTGTGAAAATGGGTTTAACTTTCATTATGTATCTGAGTTCAAATCCCGCTGAGGTTGACTTTGCCTTTCATCCTTACGGGGTCGATAAAATAAAGTACCAGTAATGCACTGGGTAATTGCTGGCCTTATGCCTAAAGTAGAAACAATTATGTAAAATTTCCCCGTTTGGCCTAATTTCTCCCCGTTTTGGAGCACTTTTTTTCATGGTACTCCCCGTTTGGGTTTTTAGAGGTTGGCAGGTTTGTTACTGGCTAAGCATTTGACCGACGCTTTAACGATTCTACCAAGTTACTGCCCTTACTAAACTGTAATAATTGTTTCTACTTTTGGCACAAGGCCAGCAATTATCCCAGTGCATTACTGGTATTTTATTTTATCGACCCCGTAAGGATGAAAGGCAAAGTCAACCTCGGCAGGATTTGAACTTAGAACATAAAGAGCCGTAACTCTTTGCTGCAAAGCATGGCGCCTGACTCTCTACTGATACTGTCAATCCACGTAATAAGGGTTTCTGATTTAGGCACAAGGCCTAACTGGTACTTTATTTTATCGACCCCGTATAGATAAATAGCAAAACTAACCTCGGCGGGATTTAGGAGATGGTGTACGATTTAGCCGATTCACCGTGTTAACCGAAGATAGAAGGTAATGTTGTTTACATATGTAATATTAAAAGTATGTATATGCTGATATACTGCATGCTGAGCATTAACAAAATTATAGAAAATACAGTCAATAAAAGACAGTAACTATATAAAATATGTTTTATATATACTAGCAGAAAAACCACGGTGGTGGTTTCGGGTGGTTTTCTGTTAAGGTCTCGTTCCTGGATATGTCAATATTTATAAAACAAGCTCTGTATTTTATCTGATGAGAGTGTACCAAAGTTTTGGTACCCTTGAAATATATATAATAGAATAAATATGGTTTTATAAATATAGTTTCCATTTATTAATATCACTAGCAGAAAAACCAACTTTCGGGTGGTTTTCTGCTAGCATGTGTAGTGTGTATATTGATATTATACGCAGGTATATATACATGTACTGTAGATATGATATCAAATAAAATCGTAATTGACAATATATAATACATAGAAATTGAACGAAGACTGCGTTACACTGTCTTCTGTAATCAGTAACGTAATCCATGATACATTAAAAAAGACGATATTATATATAAACTGCATTAGGAGAAAGTTAGTGACAGAAATATATGTATGTTTATTTAAGCGATGGCCAACCGGAAGTGTTGACATTTCAGAAATTTTAAAGAAGTGAATCTTTAAATAAACAAAATATATTTAATCAACAGCCACGAAATTTAGTAGATAAATTATGTAATATTCATTCATTATTGATTCAAAGTGCGGTGGATTGGCAGTATCGGTAGAGGGTCGGACGCCATGCTTTGACGCATAGAGTTACAGCCCTTTCCAATCTGAGTTCAAATCCCGCCGAGGTTAACTTTGCCTTTCATCCTTACGGGGTCGATAAAATAAAGTACCAGTAATGTACTGGATAATTGCTGGCCTTGTGCCTAAAGTAGAAACAATTATTTATTCAAAGTAATCCAACTTATTTTACTAATGGAATAAAAAATTATAAACCGTACGCAGTCCCGCACCCCTTACTTTATTATAGTTTAGATGTTGAAAACAATGAAAACAAAAGGCGACGTTTAGGTCTTAGTCAGTTCATTGTTTTACGATCGTTTCAGAAACTTTATTGATCATGATAAATCGATATGGTGACTAATCGATAGTCTTCGTCAAAAACAAGAACTCTCATCATCTGATCTCGTTGGCATTAATATTTCTGGGGCAATAGCCCTTTACGTTCTGAGTTCAAATCCTGCCGAGGTTAACTTTGCCTTTCATCCTTACGAGAGCGATAAAATAAAGTACCAGTAATGCACTGGAGGTAATTGCTGGCCTTGTGCCAAAAGTAGAAACATTTATTACTTCTGAACTACTTGGAGTTCTAATAATATCATTGGCCCTTACCATAGACTGGTAGAAACCCGTGTAAAATATGTTTTATAAAATTCTGTCACAGTACAGCATGTAACAGATGTAGATGCAGCATTGTCGAATATTTTAGTAGTTCACTTCGCAATCATTTCGCCCCGGTTCCAATCCCACTGCGTACCATCTTGGGTAAATATCCCTTACGATAACCTTCGATTGACTAATATCTTGCGAGTGAAATTTACTTGGAACCCCTTCAGATGGAATGTAGCTGTAATTTAAAGGGCCAGCCCTGTCATACACTGTTTAACGCTGAATCTCTCTGAGAATTCCGTAAAGGGTACACGTGTCTGTGGAATGCTCAGCCACTTTCACGCTAATTTCATGAACAAACTGTTCTGTTAATCAACCAGCTGAGAGATTCATTGTCGAAACCGACGGAGGTCCGTCCATTGATGAAAACGTTAAAATGTTAAAACTAAATTGTTAATTTAATTTACCAGTGGAAACTGATCTTAATGTGGTGGAAGTAGGGGAGAGGTAGAGGTAATAACTTACCATACTGATTTAGTAGAACTATGATGTCCCCCCTCCTCTCACCTTCCCCACACTAATCGAAGTCTCGGATGACTAACAAGAGACTAACTAAAAGTAAACAGCAGGTGGGTCATCAATATTTATTAGTAGACTTAACAGCCGCAGTAGTGTTGGAACCAATTGACTTAAAGAATAAGTCGAGTTACTGATGCGGTTTTCAGATAATGAACTGTTATTGATCATATTGATTACTTAATTTAGGCTCAAGGCCAGCAAATTTGGGGAAGGATAAAAGATAGGGTAAAGATCCCCTAACTTTTTGTGGAGTCGTAGAGGCGCCGTCATACGGCGTGTCTAGGGCACCTTTAAACCTGGCGGAGCCCAACGCTCTCCAGGTCAGAACACAGTCGATGTTTTTCTATAGAGGAAGAATCGACCCCAGTACTAACCTGGTACTTTTTTTTATCAACCTCGAAGTGATGAAAGACAAAGTTGACCTCGGCGAGATTTGAACTCAGAACGAAAAGAGCCAGAAAATACCGCAATATCATTTTATGCGATACTTTAACAATTCTACCAATGCACCATTTATGATGTTGATAATATTGCTGCACATCAGTTTTCAGTTGATAAGTTAAAAGATTCACATAACATAAAAGTTTAAAAGATTCACATAACATAAAAGTTTAAAAGATTCACATAACATAAAAGTTTAAAAGATTCACATAACATAAAAGTTTAAAAGATTCACGTCACATAAAAGTTAAAAGATTCACGTCACATAAAAGTTAAAAGATTCACATAACATAAAAGTTTAAAAGATTCACGTGACATAAAAGTTAAAAGATTCACATAACATAAAAGTTTAAAAGATTTACATAACATAAAGTTAAAAGATTCACATAACATAAAAGTTAAAAGATTCACATAACATAAAAGTTAAAAGATTCACATAACATAAAAGTTTAAAAGATTCACATAACATAAAAGTTAAAAGATTCACATAACATAAAAGTTTAAAAGATTCACATAACATAAAAGTTTAAAAGATTCACATAACATAAAAGTTAAAAGATTCACAAAACATAAAAGTTTAAAAGATTCACAAAACATAAAAGTTAAAAGATTCACATAACATAAAAGTTTAAAAGATTCACGTCACATAAAAGTTAAAAGATTCACGTGACATAAAAGTTAAAAGATTCACATAACATAAAAGTTTAAAAGATTTACATAACATAAAAGTTAAAAGATTCACAAAACATAAAAGTTTAAAAGATTCACAAAACATAAAAGTTTAAAAGATTCACATAACATAAAAGTTAAAAGATTCACATAACATAAAAGTTAAAAGATTCACATAACATAAAAGTTAAAAGATTCACATAACATAAAAGTTTAAAAGATTCACATAACATAAAAGTTTAAAAGATTCACATAACATAAAAGTTAAAAGATTCACGTGACATAAAAGTTTAAAAGATTCACATAACATAAAAGTTAAAAGATTCACATAACATAAAAGTTAAAAGATTCACATAACATAAAAGTTTAAAAGATTCACATAACATAAAAGTTAAAAGATTCACATAACATAAAAGTTTAAAAGATTCACATAACATAAAAGTTTAAAAGATTCACATAACATAAAAGTTAAAAGATTCACAAAACATAAAAGTTAAAAGATTCACAAAACATAAAAGTTTAAAAGATTCACAAAACATAAAAGTTTAAAAGATTCACATAACATAAAAGTTAAAAGATTCACATAACATAAAAGTTAAAAGATTCACATAACATAAAAGTTTAAAAGATTCACGTCACATAAAAGTTAAAAGATTCACGTGACATAAAAGTTAAAAGATTCACATAACATAAAAGTTTAAAAGATTTACATAACATAAAAGTTAAAAGATTCACAAAACATAAAAGTTTAAAATATTCACAAAACATAAAAGTTTAAAAGATTCACATAACATAAAAGTTAAAAGATTCACATAACATAAAAGTTAAAAGATTCACATAACATAAAAGTTTAAAAGATTCACATAACATAAAAGTTTAAAAGATTCACATAACATAAAAGTTAAAAGATTCACGTGACATAAAAGTTTAAAAGATTCACATAACATAAAAGTTAAAAGATTCACATAACATAAAAGTTAAAAGATTCACATAACATAAAAGTTTAAAAGATTCACGTCACATAAAAGTTTAAAAGATTCACGTCACATAAAAGTTTAAAAGATTCACATAACATAAAAGTTTAAAAGATTCACATAACATAAAACTTATATAAGATTCACATAACATAACCACCTGTCATTGAATCCAAAATTCTTGACGTCCGTATTGCCTAACTAACTTGGTAGCAAGACATTAAATTGCTACAGCACGGACGTTGATATGAAAGGATCGTTAATAGATAAATCTCTTTGTCTCTGCTTGCACCAGTTAAGTATATTTTACACCTTTCATACACTAACTTGCACTAACATGTAATTAGTTCCCGTTTACATTAACTTTATGTTTCAACGAAAATGTAAGAAGTTTATCCTTAACCTTACATGTATACGAAACTGTTCACTTTTAAACATCATACTGTTTAGGGACGCATTTCTGAATTGGTGGGGCCAAATTTTGGTCAATTTAATTGTAGTGATTAGTTTAGCTGTTATTATCAAACATCAACTACGATATAAAATAAAAAAATCGATATGTGATAAACATAACATGTACATATATTGTAGCGTATATACAAATAGATGTGTGTTTTGGTAGTTTTGGGAGAAAAGTATAATTATTGTGGGGACCGCATGATGCTCCCCCATTTCCACCGCCCCTGCTGTTCACAAAATCTTCCCACTGAAGAACCAGTCCCTAAATTCCTTATAATTACCAGTTATAGCTGTTATTATCAAACATCAACTACGATATAAAAAAAAAAAATCGATATGTGATAAACATAACATGTACATATATTGTAGCGTATATATAAATAGATGTGTGTTTTGGTAGTTTTGGGAGAAAAGTATAATTATTGTGGGGGATCGCATGATGCTCCCTATTCCCCCCCCACCCCACCCCACCCTGCTGTTCACAAAATCTTCCCACTGAAGAACCAGTCCCTAAATTCCTTATAAATACCAGTTAGAGTTTCTCAGATGGTGGTAAACGTCTCTTCTTCAGGTCATTACTTCTCCCTGAAGCCATGTCGTAATTGTTGCTACTTTTGGCACAAGGCCAGCAATTACCCAATGCATTACTGGTACTTTATTCTATCGACCCCGGAAGGATGAAAGGCAAAGTTAACCTCGGCGGGATTTGAACTCAGATCATACAGGGAGGTAACTCTATGCTTCAAAGCATGGCATCCGATCCTCTACCGATACTGCCAATCCACTGCCATATCGTAATGAAAGATCGAAAGATGTCCAATCATTGAAATATGAAAGACGATTGCAGACAATAGAAGTTGTGTTGTGTTGTATATGTTGTGCTATTGGTACAGACTCTACTGTCCTACCGTACTGAACCCACAACTATGAGGTAAATGTTAGTAAAACATATACATGACTTCTATTGTAGCCCAGGGTGAATAATACCCTGTGATTGGAATTTGGCGGTGGAGACTCACGTCATATGTATATATATATGTATATATATAAGGATTAAAATACTGGAGCGTGTTGGAGTTAAACACCCTCTTCATATTATAGAAATGTATTGGCCGATAATACCTCTTGTTGTTTTAATTGCCCTGATGAGTCCTTAATAGGACGAAACATTGTTGGCTAATAAAGACTTTTGATGTATTGAAGGCTTCTTTGTTTTACTTTCATAATATAAATATATATATATATATATGTGTGTGTGTGTGCGTGTGCTTCTCTGTTTCTGGCTGATAGGTATGTGTATATTTATCTATCTATCTATCTATCTATCTATCTATCTATCTATCTATCTATCTATCTATCTATTTATCTATCTAAGGGTTGCACACTTATTTTCGGGGGTGTGTGCGACCCCCCAAGGCGCCTCCTCCCTATGGAGGATTTTGTTATAAAATTTATTTTGTTATATTGTATTTTATTTTTATACTTTGTTATTGCCTCCTCCATATTGAGGACGCCTTGTTATGTAAACTCCCCCTATTGTACTTGTCCCACTTTTGATGCCCTGGTGGCAAATAAAAAGAAAGTTATCTATCTATCTATCTATCTATCTATCTATCTATCTATCTATCTATCTATCTTTGGAAGAAGAATCAGGATGGAGAGAGAGGTACTGTACCCCAGCAAGTTTTATGAAAGGTGGGTGAAAGTGGCGAGAATGGCCCGAGTGAATGGGCCTTCTCTCTATATCAGCCTGTAGGTTGAGGAAAAGGAGGAGGAGAGGAAAGGAGTACAAGCTCTTCGTACTCCTGGAGATGAGGGTTGCACATTTTTTTTCGGGGGTATGTGTTACCCATATAAACTGTCTCCCTCTATTAGGGAAAATCGACTAACTTTTAAATTCCATCTGTGATAACATTTTACACGTTTTTATTGTATGTAAACTTCCCCCTTTGTATTTGTCCCCTTCTTTTGTGCCCCTGTGGCTAATAAAGAAATATATCTATCTATATATATATATATACATATTTAAGTACAAATATATGTGTGTGTACATACATACATATATAATATATATATGTGTGTGTGTCTGTGTGCGTGTGTATGAGAGAGAGATACATGAATTCATACATGAATGGGAAACCATTAGATATATGTCACTTAAACTGTTCTAGTACATGGAACTGAAATCTATTTATCAAAACCCCAATAAAGTAAAATGAAAGCAATGTAAAAGCAATGGAGACTAGTATCTTAAACAGCAGAAGGTGACGAGGTTGTTTTTCAATATAATGAAACGTTGGTAGATTTGATCGAACTGTCCAAAGAGAAATAATAGTTTCCATAGGCAATGGTGAACTCTCCTTCTCCTTTTCTTTCTCTCCCCTACTCTCTCCCACTTATCAAAAAGATGGCCATGTGTGTATTATTTGGGAGACTAAAGTGGTGCTTTTAAAAGCAGCCAATATTGTATTACAAGAACATATGATAGGGGAGGGGTAAAATATCCACAGGCAACTATCCTAGGACTACATGTAATAATTTGATTGAAAGTCAGGAGAAAATAGGAGCATAAGTGAAGGGAAGTAAAGAATCTTGTGTCGCAAGTAATGAAAAGAGAAATTATACTCTATGACAGTATTTGAGAGATTGAAGTTTTACATTACAGAAAAGTTTATTGATTCAGTGTGGCTTTCTTCAAAATGCAGTAGAAATGATAACAGTGATTGAAAGTGTTTCATCTCTTTCACGAGAACATAATTCTGTTGTCGAATGTTTCGGTGCATTCTAAAAGTTAAATAAGTACTTAGTTCTTAAAGTATATTTTACACTGTAGATACAGCAAAGCGAAATGTTTAGGAAGTTTGTTTCACTATCATTAGGTCCAGAGGTCCAGAGCTCGATACCACTGTATGGCTTCTTAGGTAAGTGTCGTTTACTATTGTCTCGGGTCTACCGAAACCTTGTGAGGGAAATTAGGTAGGCAGAAAAGCCTCCATTAGAAATTACGTTAAGGGTACACGTGTATGTGAAATACTCAGCCATTTTCACGTTAATTTCATGAGTTGATTATTCTGTTGATCGAATAATTCGAACACTCACCGTCGAAATAGATGGAAGACCCTTTCATCTTTTACACTAAAAAGAAATTCACACCAGTCACACGAAGTTTTAGTAATACCGAGACCTGAAATGTCTGAATACATGGGACACTAATATCGATAGTAAGGACCTTTTTAAACGTTGTATCCTACTATTTATGAGAAATGGTGATGTGGCGTAGTTCTGCTTCTTCTTTTCGTATCTCCGAAGCACGTGGTTATATGACAGTTTCCCGTTTCTTAACACAGTCCTTTGCATTATTATTAAATTCTGCGGTGGATTGGCAGTATCGGTAGAGGATCGGATGCCATGCTTTGAAGCATAGAGTTACCTCCCTGTATGATCTGAGTTCAAATCCTGCCGAGGTTAACTTTGCCTTTCATCCTTCCGGGGTCGATAGAATAAAGTACCAGTAATGCATTGGGTAATTGCTGGCCTTGTGCCAAAAGTAGAAACAATTATTATTAAATTCTGCGAGATCTTTTAAGCTGCACTGGTTGGGTAGTAGAAGGCAAACAAGGCAGTGCTGCATCGTATGGTCCTCCTCTCCACATTCGCAGATGGTTGGGCCGGTCTTGTAGCCCCATCTGGCCATAGTAGCTTTTGATCGCCCCATTCCTGTTCTCAGGGGGTTGAGTGTCTTCCACTGGACCCATGGTGCTTCTGAGCCAGGAGGGAGGGCTTCAGAAGGAGGGATTCCTATGTCAATAGGAGTTCTTCTTCATAACAACAAATAGTATTTTAATTTTTTATGTCGATAAACATTACCAAAGTAAAGGATCACTATTGAATTCTTTAAGGGTACGATGAAGAGAGTAATTCTGTCGGTAACCTACTACTTTGATTGTAGATCTGATCATAACTGGGGAGGGTGAGAGAGACGGAGGCGATGACAGTGGGAGTTTGGTTCCTCTGTGTTCGGACCTGGTGTACATGTGTGTGTAATTTAACACTGTCGATCCTTTTACTAACATCATTAACATTGCTAACTCACCCCATCATCCCTACTATACACCTACTAAGTATTTAACTCCGTCAATGCCAAATTCAACCACCCGAGTTCAGTACCAAAGTCTAGAACAAAATAATCAGAAAGTAGTGGTAAACTTGACATACCAATTGGCATCAACTGAGTTGGGAGGGCAGTTTGGCAGTACTGGTAGAGCGTCGAACAACATGCTTCGCGGCATATAGTTGCGTCCCTGTAAGTTCTGAGTTCAAATCCCTCCGTGGTTAGCTTTGATTTTTCATCCTTACGGAGTCTATGAAATAAAGCACCAGTAACATACTGGGGTCGATTTAATCGACTTTTCTCTCTCCCTAAATTACTGGCCTTTTGCTTAAATCAGAAACCATTGACGTTGTCCTTAGTAACAATTTTACTTCAATGGCCGTTGAGGAAAATGGAAATAATGAAAACGAGCATTAATCATTGTTCTGTATAAATGTAATGTAGTTGCTGCAAATGCTTTCCTTTGTTGCATAATGTGGATTTTATATACATATAAAGGTTTTGTCAAACTGTTTTAAAATTTTGTGTGCAGTATGTCTTTATAACTCAAACTCTAATAGGTTTCACCTCTATATCTAAATTTGATAAAGTCAAATATTATTGCTACATAGGTTCAACATTTATTTTACATCCATTATTCTCATCTCTATTTAAACAACCCTCTATTTATTCTAATACCGACACATTCTCACCTCGAACGATATTTTACGAAGTATTAAAGTCAAAACATTTTTCTCACAATTTTTGCTTTTGTATTACCATTTCATTCTCCGCCATTGAAACAGTGTTATTGATGTTAATCAGCCATCATCGCTAATGACTATTCCACATAAAATTGTATATTCTTTTATTTAAGAGATAATCCTGCAACAATGATCCATCATTTATGGGAAATTATTCTGTAACTATCTCAATTTATTACTTTGAATCTATAGAATGATTCTCTGATGGAACGCCCTGGTAACTAGGAACTGCCAAGTAGTTTATTTGCTTACAGTGCTTTCATCGAATTAATCGGTAAATGTGTTTGGAAAGACTTAATTGCAATAGAGTGTTAAATTTGAACCTGCCGTTTTTTATACTCCATATAAACCTTCAGTCCGTCATGTTTTTGTCTTTAGATTTTACTCTACATGTTTCATTATCTGTAACCCAGACAACATTCTATGATATATTTCAACAACAGTGCATGAAAACATTAATGTCTTTCTGTAAACAATTTTAAGTACAAATATTTATAATAATTGTTTCTACTTTTTGGCACAAGGCCAGCAAATTACCCAGTGCATTACTGGTACTTTATTTTATCGACCCTGTAAGGATGAAAGGCAAAGTTAACCTCGGCGGGATTTGAACTCAGAATGGCAAGGGGCGTAACTCTATACGTCAAAGCATGGCGTCCGACCCTCTACCGATACTGCCAATCCACCACCCTCCCAAATATTTATAATAATTGTTTCTATTTTAGGCACAAGGCCAGCAATTACTCAGTACATCATTGGTACTTTATTTTATCGACCCCGTAAGGATGAAAGGCAAAGTTAACCTCGGCGGGATTTGAACTCAGATCATAAAGGGACGTAACTCTATGCTTCAAAGCATGGTGTCCGACTCTCTACCGGTACTGTCAATCCACCACCCTCTTTATAATAATGGTTTCTGATTTGGGCACAAGCCCAACAATTTTGGGGGAAATGGAAAGTCGATTAAATTGATCCCCAGTGCATTACTGGTATTTTATTTTATCGGCCCCGTAAGGATGAAAAGCAAAGCTAACCGCGGCGGGATTTCAATTCAGAATGTAAAGGGCCGTGACTCTATGCCGCTAAGCTTGTTATCCGATACGCTACCGATTCTGCAAATCCACTGCCCCGCAAATATTTATAATAATGTCAATGTTTTTAGAAATTCGACTTTTAAAATCTGTCAGGAAAAGACAACTTATAAGACAATGAAACAGCTCACATATGTCGACTTAAAAAAAAAAAAAAGATTTAAAAACTAGAATGCAAGAAATAGACAAATTCTTGAGAGACAAATACAAAATTTGACCTGTATTAATATGCCAGGAATGTTGCAAATTTATGACACACCTTCATTATTTTTCTTCTCTTAGGGCGGTGAATTGGCAGTATCGGTGGAGGGTTGGATTATGCTTTCCAGCAGAGTTACGTCCCTTTACGATCTGAGTTCAATTCCCGCCGAGGTTAACTTTGCCTTTCATCCTTACGGGGTCGATAAAATAAAGTACCAGTAATGCACTGGGATAATTGCTGGCCTTGTGCCAAAAAGTAGAAACAATTATTTTTCTTCTCTTCAAATTTACGGCTCCTGAGAATATCAAATTGTCTCCTATTTACCACTATCATTTCGTAAATAACGACATATTTTTCAACATTTGTATAATGTTCATTTAAAGGATTTAAGAAATTATAATAAGCAAACATTAATTTTGAAGCATTGTCAGATTATTTTTACGTTTTTTTTTTGTTTGTTTGTTTGTTTTTTTATTTTATTTTTAACATTTAAAAAAAAAAAAAAACCTTTAGATTTGTTATTGCGAACTAATCAATAGAAAATTATCACTATTTCAACAAATATATATTTTATGTCGCCATTAAATATACTGGTTAAAGAACTAGGTTCGCTTTTCAATAACTTACTTTACTGCACAACATTCATGTAAAACATCGGCATCAAAAATATAACTTCAAAAACTAAAAAAATATTAAAATAGATAACGCCTGCTTTTTATATCGCTGTGAGTTCTGTAAAAATGGCTATTAAAATGAGAGAAGAAATGAAATGCTAATGTGATGTGGTGGATTAAGAAATTCTTAAAACATATATATATACTTATATTTCAAAACAGAATTCCTTTGATGAAAGATTTTCTATGAAAAGAGAGTGAAAAGCAACACAGGAACAATTCTCTATATATGTCTACAGCGAAATCAATTGTTACTGAATATACACTCGGATACATAATATTGGCAGGCACATATATACAGAAACATATTTAGAAGAATATTATATTATGCTACATCATAGTGTGTGTATA
>OZ024758.1:27509071-27516571 GCA_964016885.1 Eledone cirrhosa
TATATATATTTGTGTTTTAGCAGCTTTATTTGATGTTATAAGCAGTGTTGTCTGTGGCTGTTCGAGTGTGTAGACCATACGTATGTACATACATGTGTGTGTGTGTAGACCATACGTATGTACATACATGTGTGTGTGTGTAGATTGTACGTATGTACATACATGTGTGTGTGTGTAGATTATACGTATGTACATACATGTGTGTGTGTGTAGATTGTACGTATGTACATACATGTGTGTGTATGTAGATTGTACGTATGTACATACATGTGTGTGTGTAGACCATACGTATGTACATACATGTGTGTGTGTGTAGACCATACGTATGTACATACATGTGTGTGTGTAGACCATACGTATGTACAGACATGTGTGTGTGTAGATTATACGTATGTACATACATGTGTGTGTGTGTGTAGATCATACGTATATACATACGTGTGTGTGTGTGTGTGTGTGTAGACCATACGTATGTACAGACATGTGTGTGTGTGTACATCATACGTATGTACATACATGTGTGTGTGTGTGTAGATCATACGTATGTACAGACATGTGTGTGTGTGTGTAGATTATACGTATGTACGTACATGTGTGTGTGTGTAGATTATACGTATGTACATACATGTGTGTGTATGTGTAGATTATACGTATGTACATACATGTGTGTGTATGTGTAGATTATACGTATGTACATACATGTGTGTGTGTAGATCATACGTATGTACATACATGTGTGTGTAGATTATACGTATGTACATACATGTGTGTGTGTGTAGATTATACGTATGTACATACATGTGTGTGTGTGTGTAGATTATACGTATGTACATACATGTGTGTGTGTGTAGATCATACGTATGTACATACATGTGTGTGTGTGTAGATTATACGTATGTACATACATGTGTGTGTGTGTAGATTATACGTATGTACATACATGTGTGTGTGTGTAGACCATACGTATGTACATACATGTGTGTGTGTAGATCATACGTATGTACATACATGTGTGTGTGTGTAGATTATACGTATGTACATACATGTGTGTGTGTGTAGATTATACGTATGTACATACATGTGTGTGTGTGTAGATTGTACGTATGTACATACATGTGTGTGTGTAGATCATACGTATGTACATACATGTGTGTGTGTGTAGACCATACGTATGTACATACATGTGTGTGTGTAGACCATACGTATGTACTGACATGTGTGTGTGTAGATTATACGTATGTACATACATGTGTGTGTGTGTGTAGATCATACGTATATACATACGTGTGTGTGTGTGTGTGTGTGTGTGTGTAGACCATACGTATCTACAGACATGTGTGTGTGTGTACATCATACGTATGTACATACATGTGTGTGTGTGTAGATCATACGTATGTACATACATGTGTGTGTGTGTAGATTATACGTATGTACATACATGTGTGTGTGTGTAGATTATACGTATGTACATACATGTGTGTGTGTGTAGATTATACGTATGTACATACATGTGTGTGTGTGTGTGTAGATTATACGTATGTACATACATGTGTGTGTGTGTAGACCATACGTATGTACAGACATGTGTGTGTGTAGATCATACGTATGTACATACATGTGTGTGTGTGTGTAGATTATACGTATGTACAGACATGTGTGTGTGTAGATTATACGTATGTACAGACATGTGTGTGTGTGTGTAGATTATACATATGTACATACATGTGTGTGTGTGTAGATTATACGTATGTACATACATGTGTGTGTGTGTAGATTATACGTATATACATACATGTGTGTGTATGTGTAGATTATACGTATGTACATACATGTGTGTGTGTGTAGATTATACGTATGTACATACATGTGTGTGTGTGTAGATTATACGTATGTACATACATGTGTGTGTGTGTAGATTATACGTATGTACATACATGTGTGTGTGTGTAGATTGTACGTATGTACATACATGTGTGTGTGTGTAGATTATACGTATGTACATACATGTGTGTGTAGATTATACGTATGTACAGACATGTGTGTGTGTGTGTAGATTATACGTATGTACATACATGTGTGTGTGTGTGTAGATTATACGTATGCACATACATGTGTGTGTATGTGTAGATTATACGTATGTACATACATGTGTTTGTGTGTAGATTATACGTATGTACATACATGTGTGTGTATGTGTAGATTATACGTATGTACATACATGTGTGTGTGTGTAGATTATACGTATATACATACATGTGTGTGTGTGTAGATTATACGTATGTACATACATGTGTGTGTGTGTAGATTATACGTATGTACATACATGTGTGTGTGTGTAGATTGTACGTATGTACATACATGTGTGTGTGTGTAGATTATACGTATGTACATACATGTGTGTGTAGATTATACGTATGTACATACATGTGTGTGTGTGTAGATTATACGTATGTACATACATGTGTGTGTATGTGTAGATTATACGTATGTACATACATGTGTGTGTGTGTAGATTATACGTATATACATACATGTGTGTGTGTGTAGATTATACGTATGTACATACATGTGTGTGTAGATTATACGTATGTACAGACATGTGTGTGTGTGTAGATTATACGTATGTACATACATGTGTGTGTGTGTGTAGATTATACGTATGCACATACATGTGTGTGTGTGTAGATTATACGTATGTACATACATGTGTGTGTATGTGTAGATTATACGTATGTACATACATGTGTGTGTGTGTAGATTATACGTATGTACATACATGTGTGTGTGTGTAGATTATACGTATATACATACATGTGTGTGTGTGTAGATTATACGTATGTACATACATGTGTGTGTGTAGATCATACGTATGTACATACATGTGTGTGTGTGTATATCATACACATGTGTGTGTTTAGACCATACGTGTGTAGATCATACACATGTGTGTGTGTAGATCATACACATGTGTGTGTGTAGACCATACGTATGTACATACATGGGTGTGTGTAGATCATACACATGTGTGTGTAGATCATACGTATGTACATACATGTGTGTGTGTGTAGATCATACACATGTGTGTGTCTAGATCATACGTATGTACATACATGTGTGTGTGTGTAGATCATACGCATGTGTGTGTGTAGACCATACGTATGTACATACATGTGTGTGTGTAGATCATACGCATGTGTGTGTGTGTGTGTAGATCATACGCATGTGTGTGTGTATGTGTAGATCATACGCATGTGTGTATGTGTAGATAATACGTATGTGTGTATGTGTAGATAATACGTATGTGTGTATGTGTAGATCATACGTATGTGTGTGTGTAGATCATACGCATGTGTGTGTATGTGTAGATCATACGCATGTGTGTGTATGTGTAGATCATACGCATGTGTGTGTATGTGTAGATCATACGCATGTGTGTGTGTGTGTGTAGATCATACGCATGTGTGTGTGTAGATCATACGTATGTACATACATGTGTGTGAGTAGATCATACGTATATACATACATGAGTGTGTATATGTAGATCATACGTATATACATACGTGTGTGTGTGTGTGTGTGTGTAGATCATACGTATGTACATACATATGTGTGTGTATGTAGATCACACGTATGTACATACATGTGTGTGTGTGTAGATCATACATATATACATACATGTGTGTGTGTGTAGATCATACATATATACATACATGTGTGTGTGTGTAGATCATACATATATACATGCATGTGTGTATATGCATAGGCGTGCGTATGGTGGCATGTGAATTGATTAATATTTTGTTGATAGGAAGAAACTGTATATTTGCATATGCATGAACGTATGTCTGTCTGTACGTTTGTCAGTATGTATGTATGTATGTGTGTGTGAGTATGTATGTATGTGTGTATGTATATATGTGTGTGTGTGTGTATGTATGTGTGTGTGTGTGATGTGTGTGTGTGTGTATGTATGTGTGTATGTATGTTCTTCTGGTTTTATAATTTCACAAAGTTTTACCAATAGAGAGAGAGTCGGTTTCTAGCATAGACACAAGACTCTCTCATTGGAATTTACACAACATCAATTAGGTAGATTATGTATGTATGTCTGCATGTGTAAATATGGATGTTATTGTATATGTGGATGTGTATGTTTTGAGTTGTATCTGTACATGTGTATATGCAGTTATTAGATGCAACATTTTTGGAATGTTTTACATATTTTTACTGTTCCATTAATGGATTGTACTTGTAATTTCCTAACTAGTTGTGTTCTTTCTGACCCTGTGAAGCCTAGCTTCTCAAGATTTGTATTGAGGCAGTTACTAAGATATCCCAGTGCCCCAATAATCACAGGCATAAATCTGAAGGTGTAATCAGGGTGGAGTATCTGCAGATTTCTCATCAGTTCTGTATAAATATTCTCCTTTTCCCTAATCTTTGATATTATATTGGCATCTGCTAGGCAGCTAATTTCCACTACTGTGCATGCTTTCTTCTCCCTGTCCCATATCATAATATCTGGTCTGTTATGCCTGCATTTTTGGGGGGTTTTTACTGGAACATTCCACCAGTACTCTTTCATATTATGTACATGGATGTCTTCCATATTGTTGTAGCTTTTAATGTGTTTATTATCGGGGCTATCTTTTTTACGAACTGCATTGTACAGTGTTTTGGTCACTACATCATGCCTCATAGGTAGATAGTACCGCGATGACATCTTTGGGCAGCTGCTGATGACATGGGTGATATCCTCGATGTTAGTTCTGCAGAGTCTGCACTTGTTATCACATCTGGGTGTTTTGCCTGCATCCCTATCTCTTTTGTGAATCAGGTATTTCGTGCTAATCTCCTGTTCTTGGATTGCAAAAGCGTATCCTTCAAAGTGGGAGCCAATATAGCGGTTGTTGGTCCAAGATAGACTACTTTCCTTATCTATATTACTCTCACTCTGGAGCTTCCTGGCAACATATCCATGCATGATTTTTTTGCTGATAGGCATGCAGTTTTTCATCCATGGATTCACTGCGATACTGCTGAGCGACATCCCTGGGTGTGAGTTTTTGATTATCACACAGGTAATATCTCTCAAGGAGTTCCTTCCCAACTCTCATGAACTTATCTGTTTCATGCAGAGAGACTTGCTCGAGAAGCGGGCTCCTACGCTTCGAGGTTCGTAGATGTTGTCGGAGAGATATGATGCGACATTCAAATGTTGTCTGGACTGATGTTAGGCCTCTGCCTCCCTGCTTACGTTTCAAGTAAAGGTGGTCTATGTCACTGTTGATGTGGAAGTTTCCGGTGTTGTTCAGTATTTTTCGAGTTCCAACATCAACTGTTCGGATTTCGTCTATCGTCCAATTGAGTATTCCAAACGTTGGTGTTAGGACAGGCACAGCAAACACATTGTGAGCCACTGTTTTGTTTTGCGCAGAGAGTTCCGATGACCAGATCTTTCTTAATCGGGTGTAGTATTCCCTGGTTACGCGTTCTTTATTACAGATACCATTATAGGATATCTTCTCATCTATCCCCAGGTATCTGTAGCAGTCCTCATCAGATATCGGTTGAAACAGTTAGACCATTGATGACAATGTTGCTAGATTGGGTTGTTGTTTTTCCCCGCTTTACAGTCATGTATGAGCATTTATCTTGGCCAAACTCCATTCCTATATCCTTTGAGAACGTTGTAACCAGGTCAAGATTTTTCTTCATCCTATCCATGTTCTTGGCATAGAGTTTCAGATCGTCCACAAAGAAGTTATGGGTTAGGTTCGTATTTCTGTCCTCCTGTGAGCCAATGATGTATCCCTCACATTTCTTGAGCAGAAAGGACGAGGGGTTTAATGACAAGATGAACAATATCACAGAGAGACTGTCCCCCTGAAATATACCCCTGCAATATTTTATTTTATCAGTGAAAATAGTCCTCCCTCTCTGTCTTGTAGCCCAAGAAGAAGACAGCCTCTCTATGGCTCTGACAATAATGTCTGGGACTTTAGCAAGTTGGAGGCCTCTATCATCCAAGAGTGGGGAACAGAATCGAAAGCTTTCTTGTAGTCCAGCCAGACTGTAGTCATATTCCTCCTAAGTTGTCGCACCTCCGACATCGCAGTTTGGTTGATTAGGAGTTGTTCAGCACATCTCCAAACCCTTTTCTTTCCAGCTGCTTGTTCATCTGTGATGATGTTATTATTTTCACAGTGATCTTGGAGGAATAGGTTGAGGCAGGCTGTATACATCAGGTTCTGGCATGCAATGGGTCGGTAGTTTTTTGCCAAGTGGGTGTCTTTGTTCTTGAGGACCAGTAACGTTTGTGCTAATGTCAACCATTCTGATATAAGTGTATCTCCCTTAAGAACTTGGTAGAGGTCAGTAAGATACCTCCGATAGAATATTAGTTTTTTGTACCAGTAGCCGACAATCATGTCTCTTCCTGGTGTTTTCTTATCTTGGAGTTTTCCTATCACAGTCTCAAGGGTACCCTCGCTTATTTCGTATGTTTTTGTTGTAGTGTAGGAGCAATAGTTCTTTCGGATTTCTCTTAGCCACACTGCATCTTGGTTGAAATTCTTCATTTCACCCCATATTTTTCTCCAAAAGGAATCTATGTCTTTCTGGGATGGGGCCTCAGTGACACTTATTATTTTGCCCTTCATATCTCTATAGACTGATGTTTGGTTTCGTCTGAATCTTTTATTAAGCATTTTTCTCTCATCTACCTTCTTCAGGTATCGGCGTTTTTCGCTAACAGCTCTCAATTCTTGTTTGAGGGTGATCAGCTTATATTGGAGAGTTCTGGTTCTACTGTTACCAAACATCGTCTCTATTTTATTTTTCACTCTTTGTTGGTGAGGAGTGAGGTTTTTTGTGTTTATTTGCATGTAAGGAGCATTATCACAAGTCCTATGTTTTTTCGTAGATCAGCACTCTTTTTTTCTATTTTAGTTATATATGATGGTATTTGTGGTGGTGTTTTGTTCTTGTTAATATATCTGCTATCATCAAGATAATGCTTCACTGTCATTGCTAAGGCATATAAACAGGCGTTGATTTGCCAAAATGTTGGGGTTTTTATCCGTCGTAAATATTCATCCCCTATTTCGTCAATAACACATAGTATTTCATTATTTGGTTTTTTATTCACCATTGTCATTTTAACACGTTCAACCAGAGAGATATTTATACATGAGTTAATTTCTCTCTGGAAGATTTCGTTGAGGGAAATTTTCAATTGTTTATACTTTTGATTATCATTATCGATAGTATTTTCCACAACAGTCGAGGTAGACTCGGATGGTATACGTGGTGTCACATTTATTCGATTATTATTATTATTTCTTCAATTGTTATTATTATCGATATTATTATTATCGATAGTGTTTTCCCCAGCATTCGAGGTAGACTTAGATGGTACAGGCATAGTTGTTTCAAGGCGCTGTTCGACCTGGCTGCTAGGAAGTCTAGTAGCATGGCGATCTGTAGCACGTGTTGTTG
>OZ024758.1:27521571-27536571 GCA_964016885.1 Eledone cirrhosa
CTGTTTGATGTTTTAACTGTAACATTGATGTTTTAACTGTAACATTGTTTGACGTTTTAACTGTAACACTGTTTGACGTTTTAACTGTAACACTGTTTGACGTTTTAACTGTAACACTGTTTGACGTTTTAACTGTAACATTGTTTGACGTTTTAACTGTAACATTGTTTGATGTTTTAACTGTAACATTGTTTGATGTTTTAACTGTAACATTGATGTTTTAACTGTAACATTGTTTGATGTTTTAACTGTAACACTGTTTGATGTTTTAACTGTAACATTGACGTTTTAACTGTAACATTGTTTTATGTTTTAACTGTAACACTGTTTGATGTTTTAACTGTAACATTGATGTTTTAACTGTAACATTGTTTGATGTTTTAACTGTAACATTGTTTGACGTTTTAACTGTAACATTGTTTGACGTTTTAACTGTAACATTGTTTGACGTTTTAACTGTAACACTGTTTGATGTTTTAACTGTAACACTGTTTGATGTTTTAACTAACATTGTTTGACGTTTTAACTGTAACACTGTTTGACGTTTTAACTGTAACACAGTTTGATGTTTTAACTGTAACATTGTTTGACGTTTTAACTGTAACATTGTTTGACGTTTTAACTGTAACACTGTTTGACGTTTTAACTGTAACACTGTTTGATGTTTTAACTGTAACATTGTTTGACGTTTGAACTGTAACAGTTTGACGTTTTAACTGTAACACTGTTTGATGTTTTAACTGTAACATTGTTTGACGTTTTAACTGTAACATTGTTTGACGTTTTAACTGTAACACTGTTTGACGTTTTAACTGTAACACTGTTTGATGTTTTAACTGTAACATTGTTTGACGTTTGAACTGTAACAGTTTGACGTTTTAACTGTAACACTGTTTGATGTTTTAACTGTAACATTGTTTGACGTTTTAACTGTAACATTGTTTGACGTTTTAACTGTAACACTGTTTGACGTTTTAACTGTAACACTGTTTGATGTTTTAACTGTAACATTGTTTGACGTTTTAACTGTAACATTGTTTGATGTTTTAACTGTCAGTTTGTTTCCGTGACGCTTTTTTTCTGTAACTTTGCTTCTGACGTTTTTACTGTGACCTCGGCATGGTTTTACTACAAAACATAAAATGGCGGCGTAACTAAATACTCTAAGGCGCTCCGGTGTTTCTACCATCTGTTGTCTTCGGTATCAAAAATATCACTGATTAAATTACTAACAACAAACTGTAGTAGCAAGTATATACATGCAAGTGTGTGTATATAGGGAGGAAGTGAGTAAGTGTAGGCGTAGATGTGCCTATCTCCGATTTATGTCGACGAAGAATATAAACATCGGTGACAAAACCGAAATACCAAAGTCCCTAGAGATATTTGTGTTGCATCGAGTAAAACTCTCCTTATCGTTCTCTCTTTCAAAAATACAATCAACAAATACTTGGCCTGCGGGAAATCTGTAAGCAACGACGCTATTATACACAAACTATGGAATAAAAATAAATGGATAAATAAAATAAGTATTAATACGACAAACAATCATCTTAAACACTGTCAATAAGAACAATATTAACAAATGAAACTTAATAGAAAGACATTATCATCTTCATCATTTGACTCTCTTAGAAACCATTAAGGGCGGTGCATTGGCAGTATCGGTAGAGGGTCGAACGCCATGCTTTGCAGCAAAGAGTTACGGCCCTTTATGATCTGAGTTCAAATCCCGACGAGGTTAACTTTGCCTTTCATCCTTACGGGGTCGATAAAATAAAGTACCAGTGATGCACTGGGATAATTGCTGGCCTTGTGCCAAAAGTAGAAACAATTATTTAAATAATTGTTTCCACTTTAGGCACAAGGCCAGCAATTACCTCAGTGCATTACTGGTACTTTTATTTTATCGACCCCGTAAGGATGAAAGGCAAAGTCAACCTCGGCGGGATTTGAACTCAGATCGTAAAGGGACGTAACTATGCTGGAAAGCATGGCGTCCGACCCTCTACTGATACTGCCAAAGGCCAGCAATTTGAAGAGGAGAAGTCGACTAGTTGACCCCAGTACTGGACTGGTTCTTTATTTCATCGACGCAAAGCTAACCTCAGCGGGATTTTAAACTCTGAATCTAAAGAGCCGTAACAATATGCCTCAAAGCATGTTGTCCGACGCTCTACCGATATGAATAGATGAAGGCTAACATAGTTATATAAGCAGCAATGGGGGAGCATCATATGGTTATTTAACTTGCTAGAAATATCAGTGGAATCTCTCTCAAATTACAGGCTACATTATTTAAAAGGGAAGGATATATTGGATATATCTCCTCCTCCTCCTCCTTCTTCCCGTTTGACCTGATCGTAATTCTTTTCTTTCGCACGCTTGGTCAGGCTGGTTCGCCTTTTTTCTCTCTCTCGTCTACGATTTCACAGAACTTATGTTCACCGAATTCACAGACTAGACCCCTTCTTCCTCCCGTTAGACCTGTGCGAAATTCCTTCCTTGCTCACATTCCAACCAGGTTTGATGGTCTTTATTCTCTCTCGTTCACGATTTCACCGGAAATTCATGGAAATTTGGGACTTGACTCGTTCTTCCTCACTTTTCGTTGCTTCACCATCTTTGTTTGTTTACACTCTCGCTGTCCCCTTTATTTACGTGTCCCAACGACTTTTTTTAGCCGTTGCTCGCACCAACCGGAGGTATATGGTCTTTAAAGCGAAGAAATACATGTGCTGGTTGGAAGATCACTGATGAAGGACCACTTTATTCGTATATATATATATATATTAAAGTGTTAAACAATATTCAATGATTATGTCAAAGAATGAGTTTTACAGTAGATTGGAAGCACTCTACGAAAAATAATTTTCCGGAGTTATTAATATTAAAATATAAATATTAATAAAATAGATGTTCTTTTGATCAATTACATTTTATTATACATATTTCGGATGTACAACAGTACGTCCTCATCAGACAAAATATAATGATATATGACATACTCTGAGATGTTAAATGGTTAAGATTTAATCAAGGTAATCAAGATTAAATCAAGGTAATCAAGATTAAATCTTAACCATTTAACATCTCAGGGTATGTCATATATCATTATATTTTGTCTGATGAGGACGTACTGTTGTACATCCGAAATATGTATAATAAAATGTAATTGATCAAAAGAACATCTATTTTATTAATATTTATATTTTAATATATATATATATATATATATATATATATATATATATATATATATATATATATATATATATATATATAATTGAATAAACAAGAGAGATAAACACTTAATATAAACATACATGTGTCCGAATCGTAAGGACTAGGTTTGCTAGGGTGAAAAAATACTAACTACAGCAATATGGTTTGTCAGACTTAATTTAAAGTAGTTGCCCGATATAGGTTTATTATTTTTCTTAATTTACTACTTTAAATTAAGTCTGACAAACCATATTGCTGTAGTTAGTATTTTTTCACCCTAGCAAACCTAGTCCTTACGATTCGAACACATGTATGTTTATATTAGTGTTCATCTCTCTTGTTTATTCAATTATATTACACGGCTCAGAAAAGCTTTTTTTCTTCGAGCTATTTATTTGTAAGAGACTACTTTGAGTTTCTCACTCAGTATATATATATATATATATAGAAATATATAGGGACAATTAAATCTCTCCCAAGGTAACTCTTTCTCGTGTTGTTATTTTTATTTTTATCCTTTACGCTCTTTGCTTCATTCCTCTACACGTTACAGTCTTATACACGCCACGCATCTCAACGTACACCCACTTACATCTCTTTCTCCACCACCGGATCTTGTTACCCGGAGATTTACCCATCTGCATTGTCGAGGCTTCCAAACGACTTAAAGAAATTTACCTTATTATTCCACAATGCTTCAAGCAAACTTCAATACTCTCTTATATATATATATATATATATATATATATATATATATATTATAAATGTTCGGCCGCCCTCATGTCTCTGCTTTTCAGCCCCATGGATTTTGTCTATTATATTCCTTTGTTATATTTCGAATACCTGATGATGTCACCGGATTCATACTAAACCCGGTCAGTGAAATGATCATAGTATAATAAACCTTTTAAGGAATTACACCAGTCCAGCCTCCTGTTATTTTATAATAATTAACTCCGTACCACCAACACCACAAACGAAGACGGGTGAGTTGCATTACGTCGAGTGCTCTCCCTAATATTATATATATATAACAAAGGAAATGTGGTAAGGATGGACCATAACGCACCAGAGTACTCAATACTTAGAGTAGTAGAGTGGGAAATAGGAAAAAGTATGACGCCGACGGCAGAGCTCAAGCCGTTTCGACGGTCCAGAAATAGCCGTCGAAACGGCTTGAGCTCTGCCGTCGGGGTCATACTTTTTCCTATATATATATATATATATATATATATATATATATATATATATATATATACATATATATATATATATATAACAAAGCATTCTATCCGACGTTCTACTGACTTTGCCAATTCGCCAACTCTCATATGTCTGCTCAACCAGGGATAAAAATGTGGTAAACAACAATTATAACCTAATTGTAAACTGAATGTTTTCTGTCAGGCCTTACAAATATTACCAACCAAATACTAGTGACCAAGTACCAAACATTATATATACACAATTCTTTATCTCCCCAGGAAAATTTTTCTCCAAAATTAATTTGTCCTCAAAGGATGCTACTACATAGACATTGCAAGTTACCTAGTCACTTGAATAATTACACAAATTATACTCGACACTCCTTTTGTGCAGCAGTTTTGCTGTAAGTCTTTCAAGTATATAATGCAATTACGAATACTTGTGTGGGTTTTTCAACAAAGAAACCGTTGATAAAATATTTTTAAAAATCGCTTTACCTTCTAATATAAACACCCAGGCCCACATACAAAACACATAGTTAGTGCTGATATCTAGTCTCATTCGTTTTAAGCACAAGTCAGCGCTTGTTTCTCAATAACATTAATACACTATTGACTTCTACGATATCGTAGCATTACCCGTTTCATGATCGATTTGCTACCGCTACATTAGTCCTGGTATAAAACGTTTATAGGTTAACATGTAGAATAGAAACTTCATAATTATACGTAATTTCATAATTACTTGAACTACTTCTTTTCAAATATCGTTCGGTTTTGAAAATCGAAAACCAAATTAATGATTTTTAACAAGACACAATGCTGGGTTTTACGGTTGAAGAGAACAATAAATTCATTGAATCTTGTGTATATATACTGCATGATACATCGATACCATATTGATAGAAACAATATTTACATATGTAAGAATTGATCTCAGAACGAAGAAGGACGAAATAGTGTAAAACCTTTTGCAATTGTCCGCCATTGTTGAAAGCAACTCGTTGAAAAGAAAAACAGTGAGAGAAGGAGGCGCTGTGTCGACTGTGTGTGAGTGGGCATGTGTATGTCCGTGTGTGAGTGTACGTATGTGTGTATGTCCGTGTGTGAGCGTGTCTGTGTGGCCGTGTGTGCGCGTGTATGTGTGTGCGCGCGTGTCCTTGTACGTGCGTGCGTGTGTGAAAGAGAGCGTGTATGTGTGTATGTGTGTGTGTGTGTGAATGAGAGCGTGTGTGTGTGTGTGTGTGTGTGGGTGTGTGTGTGTGTGTGTGTGTGTGTGTGTGTGTGTGTGTGTGTGTGTGTGTGTGTGTGTGTGTGTGTGTGTCCAACTCCGTATGAGAGCGTGTGTGGACTCGTGTGTATATTCTTGTGTGAGTGTATGTGTAAATGTGTGGTATGGTAGTTCGATAGATGGAGGCAGAGAGCAACTTCTGAACAGTAAGGGACAGCAGTTAATCTATAACAAAGAACAGGTATAAAATACTGTTGACCTCATACCACTATCATCAATAAATGAAGGTAAAATGAATAAAGGGAGATTCTTTTTATGCTCTTCGAACAATTGCCTTCAAAGGAAACTTCCAAACTATTTAACCGCAGAAAATTACTTTTGCTCAAATGAACGAAGAAAATGTATTTATAAACGCAATGATCCTTTATTATCCGTTTCTGAAGCTTGATTGCATGTGTATGAACACACACGCACACGCACACGCACACGCACGCACGTACGTACGTACGGACGTACGTACGTACGTGTGTGTGTGTGTATATATATATATTATATATGCCTGAATACATATATCTATAAATATATATGTATATATGTATGCCTGTATGCATATATATATATTAGAAGGTGTGTCTAAAATACAGTAATATTTAAAATATTCACACATTAACTGATTAAGCATTCAATACTGATAGATAAAGTGTAGATATTTATTCTCTATGTAGAAGGGTGGCAGTGACTTCGAAGGTTCAGCTTTATAGCTTCATATAATATATATAATATATATATAAGCAGAAGGGATATTCAATTTGTTGGTAATTCAACAGATATAAATGTTTATAACTGATTCAGAGCACTCTACAGATTTTCTGGAGTATAATATACAATGATATTAATATAGTTTCTATTTATTTAATATCATTGTATAATATATATATATGTATTATTCCACAATATATATTATATATATTTATTATTCCACAATGCTTCAAGCAAACTTCAATACTCTCATATATATATATATATATATATATATATATATATATTATATATATATATATATATATATATATATATATATATATATATATATATATATATATACTCATTAGTTAAGCAAACCAAGACCACAAATTTCACAAGGAAGGTATTAAAAGATTGTCAACATATTTTCGTCTGATGTAAGGAATGTAGAGAATAATAATAATAATATTAATAATAATAATGTCCGTTTACAATTGTTTCGCTACTCCATATAATATTTCTGGATCAAATGATTATAGATCATTATTGATCTGGTTCAGTTGAAAATAGAGCAGCTCATCGGAACTTCAAAAGGAATATAAATTAAAATAAGGAAAGAGTGTTACATAAATGTAATGTTCCATATATTGGTATTTCACTATGGTGTCCTGGGTATATCAATTGACTGCCATAGTCGAGCAGTATTCTTCTGTCGAGGCTGCATTGTGTGAGATCTGCCTATGGGTAACCATCTTTTAATAATGTCTTCCTTGTGAAATTTGTGGTCTTGTTTTGCTTAACTAATGAATATGTCCAGCTCTGCACGAACCCAGCCACCTAGCTGCCTTCCACTGCATATTGCACATTGAGCACATGCCTTTACGCTTTGGCTTCTAACTAATTCACCAGTCTCTCCTCTCCTATCTCCATCTCTCTCTTTAAGATTGGTTACTCTTGAACTGTGTGTGTATATATATATATATATATATATATATATGGATGTGTTCTTGTTACTGCTGTTATTGAAGACATGACTTCTTTAAAGTTTATCACAATATTCTCATTTCTTTTTTAATTTGACCACTTCAATTCATTTGGAGTCTTTAAGTTCATAATTTTGTCAACATTTCCAACCACTCATAGTCTCATAATCATCATCATCATCATCATCATCATCATCATCAACATGAATTAACTTCAACTCTTCTTATTAATAACTGCATTGCTTCTATCCAGGGACTTTGGCGAAAAATAAACCTCATCTCGTCATTCCATGAGAGTATCTTAGTCGCCTTATCAACTTTTTCAGCCCACTCTCGTATTCCTACTCAGATTCTTCAAGGATTATATTAAAACCCAGACACCTTAGCCATTTTGCAAACAACTTTGTATAATGAGCAAATTAGTGTAGCTATTAACAATAAATAACTTCGTTATAACATGCTCGTTGCAGGATGATATTTCATCCTCTTATAATATTTTGTAACTGCCATTTTAGAAATATGATATAACCAGATTAGTTAAAAATATGTGTAAAATGAAATAATTTCAAATATCTTAATTATAGTGTGTTGGGAATATCTTCTTTAGAAGCCGAATATAATGTGTGTGTTTCTTTAGAAAGAAATTATACAGTAAGTCACTATGTAGTCATAGCGAGTATTTTGTATATTTATAATACAGATCACTAGGTGGCGAATTATCAGACTCGTTAGAACGTCTGATAGAATTCTTTGAGGTATTCATTTAGACTCTCAGCTTTGTCAGTTCAAATCCCGGCAAGGTCAGTTTTAAGATTTTACAAATAACCGTGGCATTGTACAAAATGTTAAACTATACTCAATATCCTCTTTGCATTAAGAAAACTTTGCTATAATTATAACAAATTTTTATCATATTTGTACATTTACTGCTAATTCCTTCGTCACCTGTATCTAAATCAATAAGAACACACCAATTTTGCCGAAAATTTTAATTTATTATCAAGTTAACTCTTAAATATTCTTTTATCATTATCGTTTTTTTTTTTATATATGACCACCAAGAATAATTCTCATTACTATTGTAAATAGTATTTTAATTCATTTTTATATAAACATTGTTTCAAGCAGTTGAACTTTCCCATAAGATATGGCATAATATAGTACTCGTGCTAAAAAGTGAACTTACTCATACAGACCTTATAAAAGAATTCAGATTTCAAACATTTACCATCATAATGAAGTAAAATTTGGAGATCATGCATTCTGTTTATACATATCATTCGTAGTCTAAGCTTGAACAAACATATGAGTAATTCAGTATAACATGTCTAAAGTAAATATTTTGGGGAGTACAACCTTTGATCTGTTGAGATCTCTTTCCCATTAAAAATATGACTAATTTGATTGAAGCGGGATATCTTAAAGGTGAATAAAGCAATGTGTGTTGGGGATACATCCAATTACTTATCAAAGAAAGTTATTTTAAGAATCTTATATCCATGTAGTTTATTCGGGGATTGGAGGGCAATATCCACAACCCTTTTCAAGGCTCCGGGGAATGTTGGGAGCGTGAAAGGTTTCGTTAAACCAGGTGCCTATTCCAAATGCTTGCTACAAAGTGGATTCTGCTCAAAGTACACAAGGACCAGTCGGTGATGTTAGACCGCGTGGCTGATTATGTCTACCCTACCAATTAATATGATTTAATCTCAGAATGCAAAAGGCCGGCAAAAATATCACAAACTATCTCATTCAATGCGCTACCGATTCCGCCAATCGACCGCTGTGGGCTGGTACTTTATTTCATCGACTTCACAGAGATGAAAGGCAAAGTGACCTTAATGGGATTTGAACTCAGATAGTAGGAACAAATACCGTATGGCATTTTGTCCTATGCTTTAACAATTCTGCCAATGTACATGCCCATTCTTTCATAAGCCACATATTGATGTTAATGTTTAATAATCTATAGGGGAATACATACTGAAATAAAAAGCAATTTTTCAATGTCAAATGCTTGAATAAAGGTTTCAGCAATTAAAATTAAGTGTTGAATATTCAAAGAAATCCTATTAAATAATGACTCGTCAAATTGATGTGTATGTAAAGGAAATTCAGAGCCTGACAACTTATAACAGAAAGAGATTCCTATTACTGAAATAAACAGCTTTCCTGATGCTCTACAAAAGTCAACCGTTTATTTAGCAACATTAGAAATTTCAGACAATTTTAATACATATCAGATCGATAGTTTGATTAAAAGGTATGATCGATACACAAAGTTGTTGGAGGTCAAATTCCAGATAAAAAGACATGGATTTAAAGCTTTATGGAAATTGTATAATAGCTCTCACAATAATCAATGCTAGATTCTACACGAAGACAAATGCTAGTGGTTCAATAGATTAGGTTATAGAATAAAATGCCTTGTTCAGAGAGACAATGACACCACATATCCTCGTCGCCCATGAGCTTTTAATATAAATAACATGATAACTATTTTCTCGGACATATTCGTTTTACATGGAAATATAAGGGCAAAAAAGAAAACAATGATATAGCAATAATGATATAATAATGTCTGACATAACATCAAGTCCAGCACTGTTTTAATGTAAAGATGTGGCAGATCATTGACATATAATCAACGCTAATTAGAAAGGTGACCCTCTAAGTGATCTTAGACCGTGATGGGGCGTAATTAAGTACCACAAGGTATTTGGGTTTGGCGTTCTACTAATTTTATTAATAATTGTTTCTACTTTAGGCACAAGACCAGCAATTACCCAGTGCGTTACTGGTACTTTATTTTATCGACCCCCGTAAGGATGAAAGGCAAAGTCAACCTCGGCGGGATTTGAACTCAGATCGTAAAGGGACGTAACTATGCTGGAAGGCATGGCGTCCGACCCTCTACCGATACTGCCAATCCACTGGTTTCTGATTTAGATACAAAGCCAGCAATTTTGGGGGAGGGGAAAGTCGATTAAATCGACCCCAATACGTTACTGGTACTTTATTGCATCGACCCCGTAAGGATGAAAGGCAAAGTTAACCTCAGAGTCATACCTTGCTCAAAGTATCACAGTTAGAAGGGGGGGAAACTAAAGGTCTGGTAATTATGACTAAGTAACAGTGTCTCTTAACTAGTCATTACCGGAGATATATTCTGAAGCACCGGACAACATGCTTTATGGCATAGAGTTACGTCCCTTTGCGATCTGAGTTCAAATCCTGCCGAGGTTAGCTTTGCCTTTCATCCCTACGGGGGTCGATAAATAAAGTACCAGTAATGTATTATGGTCGATTTAATCGACTTTCCACTCCCCAAAAATTGTGGGGCTTGTGTCTAAATCAGAAACCAATATTAAGCCGAGATACCACATGTATAGAAAGTTTGATGAAGTTTGCAGTTACATACTACCAGAGAGAATTAATACAAGCAGTGCCAGTGTAGGTAGCCAACCACCGCTAAACCAATATATTTTTGACTTAGTTACACTTGGCTATGATTTCAGATAAATATGAAAGGTGTGTATTAGAATTACAATAATCTCCCAGAACAATCAAGAAAGTTAACAACCATATACACACATAAATGTTGTTTTCTGTTTATTTTACAATACCATAAAGTTGCTCGAATCACCTGTGCCGCTTATGTTTCATCGTCTTCACAGACATTCAGTACTTCAAGATTTAATACTGAAATAATAAGTATTATATTTTGCTCTCTATACATGCATTTAAAAAAGTATTAATCACATCAAACTAACCTAACATATCATTTGCGACGAGCAGCTAAATCCCCTCTAATCTCCCCCTATCGTTTTTAAAAGGGAGACATTAAGTTATGTAGTCTTAGATACACTAGTCTCAATAAACGTATGGCAACGGTTGAAATACCTTTGATCATAGGTATTTCAATAAAGACTATTCAGACACTAAATAACAACTACAACAACTCTACATCTTTAGTTTACCCTCATACATGTTTCTACGTTGCAGATCAGATAATGTTACTTTAAATCAATGCCCGTTTAAGGTTACATTTGAAATGGTTTGCTCACAATTAAGATAATTCTATCAAAGGCTGAAATAATGTTGCTCCTATTGTGAGTGAAATTTGACGCACGGACAAGACCGCAGAAATAAAATAAAACAAACTTGTAAGATTATTGGAAAAGAAATGTTTTTAGAGCTGATATTCCATCTGATTCTTTTAATGCCGACTGAGTCGCTTCATTGTAGATATTGCAGAAAGAGAGCGGTTAAGCCAAGATGGAGTAATAGAATAAAGATAGAGTTGAAAAACGAGGAAAGAAGAGGAGGTGAATATGTAGAGAGGGGATAGGTATGAGTGTGGAGATAAAAGAAAAAGTGATTAAGTACTAAGTATATCTATCATCTCGACAGGCAATTTGTATTCGGGATAATACACCTTGATTGTAGTTTAAGTTAAACTCCCAAGTTTGCCTACTTCTTAAAGTGTAGACGAATATGCGTGCATTATCTTCGGCCTGGCTAGATCAAAGTTGACGTGAATCAGCAGCAACAACTAATCTTACAATCACAACTAACAATCCAGTAACTATAGAATATATTAAACCTAAGTAAACTCATAAAATCTGCACCAGACGCGATAACAGACGATTAAGTTTAGCTAAACATGCGCCTTCACATAGCCATACACCTTCACATAGATGTATAATTTAATACTCCAGTCCTTTCTAATGATACTTTATTTTTCTATATATTTGACTAAATATTAAATTCTTTATTTTTATGTAATTTTAACCTATTTGTGTATTTTGAAATAAAATAATATACTGCCTTCAAGAAACCACTGGTAAATAATTATCTTATATTTTAAAATATATATATACACCCAGGGAAGTTGTACCATACTTCAGCAGAAAGCCATGCTGTCTATATTGTCAGAAAGTTTCAAAGTGAGAGTAATATGTATAACCAAAGAAGTCTATCTTTGATCAACAGCTGATATATTAGTTCTCACACGTCACTTTCAACGACATATTGAGAAGAAGCTTAGACGCAGCTGCCTTTCCATCTCAACTGGAGCCAGCAGGCCTAGACCGCGGAGATGGTAAACGCCCCGACGGAATCACCCTCTTCCCATTCGAAGGAGGTAGATCCCTCATCTGGGACGCCACCTGGCCTCTCTTCTGCCACACCAGAGCTCTTGCCATCCCCTCCCCTTCTTTCTTTCTCTCTTTTTTTTTATAAAAAGGATATAATTTTGCAATCCAAGAAAAGGAAATACCTAATGTACAACGGGATGGAGATGCTAGTAAAATACATAGATTTGACAACAGTTCAGCTTCTATGAAATAAATATATCACCCACATCGTAAGTAGCTGCTCCAAGATGCCATCACGGTATTATTATAGAGTTACGGCCCTTGTCATCCTGAGTTCAAATCCCGCCGAGGTTGACTTTGCCTTTCATCCTTACGGGGTCGATAACTTAAAGTATCCAGTAATGCACTTGTGCCAAAAAGTAGAAACAATTATTTACTTATGGGGTATTATGTAGTGGCTAAAAATGTATACAATGCAATCCGCAGAAAGGATAGTTCTGGAGATAAATATCTGGAAGGTTACAGCGATGTGAAAGACATATGAAAACTATTGGCGATATGTCCCTGTTAAAATGTCAGTAAAATATAGACAGAACAGACCAGACATAATGACATGGGACAGAGAAAAGAAGTATTGCACATAGGCACGTAACTAGATTCTAACGTTAGGAGGTGCGAGTATATAAAAAATGACGCCATGACACATAACAAATAGTTTTAAACTCAGTGTTATTTTGTGTTTAAAATAAATGCACAAGGAAAATACTGTTTTAAACCAAGTAAATAATTGTTATTTTGTATTTAAACAATAAAAAAAAATATTTTTTTCTTAAGCTCATAAATGTCAAAACATAATATAAACAAGTGTGTTATTTAATTATTTTATCTTTAAACATAAATTGAAAACAAAGCATAGCAATGTATGAAATACCTACAACAGTTTCTTTCATGTCGGCTTCATTCTAGCTATGTTACCAATCCATCGCAGTAGCTCACTCTCATTCTATAGAGAATAATGGTGACCCTGACAATCTATCCTCGCCCATTGTAAAACTAAGAGTTTCAGCATACTAAAAGATCGTTGTGAAGCTCTGCTAGTTAGTGGCGAGGTCAGAAACAATTGTGGTACAAAGGTACATGGACAGGTTAGGATAAATGGAACACAAGCCATGAGCGATCATGAATTTAAGTACATGGTTGATGATCCGTTTCTCAACACGTGAATTTGCCTTACTGCGAGTGTACAATATTTCTTTGTGCATGTCTTTGAATCGTATGATTTCAACTTTACTGTGGTTAATTTCTGCTAAAGGTTCTAATTTGTTCAGATTATCTGCGTAATCAAGTTGCTTTGAGCCTAAAGCATTACATTTCTTTCTTTCTTTCTTTTTTTTTTCTTTGAATACTCAGATATTTTACCTGTGGTATCTATAACAGAATCTACGGACACTAAGTAGGATTCAGCCATGAATTTCTTACGAACATCAAACAATCCTTCATCCTCTACAATCCTCTTATCATGGAATCTTTTTTTTCTTTTACATTCTCTGTGATGCTTTAATCCTGCCGTTACATTTCCGAGCCAACTCAGTTGCTTAATTTTCAGTCTATTTGAATTACGATTCTTTCTCTCTTTCTTTTCCATTTTCAATTATTCCAGAGGGGTTGGCTGGTTTTTGAACGAATGGAGATATCGTTCATTATATAGATATAAAGTATATTTGAAATATCTGCTTTTAGCAAATCTAGTTAAATTAGATTCATGCTAAGTTCGTGTATTTACCCGTATCGTAAAAAAGAGAGGATCCTAAAACAGTGATTTAGGAATAATATATTATTTCAAAATAATTCACAGCGACATTATACTCAATACTTTACATAATTAACACTATATGTGTGTACGGTGGTCGGTTGAAAATGCCAAAAGCTGATTATGAAGAGTTGATGCTAGAGCTGTGAAATCTGGCATGCATAAATTTCAACTCTTCTCATAAAGAACTGCATTGTCGAAAAATAAACCTCATTTAGTTATTCCATGAGAGTATCTTAGTCGGCCTATGAACTTGTCAGCCGAAACCTCGTGTGCCCGTGTGTGTGTGTATGTATATATCTCTTCCTTCGATCGACTTTCGTCAAATCGGGCCGAGGATACAATGTTTCCGTCGGTCTTTCCAGTTGCTAGTACTATCTATCGGTCGCAACTCCAGGTAGAAGGAGCAACGTGAAATAAAGTGTCTTGCTCAAGGACATAACGCATCGCCCGGTCCAGGACTCGAACTCACAACCTTAAGATCGTGAATCCAATTCTCTAACCACTCAGCCACACACCTTAATATATATATATATATATATATATATACACATATACACACACACACACACGAGGATAGGCTGAAAAGTTCATAGGCTAATTATGATGCTAGAGCTGTGAAATCTTACATGTATTAATTTTAACTCTTCTTATTAATAGCTGCATTGTTTCTTTCCCCCGAACTATGTTGAAAAATAAACCT
>OZ024758.1:27546374-27618874 GCA_964016885.1 Eledone cirrhosa
AACTTGTGATGAAGTCAAGTGCAAGTGTATTTTGTTGAGGAGAGCAAGAGTAGAGGCCCAGGAAGATCTAAGAGGACTTGGATGGAGGATCTTCGTCGGGATCAAGGTAGGCGTGGCCTGGCCCAAGTGAGACCGGCAGGCAGAAACACATGGAGCAGGACACTAAGGAGCGCTGTCAGGCAGGACTCATCCCTACTTGGGGATTAATTGTGTCCTGCATAATTAAAAACTGGACGATGGTGATGAAGAGATCAAAGTGCATACATTTCAGATACTCACCGAGACAGCGTAAAGGTCATAACGAACATCGTTATCATCATGGTCAGAGTCTGGACTTAAAGCTGAGCAACTTTTTTCTTTTGATTGGTTTTCTATCTCTTGAACATTTATGTACTTTGTAAAGGAGTCACCATTAGTCAATGGTTGATGTAGTTCCTGCATTGATGACTCTTTGCTGTTAGTGTGCATCACTCGTTGACGTTTGCAGCTACTGCTATTTTCAACAGAATCTACAAAATCAACAGATAATACAATATATACAGGGTGTCCCACAAAAATGTATACACATATTTATTAGAATGTTGTTGAAGTGTGTATGCATTTTTTTTTTGGGGGGGGGGGTACAACCTGTTTGTGTGGTTGTGTGTTTGTGTGTGAGTGTGTTTGTGTGAGTGTGTGGTTGTGTGTTTGTGTGTGTGAGTGTGTGTTTGTGTGTGGTTGTGTGTGAGTGTGTGGTTGTGTGTGAGTGTGTGGTTGTGTGTGAGTGTGTGTTTGTGTGTGAGTGTGTGGTTGTGTGTTTGTGTGTGTGAGTGTGTGTTTGTGTGTGAGTGTGTGGTTGTGTGTGAGTGTGTGGTTGTGTGTGAGTGTGTGTTTGTGTGTGAGTGTGTGGTTGTGTGTGAGTGTGTGGTTGTGTGTGAGTGTGTGGTTGTGTGTGAGTGTGTGGTTGTGTGTCAGTGTGTGGTTGTGTGTCAGTGTGTGGTTGTATGTCAGTGTGTGGTTGTGTTTCTGTGTGTGTGTGTGTCTGTGTATGTGGTGTGTGTGAGTGTGGTTGTGTGTGAGTGTGTGGTTGCATTTCTGTGTGTGTGTGTGTGTGTGTGTGTGTCTGTGGTGTGTGTGTGAGTGAGAGAGCACAAAAGTGTTCAAGAAATGCTTCTGAAGTATAAGAGATCAACTGAAAGATATTGTAGAAATTGTATGCCAGCAAATTACAGGAGGACTTCATTAGTTGTATATAATAATTGTTTCTACGTTAGGCACAAGGCCAGCAATTACCCAGTGTATTACTGGTACTTTATTTTATCGACCCCGTAAGGATGAAAGGCAAAGTTAACCTCGGCGGGATTTGAACTCAGAATGGCAAGTGCCGTAACTCTATGCGTCAAAGCATGGCGTTCGACCCTCTACCAATACTGCCAATCCGCCGCCATTAGTTGTATATAATAATATTAAGTTCTTATATTTTAATGTGTGACCAATAGTGTAAGTTGGTTCCATGTTTCTGGTTAATCATTGGTCTCTAACATTTCTGCGAGGCTGACAAAAAAGTATCTGTAACTTGAATTTTGTTCAAACAACACCAGTTTTTTTATGATGTTTACATCATTTGCCAATATACATTGGCAAAATATTTAAGCATGTATGCACACACACATATATATATATATATCATCATCACTGTTTTACGTCCGTTCTTCTAGCATGGGTTAGACGGGTTGTCCTGTTGTGGGCAGTGTCTGGTCGGCTGACCATGCCTTGCTCATACAGGAACTGATTTGGCTAGATTTCTACAGCTGGATGCCCTTCCTAACAGCAACCTCATTTACAGTGAGTGCTGGGTGCTTTTTCGTGGCGCCTACACGTCCACTTTACAGTGTGGGCTGGGTGCTTTTTCGTGGTGCCTACACGTCCACTTTACAGTGTGGGCTGGGTGCTTTTTTGCCATGGCACCTCCACAACCACCTTGCAATGGGAGGGTGTGGGGGCATATTGTCTATATATATATATATATATATACAAATAAAATACAGAGTTACTAACTCATACTGATACCCTGTAATTAACAAGCTCAAAGTATAAACAGTGAGCATTTCAATAATATATGTAGTAATAAACAGTAAATCATGTCTAAAATTACGAGGGTTGAAATACCACATTTGTTTGAGAAATTTAATCAGAAGCAAACGGAATATACATAAAATAAAATAAAATATATACAGACCGCCTTAATAACTATTACATCTCTCGGACAGATTAGGGATTTAATCTGTTTCGCCCTGAGAATTGTGTCTGTAACAGATAATCCGTGAGCATCATCAGCGAGAGAATTAGATTAAATGAAACAAAGACCTAAGCCAAAAGCCACACGAATGAATATTTCACCTCGTGTGCTAGAAGTCAAAACCGGTGTGAGTGGATTGGCCTGAAACAATAGCCTTAATAAACCCTCATAATTTTAGACACACGATTTACTGTGTTTATTACTACATATATTATATATATATATATGTAGTAATAAACACACTTACACCTCTCCAAGACAATGTCACTGGACCGAGATCTTTGGCGCTACACAGTAATAGAGAAGACCCGCCTTACTTAAGTGCAAAGTGAAACCTACTACAGCCAGTAGGCACCTCTAACAAAATACACCCCCGTCCCACTACCCCCACCCCATCCACACCACCCCTTTCAATGTAAAGTTATGTTGGTACCACAACATCCAGCCCGAAACAAATGAGGTCGTGTAGGTGTCACGACAAAAAAAACACACGGTCCACGCTGTAATGTGGCCATGTAGGTAACACGGTAAAACCTCCCAGTTCCACACTGTAAATGTGGTTGGTGTTAGGAAGGGCATCCAGCTGTAGAAAACCCGCCAGACAGTCCTATGCGAGCAAGACAACCACTCTTGCCTCAAGTGGGAAAACTCCCGTCCAAACCCATGCAAGCGTGGAATATGGACATTAAACGATGATGATGATGATGATGATATATAAATATATATATATATAACACCAACTGCTTTACAGAGTGTACTAGGTACATTTTATCATGTTACCGCCACTCGGGAGGTTGTCATGTCTTTGATACAACTGTTGAGTCTGCTTTACCCCATCTTTAGCAAGTTTTCTATGGCTAGATGCCCTAATTTTAGTTTAGCAAATTTTACTTCTAATACAGATGTTCTATTTAAAATACAGAAATTTGATTCAGAATGATGAGATAAATTTTTTAATGAAGTGTGAAATAAAATAATTTATACAAATTTAAATAAGTTAAAAGCCCTACAATGCATAGAAGATTAAAGGGGCCAAAATAATAGGTGTTATAGATGAAATAATGAGGACAATAGAATTTTAACCTAGCAAATTTGATTATCTCAAATATTTTGGGGTCTAAAAACCCATTATCAAAAGAGGATCTGTGTGTAGGTCTTCAAAGAGCAATCGGAGAAAAGGTGTTGTTTGGCTGGCAGATTTGATTTAAATAATGGGTTTTTAAACATCAAAAATATTTGAGATAATTTTGTAAGTTAAAATTCTATCATCCTCATTCTTTCCTCTATAACACCTGTTACCTTGGCACCTTTAAATCTTCTACACAATGTGGGGCTTTTAAACTTATTTAAATTTGTATTTCCTACTGTTAAAATAATTAATATAAAAACTGTTAAAATAATTAATATAAAAACTGTTAAAATAATTAATATAAAAACTGTTAAAATAATTAATATAAAAACTGTTAAAATAATTAATATAAAAACTGTTAAAATAATTAATATAAAAACTGTTAAAATAATTAATATAAAAACTGTTAAAATAATTAATATAAAAACTGTTAAAATAATTAATATAAAAACTGTTAAAATAATTAATATAAAAACTGTTAAAATAATTAATATAAAAACTGTTAAAATAATTAATATAAAAACTGTTAAAATAATTAATATAAAAACTGTTAAAATAATTAATATAAAAACTGTTAAAATAATTAATATAAAAACTGTTAAAATAATTAATATAAAAACTGTTAAAATAATTAATATAAAAACTGTTAAAATAATTAATATAAAAACTGTTAAAATAATTAATATAAAAACTGTTAAAATAATTAATATAAAAACTGTTAAAATAATTAATATAAAAACTGTTAAAATAATTAATATAAAAACTGTTAAAATAATTAATATAAAAACTGTTAAAATAATTAATATAAAAACTGTTAAAATAATTAATATAAAAACTGTTAAAATAATTAATATAAAAACTGTTAAAATAATTAATATAAAAACTGTTAAAATAATTTATATAAAAACTGAAACACGACTTACCTGAAATGGTGCAAGGCTCTATACAATTTTCTACATGATTAGAAACAGGTTCTTTTTGAATGTTGGGAATGGCTGGAAGGGAACTGGAATCATTAGTAAAATTTGTACTTTCATGGTTAGTGATGCCATTTTTAATTATATTGCGATTGCACTGGTCTTCTTCACTAATATTGGTCAGTTCTATATGATCAGTATTTATTTTCTTGTACTGTCTGGCACGAGGGGCTATATAAGAACTAGGATCAAAGTCTTTGAATGGAAACTTGACAATTTTATGGGACTTAACCCAGCGCCCATTTAAACACTGGAACCGTTTCAAATTTATAATCTGAGGAATAAAAAGAAAAATTAAAAATTAATTTAAAGCTCATTATTTCTAAAAAATATATTTTTAGAGTGGTAGCAATAATAAAATACAAGAATCTTAAATAGTTAAAATATTATACAATATTTAACTTATTTCATATTGTCGATGACACTAAAATTTGGTGGACATAACTTGATAAAGGATTTGTTCAAATTTGAATTATTAGCTATACAATAATTATTTATACTTTTGGCACAAGGCCAGCAATTACCCAGTACATTACTGGTACTTTATTTTATCGACCCCGTAAGGATGAAAGGCAAAGTTAACCTCGGCGGGATTTAGCTATACAATAATGGTTTCTGATTTCAGCAAGAGGCCAACAATTTTGAGGGAGGGGAAAGTCAATTAAATTGACCCAGTGCATTACTGGTACTTTATTTTATCGATCACATAAGACTGAAAGGCAAAGTTAACTACGATGGAATTTGAACATAGAATGTAAAGACCAAGTTGCCCGACACTCCACCAATCCTCGGCCCTTTAGTTATACAATAATGATACAAACTATCTTAATAATTGTTTCTAATTTTTGGTAAAAGGCCAGCAATTACCCCAGTGCATTACTGGTACTTTATTTTATCAACCCCGTAAGGATGAAAGGCAAAGTTGACCTTGGGAGTTTTTGCACTCAGAACGCAAAGGGCCATAACTCTATGCTGCAAAGCATGGTGTCTGACGCTCTACCAGTTACTGCAAATCCTATACTAAGATATGATTCAACATAAAATAATATATGTATCTATGTTCGATACAACAATTAAAGAACACCATAGTAATTAATGATGTAATTACCTTCAGAAAATTTCATTCTTAAACATTTTCTTAAAGAAAACAAACAAACATCTATAAAATTGAAACTATTTTTGATCTTTGATGTTGAACATTATGTCATGAAATTAATTCAAAAGAATAAAGTATATTAGCGAAATGAATCAGTTATATTTCTACTTACTAAAATCGGTAGTAGTCACCAACCAATCAGTTATATTTCTACTTACTAAAATCAGTAGTAGTCACCAATCAATCAGTTATATTTCTACTTACTAAAATCAGTAATAGTCACCAATCAATCAGTTATATTTCTACTTACTAAAATCGGTGGTAGTCACCAATCAATCAGTTATATTTCTACTTACTAAAATCGGTAGTAGTCACCAACCAATCAGTTATATTTCTACTTACTAAAATCAGTAGTAGTCACCAATCAATCAGTTATATTTCTACTTACTAAAATCGGTGGTAGTCACCAGTCAATCAGTTATATTTCTACTTACTAAAATCGGTGGTAGTCACCAATCAATCAGTTATATTTCTACTTACTAAAATCGGTGGTAGTCACCAATCAATCAGTTATATTTCTACTTACTAAAATCGGTGGTAGTCACCAGTCAATCAGTTATATTTCTACTTACTAAAATCGGTGGTAGTCACCAATCAATCAGTTATATTTCTACTTACTAAAATCGGTGGTAGTCACCAATCAATCAGTTATATTTCTACTTACTAAAATCGGTGGTAGTCACCAGTCAATCAGTTATATTTCTACTTACTAAAATCAGTAGTAGTCACCAATCAATCAGTTATATTTCTACTTACTAAAATCAGTAATAGTCACCAATCAATCAGTTATATTTCTACTTACTAAAATCGGTGGTAGTCACCAATCAATCAGTTATATTTCTACTTACTAAAATCGGTGGTAGTCACCAATCAATCAGTTATATTTCTACTTACTAAAATCGGTGGTAGTCACCAGTCAATCAGTTATATTTCTACTTACTAAAATCGGTGGTAGTCACCAATCAATCAGTTATATTTCTACTTACTAAAATCGGTAGTAGTCACCAGTCAATCAGTTATATTTCTACTTACTAAAATCAGTAGTAGTCACCAGTCAATCAGTTATATTTCTACTTACTAAAATCGGTAGTAGTCACCAACCAATCAGTTATATTTCTACTTACTAAAATCAGTAGTAGTCACCAACCAATCAGTTATATTTCTACTTACTAAAATCAGTAGTAGTCACCAACCAATCAGTTACATTTTAACTTACTAAAATCGGTAGTAGTCACCAATCAATCAGTTATATTTCTACTTACTAAAATCAGTAGTAGTCACCAACCAATCAGTTATATTTCTACTTACTAAAATCAGTAGTAGTCACCAACCAATCAGTTATATTTCTACTTACTAAAATCAGTAGTAGTCACCAACCAATCAGTTACATTTTAACTTACTAAAATCAGTAGTAGTCACCAATCAATCAGTTATATTTCTACTTACTAAAATCGGTAGTAGTCACCAATCAATCAGTTATATTTCTACTTACTAAAATCAGTAGTAGTCACCAATCAATCAGTTATATTTCTACTTACTAAAATCGGTAGTAGTCACCAATCAATCAGTTATATTTCTACTTACTAAAATCAGTAGTAGTCACCAATCAATCAGTTATATTTCTACTTACTAAAATCGGTAGTAGTCACCAATCAATCAGTTATATTTCTACTTACTAAAATCAGTAGTAGTCACCAATCAATCAGTTATATTTCTACTTACTAAAATCAGTGGTAGTCACCAGTCAATCAGTTATATTTCTACTTACTAAAATCAGTAGTAGTCACCAATCAATCAGTTATATTTCTACTTACTAAAATCAGTGGTAGTCACCAGTCAATCAGTTATATTTCTACTTACTAAAATCAGTAGTAGTCACCAACCAATAAGTTATATTTCTACTTACTAAAATCAGTAGTAGTCACCAAGCAATCAGTTATATTTCTACTTACTAAAATCGGTGGTAGTCACCAACCAATCAGTTACATTTTAACTTACTAAAATCAGTAGTAGTCACCAACCAATCAGTTATATTTCTACTTACTAAAATCAGTGATAGTCACCAACCAATCAGTTACATTTTAACTTACTAAAATCAGTAGTAGTCACCAATCAATCAGTTATATTTCTACTTACTAAAATCGGTGGTAGTCACCAATCAATCAGTTATATTTCTACTTACTAAAATCGGTGGTAGTCACCAATCAATCAGTTATATTTCTACTTACTAAAATTGGTAGTAGTCACCAATCAATCAGTTATATTTCTACTTACTAAAATCGGTGGTAGTCACCAATCAATGTTATATTTCTACTTACTAAAATCGGTGGTAGTCACCAATGAATCAGTTATATTTCTACTTACTAAAATCAGTATTAGTCACCAATCAATCAGTTATATTTCTACTTACTAAAATCGGTGGTAGTCACCAATCAATCAGTTATATTTCTACTTACTAAAATCGGTGGTAGTCACCAATGAATCAGTTATATTTCTACTTACTAAAATCAGTATTAGTCACCAATCAATGTTAAATTTCTACTTACTAAAATCGGTGGTAGTCACCAACCAATCAGTTATATTTCTTCTTACTAAAATTAGTATTAGTCACCAATCAATGTTATATTTCTACTTACTAAAATCGGTGGTAGTCACCAATCAATGTTATATTTCTACTTACTAAAATCGGTGGTAGTCACCAATCAATGTTATATTTCTACTTACTAAAATCAGTATTAGTCACCAATCAATCAGTTATATTTCTACTTACTAAAATCAGTAAAGTCACCAATCAATCAGTTATATTTCTACTTACTAAAATCGGTGGTAGTCACCAATCAATCAGTTATATTTCTACTTACTAAAATCAGTAATAGTCACCAATCAATCAGTTATATTTCTACTTACTAAAATCGGTGGTAGTCACCAATCAATCAGTTATATTTCTACTTACTAAAATCGGTAGTAGTCACCAATCAATCAGTTATATTTCTACTTACTAAAATCGGTGGTAGTCGCCAAATGTCAAGCTTTTTTGATGCTAAACAGTGTTTATTGCATTTGGAGCAGAAATAAAGTTCATCTTCGCCAAGCTCTTCTTCTTTAGTAAATGCTTGAAGGCACGTGTCAAGATCAATGGGTTCTGTTTGTAGTCTGCGACTTTCCTCTACACTACGATGCTCTTGAATAAACTAATAGGAAAAGAAACAAAAAAGCTTCAATAATGTCTGTGTTATGACTTTAAAATATTTTTTTCATTTTTTTTATTAAAAGTGGATTTTCATTTGAAATATAAATGATGTATAGGATATTGATTTAAAATATTTGCAACAGAATATAAATTTAAAATATTTACAATTGGACAAAAATATTTTAAATTTCGTTTCTGAATTATTGGTAACATGACCCTCCCAAAGTATAACAATATTTTAAATGTTTTGTTTTTTTAAACTAATTTATCTACCAGCCTGCTTGTGATTCCACAAACCTTCTTGTACATTCAAAGAGTACACTGGATATACCATATGGAATTTTTACCTACTCCTTTTCTGCATATAGAGCATGGCCAGTATAATGATGGGAGCAGGGCCCTGTCATCATTTGGTCTTTGTTACATTTATTTTGATGTCTTCTGGTTCTAGGTTTTGCTTCAAAGCATGGAATTTCTTCCCTAATTCTTCTACAGATTCAGCTATAAGAACTAAGTCATCAGTATACAGGAGCTTCCACAGACAGCCAGTCTTAAATTTTTCTGTTATGGCCTCAGAGACTATAATAAACAGGAGGGGGCTGAGAACTGAGTCTTCGAGGACCTTTACCTGCACACTAAATTTGTTGCTGAACTCATTAACTTTCACCTTGTTGACTGCACCACTGTACGTGGCTTGCACAGCCCTCACAAATCATCCATCTACTTCTTGTTTCCTTTGAAACTATGAAACAATAGAGCCAGAGTCAATATAGGGCCTGGAGGAAACATATTTTTAAAATAGGCTCAAATTCTTGGGGATGCTAAAAAATAACATTAATGAAATAAGGGTGAGGTATTCAATTCAATGAGTATGGGCTTAGTATTATGTAGGCAATACAACTAATGAGATCACAAGATATAAAATAGCAATTCAGTTAAGTTAATGAAGATTGACATAAGATGAGTTGTTCATAAGGTTATAAATTTGGGGACCATTAACCTCATCTTTAGGAAAACACTAAAAGAAGATAAGCCATGGAGACTTAAAAGAAATTATACAACACAAACTTGTGTAAATGAAACTAAACTCCAAAGAGTAGAAACCAGTAAAACTCAAATAAGATTGTTTATTTTGTGATCCTTACCTTCTCATTACTAGTTTGGTATCGAAGATGCAAAGCTGTAGGTTCCCAGTCAATAGCCACAAAAGAGCTACCAAAGTTAAATACATTTGTATTGCAATCTATTACACAGCCTCGGCAGAACCTGTAAGAAAAAGAATATCTATTGACAATATGAACAGCAAATGTTCAAACAAAATCATTCAACAATATTTAAAATAATAATCAAAATACAAACAAGTTTACAGTGAAACATTATTTACAAGGAATCAGTATTCAGTTAATTTGTGATTTGAAATAATTAGAAAAATTTATGCAGTTTGAAAAGTTGAAATCTTGCATGCATCAATTTCAACTTTTCTTATCAATAACTACATTGTTTCTTTCCAGGGATTATGGTGAAAAATAAACCTCATTTGGTCATTCCATGAGAGTATCTTGGTCAGCCTATGAACTTTTCAGCTGACCTGTAGAGTTAAATTCTAATCATTAACACAAACTTACAAGATTTGATTCTGAATGTTTAAAACAAAAAATTGATGATCTAATGATAATTCAATAAGAACTGGCTAGTAGATTTGGTTTGTATTTTGTCATCACTACTGCAGCAAGTATAATGAAGGCTATGATTCACTGATGAGACCAGAATAAGACTGAAGCATATCCTATGCTATCTCTCGTACTTGTCAGAAGAGTGAAAAATATTAGTCATTGACTAATTATTATTTTTCTCCCTGCATAATTATTTTAAGTTTAAACCTTTATCATTTAAACCGACCGTAATTGGCTAGAATTCTCTCACCTCTTTCTATTCAAACTGGCTGTGACCAGCCACTCATACTAACGTTAAGGTATTGTTCTCAAAATAAATAATATCAAAATCTCATAGATTCGATATTATGTGAAATATTATGTGAAATATTATGTAAAGTAGAGCCTTTACCATGAAAATACAATAGTAAATTTGGAGTAATGTAAATGCTAAAGGGTTAATGGTAAGTACTAAAATATATGCTCCCTGCATTAAATATGTTAACAATATCTAGTTTAATACCTTACTATTGTACTATACCGATACAGCTAAAGTTATTTAATTATAAAGCTTATATGGATCTAGTCAAATCAAACAAAGTCAAGTCAAAGCAGAAAAATGTTTCTAAGGGTTATGAATTCTATTTAACCCTTTAGTATTCACATTACTCTATATAAACTATTGTATTTTCATGGTAAAGGCTTTATCTCACATAATATCGAATCTATGAGATTTTGAAAGTATTTATTTTGAGAACAATACCTTAACATCAGTTTGAGCGACCAGTTACAGCCAGTTTCAACAGAAATAGGTAGAGAATTCTGGCCGTTTTTGGCTGGTTTGAACATTAATGGGTTAAATTAGCTGTATCTGGCCAGAATTCTCTCATCTCTTCCTGTTCAAACCAGCCATAACTGGCCACTCATACTTTATGTTACGGTATTATTCTCAAAATATATAATTGGTTCTACGTTTGGCACACGGCCAGCAATTACCCAGTGCATTACTGGTACTTTATTTTATCGACCCCGTAAGGATGAAAGGCAAAGTTAACCTCGGCGGGATTATATCGAAATTTCAGATTCGATATTATGTGAGATAATTATGTGTCGTAAAGCGTTTACTGTTAAAATATAATAGTAAATATAGAGTAATGTAAATGCTAAAGGGTTAAAGTATTTATTGATACCTTGAACACTTAATAACTGAGAAGCTACTTACTTGTACCAAGGACACCAGGCACAGGCAAAACCATCTTTCTGAACCACTTTAAGTGTAAATGGATATTCATAGCCAAGACTGTCATCACTAAAAAGAAATTGATAATTTAGCAATTTTACCTATACAGGTAAAAATCTGTTATAACGAATACCATTATAACAAAGTTTTCAGTATAACGAAATTTTTTTCAATCCCTGGCCACATGTTCAATGTGTTAGGTCGATCTTGTTATAAAGAATTTTTCGTTACAACAAATTTTTTTATACCCAGTGAATTTCATTATAACAAGTTTTATTGTTTCTGGTGTGACCATATTTCTAATGAAATACACCCAGGTTCAGTTAGTTAATGAAGAGTTTTGCAGGATTTACAAACATTATTAATTATTTCATTATTAAAATAGTAAGATATATAGTTATTATATGGAATTATGTTGGAGGTTTTAAGTTAAAAAAGAACCCTTTCAAATGGGTGGTTTTGTTTCGTATAACCAGAGGCAGTTTTGGGAAGGTTGATATCAATAAGATTAAAAACCTTTAAAAAAAACTTTACATTTAGAAAACAATGTACACACATTTTCTTTTACAAGATAAAAACAGCAACAATGATTTCTTATATTTTTTGGCACATAGTTTTAAATTTCCGAGAACAAACAACAATTTTTCAACTATATCTCTTTGGAGTCACATGGCTTAGTGGTTAGAGCATTGGGCTTGCAATCAAAAGGTTGTAAGTTCAATTCTCAGACCGGGTGATGTGTTGTGTCCTTGAGCAAGACATTTTATTTAACATTTGTCCAGTTTACTCAGCTGTAGAAATGAGATGATAGAGACTGGGGTCCCTATCATTCCACTGTAAAATGGACGTGTATGCACCACGGAAAAAAAGCACCCAGCACTCACTGTAAATGAAGTTGGTGTTAGGAAGGGCATCCAGCTGTAGAAATCAAGCCAGAATCAGTTCCCGTCCCACCCTTGCAAGCAGCGAAAAGCGGACGTAAAATGATGATGATGATGATGATCTCTTTCTGTATCAAGAACATCTATTTCACCTCTCTCCTCTCAAAAACGATTACCTTCAGTAATTTCATTACTTACAACTCTTCTTGGCTCTCCCACTCATCCCATACTGTTACCAGTGAAGAAACTGAATAACTTTTAGTACTCAACCCTCTACATCAACTAGTCTGGTCTCCTACATGCATTGCTTATTGACACACAGACATCAAACACACTTTATCTTTTTACCACCTCCAAACCTAACCTCTGACTCACTTTGTCTCTACACCAAGCGACTCATTCAACCACTACATTACCCTCACTATCCATTACACGTCTACATACAACTCAATGACTGTTTCACCACATAGACTTTATAGCACTTCAAAACAGCAGACCAGCTGGAGCTTTGCACCTGACCCCAGACCTTTCATTAACTCTTTAGCATTTAAACCGACCATATCCAGCCAGAATTCTCTTACCTCTTTCTGTTCAAACTGGCTGTAATTGCCCGCTCATACTGATGTTAAGATATTGTTCTCAAAATAAATAATATAAAAATCTCATAGATTCGATATTATGTGAAATAAAGTGTTTACTGTAAAAGTACAATAGTAAATATAGAGTAATGTAAATGCTAGACGGTTAATCCAGTACTTTCTTCCCAAACATTGGCTCTATCGAATTCCTCTTTGCACATGTTTTTTTCTTCTGTAGTCTCCAAGATAATGAAAGAATGTGATTAACCTGTTGACTGCTGCATATATTTTACACAGCTACAGTTGCTGTGCCATTTTTCCCCCCAGTAAAATGACTATTTTGATTGACAAACATCACATCAATAAACTAGTAACCCCATCTAGCTTTGAAGTTAAACATGTTAGGACGAGTTATCTCCTCCACAGCACTGAAGAGGTTAAGAAGCAGACTATCAAAGTTTTACATCTTTCAGTCTCCAGGTTTACTATATTAACCACAGTTCTCTGAATAAGACTTCCTTTGATTACAGAGCATGTATAGTAATTTGTTGTATGCAAGTAAATATGCATAACATAGAGTATAATTTAAACACTTAAGTATAAATAACACACGGTTATATTTGTATTGTATTTCAATAACTATCACAAAACTAAATATTCTTGTTAATCTTATTTGCTTCGCTGCTTTCTTTCAACTGTATATCATCCAGATTTATATGAAGTCTTTCTTGGGCAAATGCCAGAATTAACTTCATCAAGTTTATTATGAAACTAACTAATCTAACTTCATTCTAAACTGTCAATACTAATATATGGCAAAAGTTTAGAATTAGGGGAAATAATTTATATTCTCATACTAATTTATAGCTCATCATCATTTAATGTCTGCTTTCCCTGCTAGTAAGGATTGGACAAGTGTACATAGACAAAGTTAGTACTAACTACTGACCTTCCAAACAAGCCGAAGGGGTTGGCATCTTGCTTACATTCTATCAAGTGCACAGGAGAGGTTGTCATGTCTGTGACACAACTGGAGGGTTCTCCCAATACTTTGTTTGGCAGACTTTCTATGGCTGGATGCCCTAGAAAGCCTGACAAACAAGAAATTTCTTACAACAATCTTTAATCTCAGTTTTTCTAGTCTTGGATAGCATACAATTAAAACCTTCAGAATTATGACAAATACTCCGTCTCCCAATCTTTAATGATATTCCTTGGTAATCTATCATTATAACACAGCATAATCAGTATCTTCCAGACTAGCTTACCTCATCAGGATCAGAAGTAATACAACTCTGAACATTTGATCATTCTCTACATAGCTGAAGTAAGACTTACAATGAAATACTACTACTACTACTACTACTACACACAAACATTCTGGAGGTAAAATTCTGTTATAACAAATACCATTGTAATGAATTTTTAGGTATAACAAATTTGTTTAACCCCCGAGGTTTAACAAAACAAACACTCAATTTGTTCTGGTCGATCTCGTTATAAAGAATTTTTCATTACAATGAATTTTTTTTATACCCCATGAATTTCGTTATAGCATAATTTCACTGTATATTGCATTCAAAAGAAGGCCATCTGATTGATTGCAAAGACTCTCTCACCAACATTACATCTTACACACAAATACAGTCTCCTCACTGACAATTACATCACTATTAGAATGACCTCTGCTCCTATAAACTAGCTTGTTACAACATACCATCTCTACCATGTTCACTCTATACACCTGACTCTCGCCCTTCTAATCCTTCCTTCTCAGAACATCAACCCTTTGGAATTCCCTTCTTGCTTGCATTTTGCCTGCAGGATATTCAAACTGAACAGTGACTTTATCACTCCTACGAGGAGGTCCTACAAGGGTCCTGAGCACTGACCTATTTTCATGAAATATTAAACATGTCATTGAAGAGGGATCAGAATGACAGGATACTACAACTTAGTCAAGTAGAATAACCTTAACACAGTTTTAAATACTAAACATTTCCAGTTGTATTTTTTTAACACTTAATGTACACATTAAAATACACTAGCAGAAAAACCACCCTTAGGGTGGTTTTCTGCTAGCATGTGTAGTGTGTATATTGATATTATACGCAGGTAAATATATACATGTAGATATGATACATGAAATAAAATCGTAATTGACAATATATAATACATAGAAATTGAACGAAGACTGCGTTACACTGTCTTATGTAATCAGTAACGTAATCCATGATACATTAAAAAAAGACGATATTATATATAAACTGCATTAGGAGAGAATTAGTGACAGAAAATTAGAATGTTTATTTAAGCAAGGACCAACCAGAAATGTTGAAATTTCAGAAATTTTAAAGAAGTGAATCTTTAAATAAGCTATAAAATATATTTAATGAACAGCCACGAAATTTAGTAGATAAATTATGTAATATTCATTCATTATTTATTCAAATCCCGCCTAGGTTAACTTTGCCTTTCATCCTTACGGGGTCGATAAAATAAAGTACCAGTAATGTACTGGGTAATTGCTGGCCTTGTGCCTAAAGTAGAAACAATTATTTATTCAAAGTAATCCAACTTATTTTACAAGCGGGATAAAAAAAACAAAACTGTACGCAATCCTGCAGACCTTCCTTTATTATAGTTTAGATTAGCAATACCTTCTTAGAAATTACAAAATACCACTATGACTGCATCACATTAAATAGCAAAGTCTTTACTTAAGTTTACTGCAAATCTTCACAACAATTTGCACAGTTGTAGATATACTGTAAATATATGAATTAACAAACCCATTTTTAGATATTTAAAGCTAAACCATTACAGGATGTTATTAGTAAAATATTTATTACTTCAATTTTAGAGAAAAGAGGTCATAGACACATATTTCAGTTCTATAACACCAACCTGATAGCTTCAGAAACCTATTTAATTTTTCATATCTGATATTCTAAATAAAACTTATTTGGGATAATATATATATATATTAATATAATATATATATATATAATCATATCCGCTCTCTTGCTCTGGAACCCTGACTCCAGCCTGACTAGGAAGCTGTCATTCCCTGACGTTATCTCTAGGGATACGGGAATCAGTAGACAGGACCTGGCGGCGGCGATGGGGGACAGGGAATTCTGGGGCATGAGAGTGAGATCCATCATCTCGACAGTAGTCGACGAATGATGATGATGATGATATATATATATACATATATAATCATTTAACATCCATTTTCCATGCTAGCATGGAAGAATGGACGTAAAACGGATGATGTTGATGATATATTTATATCATCATCATTGTTTTACGTCCATTTTTGCACGCTAGCATGGGTTAGACGGGTTGTCCTGTTATGGGCAATACCATGTCAGGTGACCATGTCTTGTTCATACAGAACTGATTTGGGCTTGATTTCTACAGCTGGGATGCCCTTCCTAACACCAATCTCATTTACAGTGAGTGCTGGGTGCTTTTTTGTTGTGACACCTACACGACCACTTTACAGTGGAAGGGGTGGGGGCATACTGTCTATATGCTTCAGCTTGTACCCGTGGAAAGTCAGGTCTTCTGTATTACTACGTAACACCAGAAGTCTTGGTCGTGTGTCATCACCTTTGAGAGGTGCAATTGGGCATGGTCAGCTTTTATCACCTTATCCCAGATCTTTTTGGGTCTCTTCACTCCAAGGTTTCCATCGACTTCTAGTGTTCTGCACCTTTTTATGCAGCTGTCATCCTTCATACGCATCACATGTCCATACCAACATAATCTCCTCTCCTGTACACAGCATTTGATTTCTCTTATGCTTAGTCTCTCTCTCTCTCAATTCATTGATGCTTTGCCATTCGGCGTATATTACTATTACACATCCATCAGAGCATCCAAGCTTCGTTTCTTTCTAATCTATGCAAGTCTTCTGCACACAACGTCCAGGTCTCACTACCATGTAACATTGCTGTTCGTATGCACACATCATACAGTCTGCCTTTCATTTTGAGGGAAAAGCCTTTTGCAGCTAGCAGTGGCAGTAGCTCCCTGAACTTCTTCCATTCTGTTCTTACCCTGGTTATTGTGTATATATATATGTGTGTTTGTAGGTGAGTAATATTGTAGAACAATAAAACTATGCATATATCAGATAAGTAGCACTCAACAGTTGGTAGAACTGGAGTATATATTAAAGAAGAAATTAAAAGATGGTTAAAGAAGTTCCATATATTTTATTATGCACATTATACTATTAAATTCTCATATTCCACTACCCCGAACATTTCTAAAATTATCTCAAGACATAATTCTAACATATTAAATAATAACTCATATGCATCCAACCATGAGAGTCATAATAATAACACTATAAGGCCTGACGTCAATGTAAACTCTAGGCAAAATAACACAAGTATAAATACGACATCAAACGTAACTTTGAGGAATACATCAAATAGTAATGTAAATCTAGAAACTTTAGCACCTCCTTTAGTTAATTCCACCACTCCAGTTCCTAATATAATTAACCCTGGGCCACTTGCCAATAACACTGTAAATAATCTTAATCATAAATGCAACTGCCCTATTAGAACTAATTGTCCTCTTAGTAATTTCTGTCTCAATAAAAACCTAGTATACGAATGTAAAGTGGTAACTAGTACCAATACTTATATTGGCTCTACTTCTACCTCTTTTAAAGCAAGATTCTATAATCATTCTTCTACATTTAAATATCCACTTAAAAGGACCTGCACCGCACTCTCAGAGCTTATTTGGTCCTTAAAAGACAAAAACATTAATTACAAAATTTCTTGGCATAAAATCTACAACGCATCTCCATACTCCAATGCTTCCATATCTAGTGTTTGTAATTTATGTCTAGTTGAAAAATTTACCATTATCTCGAATTTCAACTATAATAAATAGAAGAACAGATTTATTTGGTCTTTGCAATCATAAATCCTTCAAGACCTATCACAAAGTATATAGCTAATGTCCTATAACTTTTTCCCACGAATAACGGTTAATTTTTTACACATATTTTTTTTACATATATATTCTTTTTACATATATATATATATTTTTACACATATTTCATTATATTCTACAATGTATTAATTCAGTTTTCTCAGCATATTTTAAGCCTTTGACCTTTTTTCAATAGCCTTAAATTTTCGCTCAAACCTTCATAGATTTTGTAAATAAATCATGACGTCATATGTTTTTCTACGTTTATAAACCTTTCTAGCAATTTCCTTTATTTACTTGTTGATATTAAATAATAATTAAATAGTATACCCCACATTTATAGATTTTTAATAGAAATTTTTAATTTTGACATAGACTATTTTTATTTTTTTATTTTATTTTATTTTATTTTATTTTATTTTATATAAAAATCTTTTTTTATACTTATTTTAATTTAATTTAATTTTATTTTATTAATACATTTTTACACTTCTTAATCCAAGTTTTAGTATATAAAATAATATACCCAGTTTCTATATTTTAGACCTCTAATATTTGAATACCATCTATAATATTCGCACATACACCTCATCAATTTACTTTTTAGCTGTTATTTACAGTTGTTTTCATTTTGACAGCGTTCCTGATAAAAAGTCTCTCTCTCTCTCTCTTTCTCTCTCTTCCTTCTTTCTTTTTCCTTTTTCTCCTTCCCTTTTTTTCTATTTTCCTATCTTTTTCTTACTCTTATATTTTCTGTCATATGTAGGCTGCACTTTCCTGTTGACAAGTGTTTTTAGGCCTAATATCATGTTACCTTATTTTATCTGATGAGAACACAATTTTTGTCCCAGGATGATGTTTTCGAAATGCGCATAATAAAATATATGGAACTTCTTTAACCATCTTTTAATTTCTTTTATATATATATATATAAAGAATTTTGAAGGATTTACTAAAATTATTAATTATTTCATCACTAACATAGTAATTTAATGTAAAGTTCTTATATAAAATTATGTTAAAAGATTTTTATTTAAATAGGAACCTTTTAAAATGGGTAATTTTATTTCATAAAACCAGAGCCAGTTTTAGCTGGGTTGGGATCAAAAGGTTTAAGATGGAATAAAATAAAAACACTAACCAATCTTGTGCATGATTCGGAATCTTAGCTTCTGATGGTGGTAGCGGGCTCACTAAGCGGGCCACTTGAGTCCAGACAAACTGGTAAAGGTTCTGATTAGATGTGCTTTCTTGACATGGCAAAATCAAAGGAGTACCAAATAGATCGGGATGGGCTTTTTGAGATGACAAGAAATAGTCATCCACGTGGATCTAAAAATGAAGAATAAAAAGTTTTCTTTTTCATATCAATATTTCAAAAAATTATAGTATTAGAAGTACAAGACATCAATATTCTATTTTAGGCAATATATGAAATACTTAAACAAAAAGGTTGCTTTGACAACTTATAGACAATATATAAAGCCAACTAAATTATTACATGCATTGAAATTACTATTTCTTCACAGACAAATATTTTATACAGTAAAAATTGAGAAAATCTGAATATATAAAAAAAAATGTTGACAACCTTAAACATACTGATTCTGGCTTGATTTCTACAGCTGGATGCCCTTCCTAACACCAACCTCATTTACAGTGTGGGCTGGGTGCTTTTTTGCCGTGGCACCTCCACGACCACTTTGCAGTGGAATGATAGGGACCCCAGTCCCTATCATCTCATTTCTGCAGCTGAGTAAACTGGAGCAATGTGAAATAAAGTGTCTTGCTCAAGGAAACAACACATCACCCGGTCTGAGAATTGAACTCACAACCTTTCGATTGCAAGGCCAATGCTCTAACCACTAAGCCATGTGCCTCCATATATATATAAGAATAACATTAAAATGATGCTATTACATAGATCGTTTTATGTAAGATTAGCATCTTTTTTAAAGTTATTCTTATACTGAATCTCCATTGTAACTACACATTATGAATGTAGAGCTTTCTCCTGCTTTTTGTTACCAAAACAACTTTTACTGAACACAATATAATATATATATATATATATTATATATAAAAGGGTAAAGACCCCCTTCAGTCACGAATGACCATGGGGTTTGCACCTAGAAAGTTCCCCTCCGAGGCACAAGTCCGGGCAAGGTTTATTTTGTGGAAGACCAGTAGTTGCCCATGCAAACCAGTCTTCCCTCTCCACGCCATCGATGTTGTCCAAGAGAAAGGCAATGGCTGATACAGCTTGATACCAGTGACGTCACAACTCATTTCTCTGCAGTTGAGTAAACTGGAGCAATATGAAATAAAGTATCTTGCTCAAGGACACAATGCATCACCCTGTCTGAGAATTGAACTCACAACCTCCAGATTGCAACCCCAATGCTCTAACACACTAAGCTATGTGCCTTCACATATATATATACATATATTTATAATATATATATATATATATCGGCTTCTGCTCACAACAGGACAACCCGTCTAACCCATGCTAGCGTCGAAGAATGGACGTAAAATGATGATGATGATGATGATATATATATATATATATATGTATAAATGAAGAAGAAGGCAGTATGTTAGAATCTTATATAATTTTATTAATTACATGATTGCTGTTATATGTATTTCAATGGTATCAACCATATGGCAGCCGAGTGCTGAAGGAGCAACATCAAAACACTCACCTGGGGCATATCACAGTATGAATTAAAAAATTACATAATAGCTGCCTGGTGAGGTTGTATCTATTGCATAACTGATACCATTGAAATACGTATAACAGCAATGACATAAGATTCTAACATACTGCTTTCTAGGTTGTACAGATAGTTTGTGTAGGTTTACAATTTACACTTACACAATTTTTATCTTAAAAGACATAGTTCTTCCTTTTACATTCACTTTACCTCCTATTGCCAACCACTTTTCAGAGTCTACTGGGTGCATTGAAAGTTACTGCACTTTTAGGCATTTTAGGAGTTACATCTCACTCATGCCATCTTTTTTGTATTGTTTCTATGACAATACTTTCTTTCACCAACCACCTTATTGGTATTGGGCGTATTTTATCATGTCCAGGGCAACTCAAGAGTTTTCTCTATCTAAATAATCTCACTCTCAGCAAAACTAAAGATGATGATGATGATGATGATGATGAAATTGAACAGAAACAGCATGAGTAGTGTAATGGGGGAAGAGAGTGAGAGGGAGGAAAGAGTCATGGGAGAGAGAGAGAGCGAGCGAGAGAGACTGATGGCTAGCAATAACGGTAAATGATAGTAAGAGGGAGATTAAATACAAACAGAACCAATGTGATGCCATCCCTTATTATACAAACAGTGGGGGAGGGGGGATATAGAGTGAAAGTAAGGAGGCACATTGATAAGGGAAGAAATGTGTGGAAGATGAGGAAACAATAAACAGAGAGGGAGAATGGTAGCTGGAGACTTAATCTTAATATGAACATAAAGGATGGGGGCGTCCCAAATGTAGGCATTATACATCACCATTTTTATTTCCATCTTTCTACATTTGCATAGCTTTAGGGGATCACCTCTAGCACAGCTTCCTTTATACAAACTCAACACACACAGTCTATGTTAACCTTTTACCATTTACATTACTCTATATTTACTTTTGTATTTTCATGGTAAAGGCTTTACCTCGCATAATTATCTCACATAATATTGAATCTATGAGATTTTGATATTTATTTTGAGAACAATACCTTAACCAGTATGAGCGGCCAATTATAGCTGGTTTGAACAGAAAGAGGTGAGAGAATTCTGGCTGGATACAGCCAGTGTAAATGCTAAAAGATTAAATCTGGTTGATAAGAGAAAGCATCCACTTGTAACATTATACTGAAACCTATGCAATGTAGATACACATCTCCATCACCATCACTTTAATTTCCATCTTTCTATGCTTGCATAGGTTTGGGGGATTGTCTCTAGCTCAGTGTCCTATCAGCACACACTGTCTATGTTAAATCTGGTTGATAACAGAAAGCATCCACTTGGAACATCATACTGAAACCTATGCAATCATCATCATCGTCATCTTCGTTTAACGTCCATCTTCCACGCTAGCAAGGGTTAGTCGGGAGTTGTCCCACTTGAGGCAAGGTTGGTTGGGTGACCGTGTCTCACTCATATAGGACTATCTGGCAGGTTTTCTACGGCTGGATGCCCTTCCTAACACCAACCACATTTACAGTGTGGAACTAGGAACTTTTTACCATGTTACCTACGCGACCACATTACAGCGTGGAACTGTGTGTTACCTACGCGACCACATTACAGCGTGGAACTGTGTGTTACCTACGCGGCCACATTACAGCGTGGAACTGTGTGTTACCTACGCGGCCACATTACAGCGTGGAACTGTGTGTTACCTACGCGACCACATTACAGCGTGGAACTGTGTGTTACCTACGCGGCCACATTACAGCGTGGAACTGTGTGTTACCTACACGGCCACATTACAGCGTGGAACTGTGTGTTACCTACGCGACCACATTACAGCGTGGAACTGTGTGTTACCTACGCGACCACATTACAGCGTGGACTGTGCAATGTAGAAAAAAAATAATAAAATCCCCAATTACATATACAGGTCAAGCATGTTTTGTGCTGGTGTTATGCACAATAGGATTGTCATGTGTGACAGAACCTAGACAACCATGATCTACTTTTCAATATATTTTTCTCAGGATAGCTAGCAACTAAATATATGGATAAACATTTATATTTCATTCATCATCATCATTTTTACGCCTGGTTTTCCATGATGACATGAGTTGGATGCGATATTTGGCCAAGATATACTACATGAACATTACCCCTTCAACCATGAAGATTCAAGAGAACTGTGAAGTGAAGTAAATTCTAAGGCCCTTCTTAATGCTAAACCTTTTAGTCGATTTCTATGACATACAAGATATAGTTAGCCTATTCTTAAAACTGTGATAAACAATGTGATAGAAGTCTAACTTAAATGAATAATAAATGAGACAAGGGGTGATTTTCAGTCCTAGAATGAACAACCTCAAAGATAACATCGCAGGCTTTAATATAGACATGCCCAACCTTTGGACAAACAAAGGAAATGAATTTGCCTTGTCTATTCAACACTGTAAAGTGGTTATGAAGGTGTCACGACAAAAAGCACCCAGCACACACTGTAAAGTGGTCGTGTAAGTGTCACAACAAAAAGCACCCAGCCCACACTGTAAAGTGGTCGTGTAGGTGTCACAACAAAAAGCACCCAGCCCACACTGTAAAGTGGTCGTGTAAGTGTCACAACAAAAAGCACCCAGCCCACACTGTAAAGTGGTGGTGTAGGTGTCACAACAAAAAGCACCCAGCCCATACTGTAAAGTGGTTATGTAGGTGTCACAACAAAAAGCACCCAGCCCACACTGTAAAGTGGTCGTGTAAGTGTCACAACAAAAAGCACCCAGCCCACACTGTAAAGTGGTTATGTAGGTGTCACAACAAAAAGCACCCAGCACACACTGTAAAGTGGTCGTGGAAGTGTCACGACAAAAAGCACCCAGCCCACACTGTAAAGTGGTCGTGTAAGTGTCACAACAAAAAGCACCCAGCCCACACTGTAAAGTGGTCGTGTAAGTGTCACAACAAAAAGCACCCAGCCCACAATGTAAATGAGGTTGGTGTTAGAAAGGACATCCAGCTGTAGAAATCAAGTCAGAAACAGTTCTATATGAGTGAGACACGGTCACCTGACCCAACTTGCCTCGAATGAGACAACCCGTCTAACCCATTCTAGTGTGAAAAGTGGACATTAAACGACAATGATGATGATATTGAATGCACTCTCTCTTTATAAATGAAATATGTTACTCTTGAGTGATGACCCATCATTGGATACATCTTACCTGTAATATTACACACCAAAGATTTAGGTTCAACTAAAAAATAATGAGAAATCTGCAAATTTTTTCCCAAATCTATTCCCTTGAGATATGTAATTTTGTAAGTTCTTCCCACCCACCAAAATTTCTTGTGCTATGAATTCTTTTCAAGGCATGAATAATCCTGTGTCCTTTGTATACAAGAGAATTACATTTTTACAAGATATTTATCATTTAGCCTAACATTCATTAATTCTTATACACCACATTTCATATTTTCATTGTAATTAATGTTGGATTATTTGTGTTATTTTTCCCATGTCATCATCATCATCATCTTCATTTAATGTCCCTCTTCCACGCTAGCATGGGTTAGATGGGAGTCGTTCCACTTGAGGCAAGGTAGGTCGGGTGACCGTGTCTCGCTCGTATAGGCAGGTTTTCTACGGCTGGATGCCCTTCCTAACACCAACCACATTTACAGTGTGGGTCTGGGAGGTTTTTACCGTGTTGCCTACACGGCCACATTACAGCGTGGACTGTGTGTTTTTTTGTCATGACACCTACACGAGACATGTAATAATGTTAATCTTATGAAGTGTAATTAAAAAGAGATGTTAATTTGTACTCAGTTTTAAAGTCTGTTCTAAGCCACTCATCAGGTCGGTGCTTATCCCCAGTTTCCTTGACACTAAACAACTGAGAGTTCAAGACTCTCCCTGGACAGGACACCTGTCTATCACAGGTTTAAGGTTTAACTCCACAACTACTACTGGTACTCATATCAGCTGAATATACTGGAGCAACATGAAATAAAGTGTTTTGCTCAAGAACACAATGCAGGAATCGAACTGACATTATTATCATACATCATACATCCTAGCTATTAGGCCTTGTGCCTTCACAGTTTTGATTTAATAAACTGTATTATTTAGCTTTGCTGATTTTCCTTTTGCACATTTTTACTCCAAGGTAAATGTAGTACATATGTCAAAAAATATTGGGATGGAAACTGTTGGATATAGCACAGTAAATTTGAGGCTATTGATTTTCTGTAAGATAAATACATTTTCAATCTGAGCAGTGACTGCAGAAGACATGGATAGACTGGAGAGAAATGAAGCAACCAAGGTTTGTTGGATGTGCAATGTAAATGTGAGAGAAAGGTAGAGCTTAGATGAACTGAGGGAGAATCTGGGTTTAAGAGGAATCTAAAGTGGTGTGCAAGAAAGAAGACTGCATTGGTATCGACATGTGGTGTGAATGGATAATGATTGCTGAGTGAAGAAGTGCCAGGAAATCCCAGTGGAAGGAAGCTGCAGTAGAGGTAGATCAAGAAAGACCTAGGCAGAGGTGGTGAGAGCTGATCTCAAATTGCTGAGACTCACAGAGGAGATGACGAGGGAACGTGGCGAATGGAGAGATGCTGTGCTGAAAAGGACCCTATGATGAACACAAAATTTAGGAAGGTAGCCAATAAGTTGGTTATTGATGAAGAGTCACATTGAAATATTTCTGACCAGGTGAAGAAGGGTGATTAAGACCACAAACCCTGGGAATGTGCTCCCAACCAATTATTGGGAGTTCAAATTGAAAATAAACAAGAGAGGGAGAAAAGTGAAGATGCTGAAAGATGCCTCTGGATGCCAGCTTTGTCATGATAAATAACTATATAGACAAAATGTAATGGTGTATAACTTACTTAGTGGAGAGAATAACTGGATATAGTGGTATTTAGTGGAGAGAGTAACTGGATGTAGTGGTATTTAGTGGAGAGAGTAACTGGATGTAGTGGTATTTAGTGGAGAGAGTAACTAGATATAGTGGTATTTAGTGGAGAGAGTAACTGGATGTAGTGGTATTTAGTGGAGAGAGTAACTAGATATAGTGGTATTTAGTGGAGAGAGTAACTAGATGTAGTGGTATTTAGTGGAGAGAGTAACTGGATGTAGTGGTATTTAGTGGAGAGAGTAACTGGATGTAGTGGTATTTAGTGGAGAGAGTAACTAGATATAGTGGTATTTAGTAGAGAGAGTAACTGGATATAGTGGTATTTAGTGGAGAGAGTAACTAGATGTAGTGGTATTTAGTAGAGAGAGTAACTGGATATAGTGGTATTTAGTGGAGAGAGTAACTAGATGTAGTGGTATTTAGTGGAGAGAGTAACTAGATGTAGTGGTATTTAGTGGAGAGAGTAACTGGATGTAGTGGTATTTAGTGGAGAGAGTAACTGGATGTAGTGGTATTTAGTGGAGAGAGTAACTAGATATAGTGGTATTTAGTGGAGAGAGTAACTAGATGTAGTGGTATTTAGTGGAGAGAGTAACTAGATATAGTGGTATTTAGTGGAGGGAGTAACTAGATATAGTGGTATTTAGTGGAGAGAGTAACTGGATGTAGTGGTATTTAGTGGAGAGAGTAACTGGATATAGTGGTATTTAGTAGAGAGAGTAACTGGATATAGTGGTATTTAGTAGAGAGAGTAACTGGATATAGTGGTATTTAGTAGAGAGAGTAACTAGATGTAGTGGTATTTAGTAGAGAGAGTAACTGGATGTAGTGGTATTTAGTGGAGAGAGTAACTAGATGTAGTGGTATTTAGTAGAGAGAGTAACTGGATGTAGTGGTATTTAGTGGAGAGAGTAACTAGATGTAGTGGTATTTAGTAGAGAGAGTAACTAGATGTAGTGGTATTTAGTGGAGAGAGTAACTGGATGTAGTGGTATTTAGTGGAGAGAGTAACTAGATGTAGTGGTATTTAGTAGAGAGAGTAACTGGATGTAGTGGTATTTAGTGGAGAGAGTAACTAGATGTAGTGGTATTTAGTAGAGAGTGTAACTGGATGTAGTGGTATTTAGTGGAGAGAGTAACTAGATGTAGTGGTATTTAGTGGAGAGAGTAACTAGATGTAGTGGTATTTAGTGGAGAGTAACTAGATGTAGTGGTATTTAGTGGAGAGTAACTAGATGTAGTGGTATTTAGTAGAGAGAGTAACTAGATGTAATGGTATTTAGTGGAGAGTAACTAGTTGTAGTGGTATTTAGTAGAGAGAGTAACTGGATGTAGTGGTATTTAGTAGAGAGAGTAACTAGATGTAGTGGTATTTAGTGGAGAGAGTAACTAGATGTAGTGGTATTTAGTGGAGAGTAACTAGATGTAGTGGTATTTAGTGGAGAGAGTAACTAGATGTAGTGGTATTTAGTGGAGAGTAACTAGATGTAGTGGTATTTAGTGGAGAGTAACTAAATGTAGTGGTATTTAGTAGAGAGAGTAACTAGATGTAGTGGTATTTAGTGGAGAGTAACTAGATGTAGTGGTATTTAGTAGAGAGGGTAACTGGATGTAGTGGTATTTAGTGGAGAGAGTAACTAGATGTAGTGGTATTTAGTGGAGAGAGTAACTGGATGTAGTGGTATTTAGTAGAGAGAGTAACTGGATGTAGTGGTATTTAGTGGAGAGAGTAACTAGATGTAGTGGTATTTAGTGGAGAGAGTAACTAAATGTAGTGGTATTTAGTGGAGAGAGTAACTGGATGTAGTGGTATTTAGTGGAGAGAGTAACTAAATGTAGTGGTATTTAGTGGAGAGAGTAACTAGATGTAGTGGTATTTAGTGGAGAGAGTAACTGGATGTAGTGGTATTTAGTGGAGAGAGTAGCTAGATGTAGTGGTATTTAGTAGAGAGAGTAACTAGATGTAGTGGTATTTAGTGGAGAGTAACTAGATGTAGTGGTATTTAGTGGAGAGTAACTAGATGTAGTGGTATTTAGTGGAGAGTAACTAGATGTAGTGGTATTTAGTGGAGAGAGTAACTAGATGTAGTGGTATTTAGTGGAGAGAGTAACTAGATGTAGTGGTATTTAGTGGAGAGAGTAACTAGATGTAGTGGTATTTAGTAGAGAGAGTAACTAGATGTAGTGGTATTTAGTGGAGAGAGTAACTAGATGTAGTGGTATTTAGTAGAGAGTAACTAGATGTAGTGGTATTTAGTAGAGAGAGTAGCTAGATGTAGTGGTATTTAGTGGAGAGAGTAACTGGATGTAGTGGTATTTAGTAGAGAGTAACTAGATGTAGTGGTATTTAGTAGAGAGAGTAACTGGATATAGTGGTATTTAGTAGAGAGAGTAACTGGATGTAGTGGTATTTAGTAGAGAGAGAGTAGCTAGATGTAGTGGTATTTAGTAGAGAGAGTAACTAGATGTAGTGGTATTTAGTGGAGAGAGTAACTAGATGTAGTGGTATTTAGTGGAGAGAGTAACTAGATGTAGTGGTATTTAATGGAGAGAGTAACTGGATGTAGTGGTATTTAGTGGAGAGAGTAACTAGATGTAGTGGTATTTAGTAGAGAGAGTAACTAGATGTAGTGGTATTTAGTAGAGAGAGTAACTAGATGTAGTGGTATTTAGTAGAGAGAGTAACTGGATGTAGTGGTATTTAGTGGAGAGTAACTAGATGTAGTGGTATTTAGTAGAGAGAGTAACTAGATGTAGTGGTATTTAGTAGAGAGAGTAACTGGATGTAGTGGTATTTAGTGGAGAGTAACTAGATGTAGTGGTATTTAGTGGAGAGTAACTGGATGTAGTGGTATTTAGTAGAGAGAGTAACTAGATGTAGTGGTATTTAGTAGAGAGAGTAACTGGATGTAGTGGTATTTAGTGGATAGTAACTAGAGGTAGTGGTATTTAGTGGAAAGAGTAACTAGATGTAGTGGTATTTAGTAGAGAGAGTAACTGGATGTAGTGGTATTTAGTGGAGAGTAACTGGATGTAGTGGTATTTAGTAGAGAGAGTAGCTAGATGTAGTGGTATTTAGTAGAGAGAGTAACTGGATGTAGTGGTATTTAGTGGAGAGTAACTGGATGTAGTGGTATTTAGTAGAGAGAGTAGCTAGATGTAGTGGTATTTAGTAGAGAGAGTAGCTAGATGTAGTGGTATTTAGTAGAGAGAGTAACTAGATGTAGTGGTATTTAGTGGAGAGTAACTAGATGTAGTGGTATTTAGTGGAGAGTAACTAGATGTAGTGGTATTTAGTAGAGAGAGTAACTAGATGTAATGGTATTTAGTGGAGAGTAACTAGTTGTAGTGGTATTTAGTAGAGAGAGTAACTGGATGTAGTGGTATTTAGTAGAGAGAGTAACTAGATGTAGTGGTATTTAGTGGAGAGAGTAACTAGATGTAGTGGTATTTAGTGGAGAGTAACTAGATGTAGTGGTATTTAGTGGAGAGAGTAACTAGATGTAGTGGTATTTAGTGGAGAGTAACTAGATGTAGTGGTATTTAGTGGAGAGTAACTAAATGTAGTGGTATTTAGTAGAGAGAGTAACTAGATGTAGTGGTATTTAGTGGAGAGTAACTAGATGTAGTGGTATTTAGTAGAGAGGGTAACTGGATGTAGTGGTATTTAGTGGAGAGAGTAACTAGATGTAGTGGTATTTAGTGGAGAGAGTAACTGGATGTAGTGGTATTTAGTAGAGAGAGTAACTGGATGTAGTGGTATTTAGTGGAGAGAGTAACTAGATGTAGTGGTATTTAGTGGAGAGAGTAACTAAATGTAGTGGTATTTAGTGGAGAGAGTAACTGGATGTAGTGGTATTTAGTGGAGAGAGTAACTAAATGTAGTGGTATTTAGTGGAGAGAGTAACTAGATGTAGTGGTATTTAGTGGAGAGAGTAACTGGATGTAGTGGTATTTAGTGGAGAGAGTAGCTAGATGTAGTGGTATTTAGTAGAGAGAGTAACTAGATGTAGTGGTATTTAGTGGAGAGTAACTAGATGTAGTGGTATTTAGTGGAGAGTAACTAGATGTAGTGGTATTTAGTGGAGAGTAACTAGATGTAGTGGTATTTAGTGGAGAGAGTAACTAGATGTAGTGGTATTTAGTGGAGAGAGTAACTAGATGTAGTGGTATTTAGTGGAGAGAGTAACTAGATGTAGTGGTATTTAGTAGAGAGAGTAACTAGATGTAGTGGTATTTAGTGGAGAGAGTAACTAGATGTAGTGGTATTTAGTAGAGAGTAACTAGATGTAGTGGTATTTAGTAGAGAGAGTAGCTAGATGTAGTGGTATTTATTGGAGAGAGTAACTGGATGTAGTGGTATTTAGTAGAGAGTAACTAGATGTAGTGGTATTTAGTAGAGAGAGTAACTGGATGTAGTGGTATTTAGTAGAGAGAGAGTAGCTAGATGTAGTGGTATTTAGTAGAGAGAGTAACTAGATGTAGTGGTATTTAGTGGAGAGAGTAACTAGATGTAGTGGTATTTAGTGGAGAGAGTAACTAGATGTAGTGGTATTTAATGGAGAGAGTAACTGGATGTAGTGGTATTTAGTGGAGAGAGTAACTAGATGTAGTGGTATTTAGTAGAGAGAGTAACTAGATGTAGTGGTATTTAGTAGAGAGAGTAACTAGATGTAGTGGTATTTAGTAGAGAGAGTAACTGGATGTAGTGGTATTTAGTGGAGAGTAACTAGATGTAGTGGTATTTAGTAGAGAGAGTAACTAGATGTAGTGGTATTTAGTAGAGAGAGTAACTGGATGTAGTGGTATTTAGTGGAGAGTAACTAGATGTAGTGGTATTTAGTGGAGAGTAACTGGATGTAGTGGTATTTAGTAGAGAGAGTAACTAGATGTAGTGGTATTTAGTAGAGAGAGTAACTGGATGTAGTGGTATTTAGTGGATAGTAACTAGAGGTAGTGGTATTTAGTGGAAAGAGTAACTAGATGTAGTGGTATTTAGTAGAGAGAGTAACTGGATGTAGTGGTATTTAGTAGAGAGAGTAACTAGATGTTGTGGTATTTAGTGGAGAGTAACTGGATATAGTGGTATTTAGTGGAGAGTAGCTAGATGTAGTGGTATTTAGTGGAGAGAGTAACTAGATGTAGTGGTATTTAGTAGAGAGAGTAACTAGATGTAGTGGTATTTAGTGGAGAGAGTAACTGGATGTAGTGGTATTTAGTAGAGAGAGAGTAACTAGTTGTAGTGGTATTTAGTGGAGAGAGTAACTAGATGTAGTGGTATTTAGTGGAGAGAGTAACTAGATGTAGTGGTATTTAGTGGAGAGAGTAACTGGATGTAGTGGTATTTAGTGGAGAGAGTAACTGGATGTAGTGGTATTTAGTGGAGAGAGTAACTAGATGTAGTGGTATTTAGTAGAGAGAGTAACTAAATGTAGTGGTATTTAGTGGAGAGTAACTAGATGTAGTGGTATTTAGTAGAGAGAGTAACTAGATGTAATGGTATTTAGTGGAGAGTAACTAGTTGTAGTGGTATTTAGTAGAGAGATTAACTAGATATAGTGGTATTTAGTGGAGAGAGTAACTGGATGTAGTGGTATTTAGTAGAGAGAGTAACTGGATGTAGTGGTATTTAGTAGAGAGAGTAACTAGATGTAGTGGTATTTAGTGGAGAGTAACTAGATGTAGTGGTATTTAGTGGAGAGTAACTAGATGTAGTGGTATTTAGTGGAGAGAGTAACTAGATGTAGTTGTATTCAGTGGAGAGAGTAACTGGATATAGTGGTATTTAGTGGAGAGAGTAACTAGATGTAGTGGTATTTAGTAGAGAGAGTAACTAGATGTAGTGGTATTTAGTGGAGAGTAACTAGATGTAGTGGTATTTAGTGGAGAGTAACTAGATGTAGTGGTATTTAGTAGAGAGAGTAACTAGATGTAATGGTATTTAGTGGAGAGTAACTAGTTGTAGTGGTATTTAGTAGAGAGATTAACTGGATGTAGTGGTATTTAGTAGAGAGAGTAACTAGATGTAGTGGTATTTAGTGGAGAGAGTAACTAGATGTAGTGGTATTTAGTGGAGAGTAACTAGATGTAGTGGTATTTAGTGGAGAGAGTAACTAGATGTAGTGGTATTTAGTGGAGAGTAACTAGATGTAGTGGTATTTAGTGGAGAGTAACTAAATGTAGTGGTATTTAGTAGAGAGAGTAACTAGATGTAGTGGTATTTAGTGGAGAGGGTAACTGGTTGTAGTGGTATTTAGTGGAGAGAGTAACTAGCTGTGGTGGTATTTAGTGGAGAGAGTAACTGGATGTAGTGGTATTTAGTAGAGAGAGTAACTGGATGTAGTGGTATTTAGTGGAGAGAGTAACTAGATGTAGTGGTATTTAGTGGAGAGAGTAACTAAATGTAGTGGTATTTAGTGGAGAGAGTAACTGGATGTAGTGGTATTTAGTGGAGAGAGTAACTAGATGTAGTGGTATTTAGTGGAGAGTAACTAGATGTAGTGGTATTTAGTGGAGAGTAACTAGATGTAGTGGTATTTAGTGGAGAGAGTAACTAGATGTAGTGGTATTTAGTGGAGAGAGTAACTGGATGTAGTGGTATTTAGTGGAGAGAGTAACTGGATGTAGTGGTATTTAGTGGAGAGAGTAACTAAATGTAGTGGTATTTAGTGGAGAGAGTAACTAGATGTAGTGGTATTTAGTGGAGAGAGTAACTGGATGTAGTGGTATTTAGTGGAGAGAGTAACTGGATGTAGTGGTATTTAGTGGAGAGAGTAGCTAGATGTAGTGGTATTTAGTAGAGAGAGTAACTAGATGTAGTGGTATTTAGTGGAGAGTAACTAGATGTAGTGGTATTTAGTGGAGAGTAACTAGATGTAGTGGTATTTAGTGGAGAGTAACTAGATGTAGTGGTATTTAGTAGAGAGAGTAACTAGTTGTAGTGGTATTTAGTGGAGAGAGTAACTAGATGTAGTGGTATTTAGTGGAGAGAGTAACTAGATGTAGTGGTATTTAGTGGAGAGAGTAACTAGATGTAGTGGTATTTAGTAGAGAGAGTAACTGGATGTAGTGGTATTTAGTAGAGAGAGTAGCTAGATGTAGTGGTATTTAGTAGAGAGAGTAACTAGATGTAGTGGTATTTAGTGGAGAGAGTAACTAGATGTAGTGGTATTTAGTGGAGAGAGTAACTAGATGTAGTGGTATTTAGTGGAGAGAGTAACTAGATGTAGTGGTATTTAGTGGAGAGAGTAACTGGATGTAGTGGTATTTAGTAGAGAGAGTAACTAGATCTAGTGGTATTTAGTAGAGAGAGTAACTGGATATAGTGGTATTTAGTAGAGAGAGTAGCTAGATGTAGTGGTATTTAGTGGAGAGAGTAACTGGATGTAGTGGTATTTAGTAGAGAGAGTAACTAGATGTAGTGGTATTTAGTAGAGAGAGTAGCTAGATGTAGTGGTATTTAGTAGAGAGAGTAGCTAGATGTAGTGGTATTTAGTGGAGAGAGTAACTGGATGTAGTGGTATTTAGTAGAGAGAGTAACTAGATGTAGTGGTATTTAGTAGAGAGAGTAGCTAGATGTAGTGGTATTTAGTGGAGAGAGAGTAACTGGATGTAGTGGTATTTAGTAGAGAGAGTAACTAGATGTAGTGGTATTTAGTAGAGTGAGTAGCTAGATGTAGTGGTATTTAGTGGAGAGAGTAACTGGATGTAGTGGTATTTAGTAGAGAGAGTAACTAGATGTAGTGGTATTTAGTAGAGAGAGTAACTGGATATAGTGGTATTTAGTAGAGAGAGTAACTGGATGTAGTGGTATTTAGTAGAGAGAGAGTAGCTAGATGTAGTGGTATTTAGTGGAGAGAGTAACTAGATGTAGTGGTATTTAGTGGAGAGAGTAACTAGATGTAGTGGTATTTAGTGGAGAGAGTAACTGGATGTAGTGGTATTTAGTGGAGAGAGTAACTGGATGTAGTGGTATTTAGTGGAGAGAGTAACTAGATGTAGTGGTATTTAGTAGAGAGAGTAACTAGATGTAGTGGTATTTAGTAGAGAGAGTAACTAGATGTAGTGGTATTTAGTGGAGAGAGTAACTAGATGTAGTGGTATTTAGTGGAGAGAGAGTAACTGGATGTAGTGGTATTTAGTAGAGAGAGTAACTAGATATAGTGGTATTTAGTTGAGAGAGTAACTGGATGTAGTGGTATTTAGTAGAGAGTAACTAGATGTAGTGGTATTTAGTGGAGAGTAACTAGATGTAGTGGTATTTAGTGGAGAGAGTAACTAGATGTAGTGGTATTTAGTAGAGAGAGTAACTGGATGTAGTGGTATTTAGTGGAGAGTAACTAGAGGTAGTGGTATTTAGTGGAAAGAGTAACTAGATGTAGTGGTATTTAGTGGAGAGTAACTAGATGTAGTGGTATTTAGTAGAGAGAGTAACTGGATGTAGTGGTATTTAGTAGAGAGAGTAGCTAGATGTAGTGGTATTTAGTAGAGAGAGTAACTGGATGTAGTGGTATTTAGTAGAGAGAGAGTAGCTAGATGTAGTGGTATTTAGTAGAGAGAGTAACTAGATGTAGTGGTATTTAGTGGAGAGAGTAACTAGATGTAGTGGTATTTAGTGGAGAGAGTAACTAGATGTAGTGGTATTTAGTGGAGAGAGTAACTAGATGTAGTGGTATTTAGTGGAGAGAGTAACTAGATGTAGTGGTATTTAGTGGAGAGTAACTGGATGTAGTGGTATTTAGTAGAGAGAGTAACTAGATGTAGTGGTATTTAGTGGAGAGAGTAACTAGATGTAGTGGTATTTAGTGGAGAGTAATTGGATGTAGTGGTATTTAGTGGAGAGAGTAACTAGATGTAGTGGTATTTAGTAGAGAGAGTAACTAGATGTAGTGGTATTTAGTAGAGAGAGTAACTAGATGTAGTGGTATTTAGTAGAGAGAGTAACTGGATGTAGTGGTATTTAGTGGAGAGTAACTAGATGTAGTGGTATTTAGTAGAGAGAGTAACTAGATGTAGTGGTATTTGGTAGAGAGAGTAACTGAATGTAGTGGTATTTAGTGGAGAGTAACTAGATGTAGTGGTATTTAGTGGAGAGTAACTGGATGTAGTGGTATTTAGTAGAGAGAGTAACTAGATGTAGTGGTATTTAGTAGAGAGAGTAACTAGATGTAGTGGTATTTAGTAGAGAGAGTAACTAGATGTAGTGGTATTTAGTGGAGAGTAACTGGATGTAGTGGTATTTAGTAGAGAGAGTAGCTAGATGTAGTGGTATTTAGTGGAGAGAGTAACTGGATGTAGTGGTATTTAGTGGAGAGAGTAACTAGATGTAGTGGTATTTAGTAGAGAGAGTAGCTAGATGTAGTGGTATTTAGTAGAGAGAGTAACTAGATGTAGTGGTATTTAGTGGAGAGAGAGTAACTGGATGTAGTGGTATTTAGTAGAGAGAGTAACTAGATATAGTGGTATTTAGTGGAGAGAGTAACTGGATGTAGTGGTATTTAGTAGAGAGTAACTAGATGTAGTGGTATTTAGTGGAGAGTAACTAGATGTAGTGGTATTTAGTGGAGAGAGTAACTAGATGTAGTGGTATTTAGTAGAGAGAGTAACTAGATATAGTGGTATTTAGTGGAGAGAGTAACTGGATGTAGTGGTATTTAGTAGAGAGAGTAACTGGATGTAGTGGTATTTAGTAGAGAGAGTAACTAGATGGTATTTAGTGGAGAGAGAGTAACTGGGTGTAGTGGTATTTAGTAGAGAGAGTAACTAGATATAGTGGTATTTAGTGGAGAGAGTAACTGGATGTAGTGGTATTTAGTAGAGAGAGTAACTAGATGTAGTGGTATTTAGTGGAGAGTAACTGGATATAGTGGTATTTAGTGGAGAGTAACTGGATGTAGTGGTATTTAGTGGAGAGAATAACTGGATATAGTGGTATTTAGTGGAGAGTAACTGGATGTAGTGGTATTTAATGGAGAGAGTACCTAGATGTAGTGATATTTAGTAGAGAGTAACTGGATGTAGCGGTATTTAGTAGAGAGAGTAACTAGATGTAGTGGTATTTAGTAGAGAGAGTAACTAGATGTAGTGGTATTTAGTAGAGAGAGTAACTAGATGTAGTGGTATTTAGTGGAGAGAGTAACTAGATGTAGTGGTATTTAGTGGAGAGAGTAACTAGATGTAGTGGTATTTAGTGGAGAGAGTAACTGGATGTAGTGGTATTTAGTAGAGAGTAACTGGATGTAGTGGTATTTAGTAGAGAGTAACTGGATGTAGTGGTATTTAGTAGAGAGTAACTGGATGTAGTGGTATTTAGTAGAGAGTAACTGGATGTAGTGGTATTCAGTAGAGAGTAACTAGATGTAGTGGTATTTAGTGGAGAGAGTAACTGGATGTAGTGGTATTTAGTAGAGAGTAACTAGATGTAGTGGTATTTAGTGGAGAGAGTAACTAGATATAGTGGTATTTAGTGGAGAGAGTAACTGGATGTAGTGGTATTTAGTGGAGAGAGTAACTAGATGTGGTATTTAGTAGAGAGAGTAACTAGATGTAGTGGTATTTAGTGGAGAGAGTAACTAGATGTAGTGGTATTTAGTAGAGAGAGTAACTAGATGTAGTGGTATTTAGTAGAGAGAGTAACTAGATGTAGTGGTATTTAGTGGAGAGAGTAACTAGATGTAGTGGTATTTAGTGGAGAGAGTAACTAGATGTAGTGGTATTTAGTGGAGAGAGTAACTAGATGTAGTGGTATTTAGTAGAGAGAGTAACTAGATGTAGTGGTATTTAGTGGAGAGAGTAACTGGATGTAGTGGTATTTAGTGGAGAGAGTAACTGGATGTAGTGGTATTTAGTGGAGAGAGTAACTGGATGTAGTGGTATTTAGTGGAGAGAGTAACTGGATGTAGTGGTATTTAGTGGAGAGAGTAACTAGATGTAGTGGTATTTAGTGGAGAGAGTAACTGGATGTAGTGGTATTTAGTGGAGAGAGTAACTGGATGTAGTGGTATTTAGTGGAGAGAGTAACTAGATGTAGTGGTATTTAGTGGAGAGTAACTAGATGTAGTGGTATTTAGTGGAGAGAGTAACTGGATGTAGTGGTATTTAGTGGAGAGAGTAACTAGATGTAGTGGTATTTAGTGGAGAGAGTAACTAGATGTTCCAAAAAGACAACAATTTATTGCAAGTCTCTGACTTGATGTGAATGAAACAGAAACTCAATCAAGTAATGAGTTAAGATAATGGTGGAATGGTATGATAACTAAAGGATAAGTTATAAGGCTTGAAAGAAATAGGGAAAAAGAAGGTATATAGAGGTAAAACTAAAAGTTAGACATCTGGTTTCCTGAACATGAAGGCTAGCATGGAACAACGGGCGTAAAATGATGATGAAGATGACAATGATGATGGTGGTGATGATGATGATGAGAAAGAAGCATATCTAAAGTGATATAGACATACAGGTATGCAGTAATAAGGATAAAGTGCAGATGTGTCATTATGTGAAGCTGCAGAACAATGAATATGATATGCGTCCATGACCAGTTAAAGAATCAACAACAGAGATCAATGAATGAGGAGACAGTTATTAACCCTGTTAATAACATGTGAAAAGTTACAGGACATGATTAGTAAAGAAATTTCAGCGATAATATTTATTAATATGTATAAAGGAAATGCCAGTGGAATGAAGTTGCAGCGGAGGAAGACCAAGAAATATCTGGACAGTGGTGGTTAGAACTAATCACCATAGTCTGAATCTTGCAGAAGAGATGAGAAAAGGCTGTTGCATGTAGATAGAAGAAGGCTGTGCTGGAAAGGACCCATCCAACCCATGCAAGCATGGAAAAGCAGACATGCAATGATGATGATTATTATAAAGAATAATTTCAATGTAAAGAATATTTTTTGTTTCTAAATTAAAATGTAGAAGACTATTAGGAAATAAAGTTTCAAATATAAAATTTAATCCCAAAGAGAAGAAACCAGAACATTTTTCTCTGAAAGTTCCTTAAACTCTAAAGAAGGGAATTTTAAGTCCTGAAATATTAGGACAAAAGAAACAACAAAAAGACAAAACAAAGATAACCAGGTAACTTACTTTTTCGTTACATTCATCTTATCGTCCATTTTGTATTGTTTAGCCATATATCACTTTCAACATTATCTATCATATATTATACAATGCTTCAAGCAAACTACATTTTATTATTGAAATAAAAGGAGATAACTCGTCCTGATATGTTTGAACTCGTTTCCAACACTTCATAACTTCAAAGCTAGATGGGGTTACTAGTTTGTTGATGTGACATTTTATAGTTTATTGATGTGACATTTTATAGTTTATTGATGTGACATTTTATAGTTTATTGATGTGACATTTTATAATTTATTGATGTGACATTTTATAGTTTATTGATGTGACATTTTATAGTTTATTGATGTGACATTTTATAGTTTATTGATGTGACATTTTATAGTTTATTGACATGACATTTTATAGTTTATTGATGTGACATTTTATAGTTTATTGACATGACATTTTATAGTTTATTGATGTGACATTTTATAGTTTATTGATGTGACATTTTATAGTTTATTGATGTGACATTTTATAGTTTATTGATGTGACATTTTATAGTTTATTGATGTGACATTTTATAGTTTATTGATGTTACATTTTATAGTTTATTGATGTGACATTTTATAGTTTATTGACATGACATTTTATAGTTTATTGATGTGACATTTTATAGTTTATTGATGTGACATTTTATAGTTTATTGATGTGACATTTTATAGTTTATTGATGTGACATTTTATAGTTTATTGATGTGACATTTTATAGTTTATTGATGTGACATTTTATAGTTTATTGATGTGACATTTTATAGTTTATTGATGTGACATTTTATAGTTTATTGATGTGACATTTTATAGTTTATTGATGTGACATTTTATAGTTTATTGATGTGACATTTTATAGTTTATTGACGTGACATTTTATAGTTTATTGATGTGACATTTTATAGTTTATTGATGTGACATTTTACTAAAAAAAAAAAAAACCTGGCACAGCAACTGTAGCTGTGTAAAATATGCATGGCAGTCAACAGATTAATGATAAATATATTTTAATAAAGACTTACCATCTTTCTATGGACAGCAATAATAAATCCTTTGAAAACATCACCGACAGAGCGAGTTAAACTGTCACTTAGTGAGCTACTACAAGAACTAGCATTGCTTGGATTCCGTGAATGGCCATTACTGCTTCCAGAATTGCCATTTGTCAGGCAGGAATGAGGAGAATAGTCGGGATTTTGTGATGGAGAGTCCCAACTATTGTTTTGTAAAAGTGATCCAGAATTTGTTCCGTTCTTGTTAACATTGTGGTATGGACTTCTTCCTGTTAAGTAAATAAATAGGTTACCCATATGTTTATTGTTTACAAGCATATTATATATGTTTATATGTTTTCATATAAATAAATAGGTTATACAAGGGTGAAAAGTTGTTTGAAAGGCTGAGATGGTATGGGCATGTGATGCGCATGGAGGATGACCGCTGGGTAAAGAAGTGCCAAGAAATCCCAGTAGAAGGAAGACGCAGAAGAGGTAGACCACGTAAAACATGGGCGGAGGTAGTGAGAGCAGACCTCAGATCGCTGAAACTCACCAAGGAGATGACGAAGGACCGTGACAAGTGGAGATGCTGTGGTGAATAGGACCTGCCCAACCCTTGCAAGCAGGGAAAAGTGGACGTAAAATGATGATGATAAGGATTGGCTGAAAGGTTCAAAAGCTGACTATGAAGGATTGATGCTAGAGCTGTGAAATCTTGCATGCATTAATTTCAACTCTTCTTCTTAATAACTGCAGTGTTTCTTTCCGTTGAAAAATAAACCTCATTTGGTCATTCTATGAGAGTATCTTGGTCAGCCTATGAACATTTCAACTGACCCCTGTATTTCTAATGAAATGACAATTTTAGTAAACACTTTTGATACCTAACTCCCTAAAACCACCCCTGGTTCTACAAAACTAAGCAATTTGACTTGTGTTTTCATTTATCTAAAGACATTAATATTGTGTAAGAATCTTTGTAAAACAATGTTCCAAACAACAGACAGTTTGTTATATTACTAAATCCCCACACCCACAAATTCTTGATTATTTTCAAAATAGTTTTAAAATCATAGATAGTGTCTTTTATTATAAATATGGGAATGAAAGGCTCTTTGGAGTAATGTTACTCGCTAAAGTGCATAGCACAGAGATCATAGAGTCACTCCAGTTAGAGCTGCTACTTCTCAGAATTGAGAGATCACAGCTGCGATACTATGGATATGTGGTTAGAATGTCTCAGGAGAGAATCGCTGGACAGATTTTCGGGCAAAACCAACTGGCAGGAGAACCAGGAGTAGACCCCAAGCAAGATGTTTGGATAACATCCATGAGCTTGGCTGGTCATACTTGGGGATCCAGCCGGATCAGTTAGAGATGTTTGCTTCTGACAGGACCCACTGGAAGGAGTGTTTGAAGACTCTACCCCAACGACCCTCCCAGTAATAAGTGGGCGAAGAAGAAGAAGAAACAAAAGGGTTAAATAATGAAGAATTCTGAGGGATTTACAAAAATGATTAACTATTTCATAACTAAGATAGTAGCGTAACATATGGTTCTAATATGAAGTTATATCAGAAGATTTTCATTTAGATAAGTTTTATTCCATAGAACCAGAAGTGGTTTCGACTAAGTTGGTATCAAATGGGTTAATATAGGTTGAGCAATAAATTAAACAGGATTTACTTGTTGATAACCCCCGTTGTATTTCACTTAAACCAATACATTCTTTTCCAGCTGACGTTGGAATTGCTGTAGAATTAGTTGTAGTGCTGACAGAAGCTGTAATAATTGCTATTGATGAATCTGTTGACCCAATATCAGTATCACTATTTGAGGCAGGAGGAGGCAACTCATAAGCATAAAGACTTCCACCAAGTAGAGTTCGAACTTTTTGATTATCCTGAGGAAGAGTCTGGAATAGAAGAAAAAACAAAAAAAAAATTTAATTTAATGCCATTGTAATATTTACAATTTGGTTAATGTAGTTTAACCCTTTAGCATTTACATGACTATATTTACTATTGTATTTTCATGGTAAAGGATTTATCACACATAATATCGAATCTATGAGATTTTGATATTATTTATTTTGAGAACAATACCTTAACATCAGTATGAGTGGCCGGTTACGACTGGTTTGAACAGAAAGAGGTGAGAGAATTCTGACCGGATGTGGCCAGTTTAAATGCTAAAGGGTTAATATGAGTACAGTAGCCAGAGTAAGGATTGGTTGTTAAATGTTCAGGGAGCTATTACCACTAATGGCTACAACGGGTCTTTCGCTCAGAGTGAAAAGCAGACTGTATGGTTCTTACGTGCCAACAGCAATGCTACATGGTAGTGAGACTTAGACTTAATCTACAGAGGACTTACAAAGATTGGAAAGAAATGAGGCAAGAATGATGTGATGGATATCTAATAGGAGTAGTATACATGAGTGATGTAGTATCAATGAGCTGAGAGAATAACTGGGGATAAGAGGCGCTGGTTGCAGCATGTAGGAAAGGAGACTGTGATGGTATGGACATGTGATAGGTATAAAGGGGAGAATAACTGGTTGCAACATGTAGGAAAGGAGACTGTGATGGTATGGACATGTGATAGGTATAAAGGGGAGAATAACTGGTTGCAGCATGTAGGAAAGGAGACTGTGATGGTATGGACATGTGATAGGTATAAAGGGGAGAATAACTGGTTGCAACATGTAGGAAAGGAGACTGTGATGGTATGGACATGTGATAGGTATAAAGGGGAGAATAACTGGTTTCAACATGTAGGAAAGGAGACTGTGATGGTATGGACATGTGATAGGTATAAAGGGGAGAATAACTGGTTGCAACATGTAGGAAAGGAGACTGTGATGGTATGGACATGTGATAGGTATAAAGGGGAGAATAACTGGTTGCAGCATGTAGGAAAGGAGACTGTGATGGTATGGACATGTGATAGGTATAAAGGGGAGAATAACTGGTTGCAGCATGTAGGAAAGGAGACTGTGATGGTATGGACATGTGATAGGTATAAAGGGGAGAATAACTGGTTGCAACATGTAGGAAAGGAGACTGTGATGGTATGGACATGTGATAGGTATAAAGGGGAGAATAACTGGTTGCAACATGTAGGAAAGGAGACTGTGATGGTATGGACATGTGTTATGTATAAAGGGTGACAGTTGCATAAAGAAATGCTGGCGAATTGAAGAGAAAGGGTCTATTGGAAGAGAAAGACTAAGGAAAATGTGGGATGATGTGAAGGGGCACCTCACAAAAGAGATGACCCAGGATTGAGAAAAAAGGTGATATTACGAAATACAAGGAGGATGACCACTCCACCTACCTCCCTCCACTTTAAACCCAAAATAGAAGAGGGGCAGTACAACACTCAGGTCCCACCTCCCAGTATACCCCTGAATTCCATGCCAGTTTGCCTCTGAACCCCTCCACCACTGTAAACCTGAAGAAAAGCAGATAGATGGAACAACTGCCAGGTCCTTACCGGGCAATATACTTCTGACATCTTTTCCCAACCCATGATAGCATGGAAAGCTAGGAGAAACCTTGACTGATTCACCTTCCTTGCTGAACCCTTGCACCCCTAACACATTCCCAACTCAGGATATATAAATAACAGTCATCACCCACCCATCCATTTGTTCCAATCAGTATATAAACGCTACTCTAAAGGCCATGAAAGGAAATCAGACAGCATCCATTTACTTCAAGGCCACCACCATGTCATAGAAACTAATACAAAGTATACAAGCAGAACCTAGTCACCTGACCGGTCTGGCTTCAACACAGCAGCAGCTGCCTAACCATGCATGCATGGAAAATAGACATTAAACTGTGATGATGATGATAAAGATGAAATAAAAATAATTATAGTTTTGAAATAGAGGCACATGGCTTAGTGGTTAGAGCATTGGCCTTGCAATCGAAAGGTTGTGAGTTCAATTCTCAGACCGGGTGATGTGTTGTTTCCTTGAGCAAGACACTTTATTTCACATTGCTCCAGTTTACTCAGCTGTAGAAATGAGATGATAGGGACTGGGGTCCCTATTATTCCACTGCAAAGTGGTTGTGGAGGTGCCACAGCAAAAAAGCACCCAGCACTCACTGTAAATGAGGTTGGTGTTAGGAAGGGCATCCAGCTGTAGAAATCAAGCCAGAATCAGTTCCCGTCCCACCCTTGCAAGCAGGGAAAAAGCGGACGTAAAAATGAAATGATGATGAATGAAATAGAGTTAATTTTGAAAATAATTATATGTAAAAACACTATTTAAAATGCTGTTAGTTGCTATAAATGTTTTTGATTAATGGCTTTTACTTTTCAGAAATAATATCAAACTCATATCTTCCTATTTCCTAAACCACTTTCTCATCTCTCAGATGTAGGGTATTACTGACCATATTAAATCTTACCTTTACAATTGAACCAAATATTTCTACAAAAAGGATTTGGTTAGCAGCAATATCAGTGAGTTTACTTAACTCTTTTTTTAGAGTTTTATATTTTTCATCCATGTTAAGTCTGAGACCATATTTTACTGAAACAGAGCCATCTAACCATATCACTAAAAATAGAAAAAAATATTTAAAAATTTTAGATCAGTTTTCATGTATTTTGTATAAGTAAATCTTAAGGTAGTGATTTAGCAAAGTCGTTAGAACGTCAGAATACTTTGTGGTATTCTGAGTCAAAATCCTGTTGAGGCCAACTTTGCCTTTCATCCATTCAGGTTGATAGAAAAAATACCAGTCAAGTACTGGGGCCGATTCTTCCTCTATATCTCTTTCCCACTTCCTCTCTCTCTTTATCCTTCTCTGAAAGAATCTACTGTACTCAGGCCTGGAGAGGGGATGGGTTCCTCCAGGTTTAAAAATGTCCTGAGAAACCCCTTATGTCACTATGGTGACCCCACAACTCCCTCGAGTCCATATCATATCATAAGTAAATCTTAAATAATTCAAACAAATTTAGAACTAGAAAATTCATCCACAGAAGTCTAATCCTTTCAGAGTCTATATATTCCACTCTGTATATGTAGTCTCATAAATTAACATACACACGCAACGACAAGAGAGAAAATATGACAATTCAGTAAAAAGTAGTTTGTTCGTCAAATTATGTTAAGTTTTCTGCCTGTAATTCAAACTCCAGTCTTGGCATACACTGTGTCATGCTGAATCTCCTCCAAAAATTGCATAAAGTGAACAAGTGTCTGTGGAATGCTCAGCTATTTAGACATTAATTTCATGAGCAATGATGATTTACATGTGCATAAGCATATGCACATTCCATGTGTCTAACACACGTGGGCATGCCCACAAAGTCAGAAAACAGCACAGCTCCGATGACTATCGGAAATATTTTTTCACGCTCAATGTTGCTGAAGCATGGAACAAACTACCTGCATCGGTTGTTAGCTGTCGAGACACTGCATCCTTTAAAACCTCCATGGAACAAACTACCTGCATCGGTTGTTAGCTGTCGAGACACTGCATCCTTTAAAACCTCCATGGAACAAACTACCTGCATCGGTTGTTAGCTGTCGAGACACTGCATCCTTTAAAACCTCCATGGAACAAACTACCTGCATCATTGTTAGCTGTTGAGACACTGCATCCTTTAAAACCTCCATGGGACAAATTACCTGCATCGGTTGTTAGCTGTCGAGACACTGCATCCTTTAAAACCTCCATGGAACAAACTACCTGCATCGGTTGTTAGCTGTCGAGACACTGCATCCTTTAAAACCTCCATGGAACAAACTACCTACATCAGTTATTAGCTGTCAGGACACTGCATCCTTTAAAACCTCCATGGAACAAACCACCTGCATCAGTTGTTAGCTGTCGAGACACTGCATCCTTTAAAACCTCCATGGAACAAACTACCTGCATCGGTTGTTAGCTGTCGAGACACTGCATCCTTTAAAACCTCCATGGAACAAACCACCTGCATCGGTTGTTAGCTGTCGAGACACTGCATCCTTTAAAACCTCCATGGAACAAACCACCTGCATCAGTTGTTAGCTGTCGAGACACTGCATCCTTTAAAACCTCCATGGAACAAACCACCAGCATCAGTTGTTAGCTGTCGAGACACTGCATCCTTTAAAACCTCCATGGAACAAACTACCTGCATCAGTTGTTAGCTGTCGAGACACTGCATCCTTTAAAACCTCCATGGAACAAACTACCTGCATCGGTTGTTAGCTGTCGAGACACTGCATCCTTTAAAACCTCCATGGAACAAACTACCAGCATTGGTTGTTAGCTGTCGAGACACTGCATCCTTTAAAACCTCCATGGAACAAACTACCAGCATTGGTTGTTAGCTGTCGAGACACTGCATCCTTTAAAACCTCCATGGAACAAACCACCTGCATCGGTTGTTAGCTGTCGAGACACTGCATCCTTTAAAACCTCCATGGAACAAACCATGTGCATCAGTTATTAGCTGTCGAGACACTGCATCCTTTAAACCTCCATGGAACAAACTACCTGCATCGGTTGTTAGCTGTCGAGACACTGCATCCTTTAAAACCTCCATGGAACAAACTACCTGCATCGGTTGTTAACTGTCGAGACACTGCATCCTTTAAAACCTCCATGGAACAAACCACCTGCATCGGTTGTTAGCTGTCGAGACACTGCATCCTTTAAAACCTCCATTGGTTGTTAGCTGTCGAGACACTGCATCCTTTAAAACCTCCATGGAACAAACTACCAGCATTGGTTGTTAGCTGTCGAGACACTGCATCCTTTAAAACCTCCATGGAACAAACTACCAGCATTGGTTGTTAGCTGTCGAGACACTGCATCCTTTAAAACCTCCATGGAACAAACTACCAGCATTGGTTGTTAGCTGTCGAGACACTGCATCCTTTAAAACCTCCATGGAACAAACCACCTGCATCAGTTATTAGCTGTCGAGACACTGCATCCTTTAAAACCTCCATGGAACAAACTCCCTGCATCAGTTGTTAGCTGTCGAGACACTGCATCCTTTAAAACCTCCATGGAACAAACCACCTGCATCAGTTGTTAGCTGTCGAGACACTGCATCCTTTAAAACCTCCATGGAACAAACCACCTGCATCAGTTGTTAGCTGTCGAGACACTGCATCCTTTAAAACCTCCATGGGACAAACCACCTGCATCGGTTGTTAGCTGTCAAGACACTGCATCCTTTAAAACCTCCATGGAACAAACCACCTGCATCGGTTGTTAGCTGTCGAGACACTGCATCCTTTAAAACCTCCATGGAACAAACCACCTGCATCAGTTATTAGCTGTCGAGACACTGCATCCTTTAAAACCTCCATGGAACAAACCACCTGCATCAGTTATTAGCTGTCGAGAAACTGCATCCTTTAAAACCTCCATGGAACAAACTACCTGCATCGGTTATTAGCTGTCGAGACACTACATCCTTTAAAACCTCCATGGAACAAACCACCTGCATCAGTTGTTAGCTGTCAAGACACTGCATCCTTTAAAACCTCCATGGAACAAACTACCTGCATCAGTTGTTAGCTGTCGAGACACTGCATCCTTTAAAACCTCCATGCTTCCTGAGATTTGCTAACACTACACCTGATATTCCCTCTCCATACACACGCACACATGTATATCAAGACTCATACACTATTCACTTCCCTGACATTTGTACATTATTCTATGTACTATACATGCACCTTTGACGAGTTGTAGTGCACCTGAGCACTGTACACAATTTCATTATTATTATTATACAAACACATCATAAATACATGAACATATTATATACAGAGTTTTCCATAAATATATGAACAGATTATATACAGAGTTTTCCATAAACATGGACTACCATGTTGACCTTCACAGTAGATGTGTTATGTACTTGATGAGCAGTTTTGAGTGCAGTAAAGGATGTCAATGTTCATTTGGAAGGAAGGGCTTAGTGAGTGTGTCTGTTTTCTCAGTTCCAATAATGTTGAGTGTGTTTCTTCTTCAACCCCCAACATTAGCAGTAAAGTCTTCCAGTTGATCTTCTTTAATGTGGCTGGCCTTTGAAATAATTCTTTTGATTACTGGCCAGGTGCTGACCATGAGAAAACTAGTTATAGAGGATCATTCAGCTAAGGTACAAGACATTACATGTTGCAATGATCCGAGTTGATATGTAGCGTAGATTCAATACTGATGATGTTGCTTTGATTGAGGATTTATATGGCAGAATTGTCTTGTCAGCAGAATAAAAAGGTTTTCTGGAAATATTGGATGCTAAAAACTTCTAGGGTGTTGATGTATCGGTTATATGTGGTCCAAGCTTTTCACCCATACAAAAGGGTAGCAACACAGATTACCCAATAAATAAGGAACTTAATTTGAAGACTGAGGTGGTTATTTAGAAAGACTCCTTTTCTGAGCCTACCCAAGTATACAGAGGTTGTCTAGAGAGGTGTCAAGTTTCTATGCCCAGTATTCAGTTCTAGAAGCAGCTGCCTTGGAATCTGAAGTCTCTGACTTTGTTGCTGTTACACTGAAAGAGATGGGAAGATGGTCCAATGTGCCATTGATAAATAAAATTTGTCTTCTGGATTTAACTGTCAGGTCCATTCTTTCATAAGCTGTAACAGTGGTCATGATAAGAGATTGTGGGGTTTATGGTGATGAGCTAACAGAGATCAATCACAAGCTTGCTTCAGCTCAATGATCTGCTCAGATTTGAGCCTCCAAATGTTGAATTTTCAATGGAGTCAGAAGTTAATAGTGTCATTTGAACACCCTTTCGATATTTCTGTGTAACATGTGGCTGCACAGATGAGGAAGATGGTTGGCAATAACGTGATTCACCATTTTTATTACAGAATTACTGCAGGGGGTTCAAAACGGACAGTCAACAATATTTTCTGAGAACATCTCAAAGAAGTTCTCCGTGGTGTCAAAAGGCTTTGACAGATTACAGAGTGTTTCCAGCATCCCCTTTGAAGCTACATCACAAATATGTTAACTGTGCCTCTGATTTTACATAAACCATGCTTTATTATCTAATATTGATTGAACTAGTCTTTTTAGCATAAAATTGGTTAATTCTTTCCCAATGGAAGACAGAAGTGACGTCCCCTACATTTAGGTCAGATAGATTTGCTTCCCTTGCTCTCGATAGTGCTGTGTGCATCTTTTCAGAGTTCAGACTCCTGAATACTTGCTTCTTGTGTATCAATATGGTGTACTTGTGAAAAATTAACTACTGTCCTTCGTAACTACTGAATCCACTGGTTTAGACTGGTTTAGCACCTGGCTGGTGTATTTATTTTCCCCTTTAGCACTTATTTCTAACAAGCCTTTGTCTGCTGATTTGATTGAAGCTCCTGTAGTGAAAGAGAAGCTTTATTACACCATATAATTAGTATGTACCATTCCTGCCTGCATGCAACTGACCATTAGCAATCCACAATTCATTTTTCAGAGTTTGAAAAGTAGATTGAAATTCATTCTGAAAAACCTGCAGCTTTTGTTTTGGAGTTTGAGTAAAAATTGTTCTGGATTGCTCTGTGGGTTATGTGCATGTTATCATGGAGTTCTTTTTGTTAAAGAGAGAGATCATCATCTATACAGGCTTATGAAGTAATGAGAGCCTCTGAAGTTTTTCAGTGTAATAAATACAGAGTAATAAGAGTCATTACAAATATCATGGCTGCTGAGTTTGTAACATAATTGAAGGAGAAGATGGTCGTCAACTGAATTTCAATGGACCACCACAGACAACACCCGCACATATGTGCAAATACACATGCACACACATACATTCAGTCTACTTTTGAACTTGGGTTTTACTACATGCCATACGGCTAGCAGATTGTAAAAAGTGGTAATGTAAAATTATATAAATATAAGTAAGATTATATAAATATATATAAATGAATTTGTTTTGCAAGGTTTTTGATATGAAATCGTGCGTTGAAACAAATATTGTTATATGGCGTCCTATATAAATATAAAAAAAAAAAAAAAGAACGATCGACTTTCGTCAAATCGGGCCGAGGGAACAATGTTTCCGTTGGTCTTTCCAATTGCTAATACTGTCTATCGGTTGCAACTCCAGGTAGAAGGAGCAACGTGAAATAAAGTGTCTTGCTCAAGGACATAATGCATCACCTGGTCCAGGAATCGAACTCACAACCTTACGATTGCGAATCCAATTCCCTAACCACTCAGCCACACGCCTTCACTATATAAATATATGGAGAGATATTTATATCTATATTTTTAACTGTTGGTCAATCAATGATTGCCAGCTAAATTAATTAAAGAAATATAAAATATACGAAGCGAAAACCAACCCCAAACCAACAGTGAGTGTGTTTTATTATATATTTCTAGGAATATTATAACAACATGACCCTCCCCAAATATAACAATATTTGTAAAATTATAAATACTAGCAGTGGTACCCGGCGTTGCACGGGATAAGGTATTTTGGAACGTGGGCCACCAACAGACCTAATCGTGGAAAAACTGCATGCCTGGACAATATGTAAAGAAAATAAACCAAATACTCTGATGGCTGGATAATCTTTAAGATTTTCCTCGATGAAGCAGGAAAAATGCAGGTTTTCACCTAATGCGGGCCCTAGGCGATCAAGAAAATGTATTTTTTTTATGTGCATAATATGCCTTGAAATTTCAGGAAAAATTGACTAGACGTAACGCCTCAAAAAAATCCTAAAAAGCTGAAAAAAATGAAGTTTTTCGCCTAATGTGGGCCCCAGGCCATAAAAAAGTTGAATTTTCTTTGCTCACGGTATGGAGAAGAGACTGACTAATACATAGTTACAATTTCAAGGAAATCGGTCTGATGTAATGCCTCAAAAAACCCCTAAAAAGCTGGGGGAAAACGCAGTTTTTCACCTAATGCAGGCCCTAGGGGATCAAAAAGTTGAATTTTACATAACTGTGCATAATACTCGCTGAAACAAAGGTAATACACATGTAAAGTTTGAAAAAAATCGGTTGGGTACTTCTCGAGTTTTAGGGATTCAAACTCACAGACACACAGACACACACACAGACAGACATCCTCAGTTTTATATATATATAGATACGTAAGATTATATAAATGTATGTAAAATTATATATGAAGGTAACTAACCAATAACTTCCAAATGGACACAACTGTCCATTGGTAATGGTAATGACAAATAGTTGAAAGGATCAAAGCGAACACTGACATGACCACATTCTTTACACCGTACTTGAGATTTCAATTGACCATGGAATAAATCAACTATAACAGACTGGTTACGAAGGATATGATTTTCCCAAGCCTGCAGAAAATAGAGATAAAAAATCATGTAAAGAATGGTAAACATAATATTTTATATGATTTTGTACATTTTAAAAATTCTAATACAGTTTATTAACTCTTTTGATAATAAACAGATTGAAACTACCCCTGGTTCTAGAATACAAAAATGTTTATTTTAACTGGTATATTGGAGGCACATGGCTGATGGAGGCACATGGCTTAGTGGTTAGAGCATTGGCCTTGCAATTGAAAGGTTGTGAGTTCAATTCTCAGACCGGGTGATGTGTTGTTTCCTTGAGCAAGACACTTTATTTCACATTGCTCCAGTTTACTCAGCTGTAGAAATGAGATGATAGGGACTGGGGTCCCTATCATTCCACTGCAAAGTGGTCGTGGAGGTGCCACGGCAAAAAAGCACCCAACACTCACTGTAAATGAGGTTGGTGTTAGGAAGGGCATCCAGCTGTAGAAATCAAGCCAGAATCAGTTCCCGTCCCACCCTTGCAAGCAGGGAAAAAGCGGACGTAAAATGAAATGATGATGATGATGATGATGATATTAGTGTGACACACCTGTTTAGGATATCTGTACGAAACAAGGGTACAACCAAAGTATTCACCCGGTGTAATTCTGAACTACCAACAAGATATAAAAATGAGAGACTCGGTCCACACACTCTACCTGACAGTTCACTTCAGTTATTATTTATAGATATTTCACCTAGTCCACTTTTAGTTACGCAGGGGGTGTCCAGGGTTTTTTCCTTACAACATTAACATTTCGACACCACCCTGTCCCCAAATCTTTCAATATAATTTTATAGTGGAAAAATGGACGTTAAACGATGATGATGATAGTGTGTTAAGTTATCCTACAAATATCATCTTAATATTGAAATAATTCATAATTTAAGTAAATCCCTCCAAATTCTTCATTGATTGGCTGAAATACAAAATATTTCTTTAGAAATATGATCAAGAAAAGGGTTATTTGTTTATATTTATCTAAAAACCTTCAATCATAATTCTAAGAACATGGCTTTGTGGTTAGAGCTTGCAATTGAAAGGTTGTGAGTTCAATTCTTGGACTGGGTGATGTGTTGTTTCCTTGAGCAAGATACTTTATTTCACATTGCTCCAGTTTACTCAGCTGTAGAAATGAGATGATAGGACTGGGGTCCCTATCATTCCACTGCAAAGTGGTCATGGAGGTGCCACAGCAAAAAAGCATCCAGCCCACACTGTAAAGTGGACGTGGAGGTGCCATGGCAAAAAAGCACCCAGCACTCACAGTAAATGAGGTTGATGTTAGGAATCAGCTGTAGAAATCAAGCCAGAATCAGTTCCTGTATGAACAAGACAAGGTCAGCCAACCGGACACTGCCCACAACAGGACAATCCGTCTAACCCATGCTAGCGTGGAAGAATGGACGTAAAACGGTGATGATGATGATGATGATGATAGCTTGATAATGAGAAAGTTATAATACTAAATCATTCCAAATGATTGATTATTTTCAAAATTATTTGAACATGAAGACAGTGAAATTCATCATTAATATGGTAACAAAAGGGTTAAATTTACTGCTTTAAAACTTTCTTGTAACCCCAATTCTTCTATAGGGTACTTAATATTTACTTCCTTTCTATATTTCAAGCACAACTAGTAAGCCAATACTGACTAAATTTTAGCCAAGGGATTACTTTTTTTTAAATTACAATATTTGAAGTTTCTTTTTCAAGTAAAACACAGAACTACTACAGCTTTGAGATATTTGAATTACTTTATATACTTGAATATGTGAAAATGGATGGTTGGCTTATATACGACATCTAAATAATGTGTTGATTAGCTGCCTCAACTTATAAATGGAGTTTTCATTTTGGCCCATTTCTCAGACATAAAATAAGAGGGTTTAGCTTATATTGCACGTCCAACACCAGATTAAGATCTGGTGTTGGATGTACAAAAGTCACTCTTGCAATATGGGGATATTTAAAGGATGGAGATGTGTGTGTGACTGCAACATCGAACCATTGACTATGGAGCACTTCCTGATATGCCCTCTGCTGGAATCCCTGCATTGGACTTGGCAGAGTTTAATGAGAAAGGACAGCAATGTGTTCAGCTGTGGCGGAACCACATCTAGCCAAGCTTTGTAACTGACACTCTTGTGGAGATGACAAGAAGATAAGCTTATATTCAGACCAACTTATATTCAAGTATATAAGGTATTAAAAACTAGATCATTTGAAATTGTATGCTCCCATAAGCATCAAAACCAGATTTCTGCAATTAATGCACAAAACAAACAGCTTTGTCAGGCAGCAGATCACCAAATATACTGGCAGGTGAGAACCACATGTTGCAGCAGTAACAAGATGGATGCTTGGTACAGCCATACTTTCCACCACAGCTCTCCTGTCCAAAACCATTCTCCAGATTACATTTGAAGGAAAGCAAAGAAAAGGCTGACAAAGACAATCTTGGTCTGACAACATCAAGGAGTGGACAGGTAACAACAGTGTGATGCTTCTGCAAATAATGGTTTCTGATTTAGGCACAAGGACAACAATTTTGGGAGAGGGGTAGTCAATTAAATCGACTCCAGTATGTTACTGGTACTTTATTTTATCGACCCCGTAAGGATGAAAGGCAAAGTTAACCTCAGCGGGATTTGAACTCAGAACCTAAAGGGCTGAGAGAAAAGGCCTAAAGTGGTACAACAACAACAACAATGCCACCACTGCTGACGATGCCGAGGGGGAGGAGGAGGAAGACTTAAAACAATATATATTTTTCCCTGCTGATATTTCTAATTACAGAATACTACTTCCTCGGCAATCATCTTGATTTATTAATCAATGTAAAGTACATATCTAAGAAACAATACATACTATTATAGGGAAGAGAAAAGGATGAGAAAAATGAAAATGAAAAGGAGACAAAGAAAAGAAGGATCAAGCAACGAAAGAAAACGGAAAGGAGGAGGGGACAGTCACTGCACCCCAGTCTGAGCAGTGCCTCAGCCGTGTCCCATGGACAAAAGTGTTACTGTGGAGAATGGCCAGAGACACCCGCTACACCAACCACCCCACCTCACAGGGCTCCCTCCCTCCTCAAGCAGCTGGTTAAAGACAAGGTTATAAAAAAGTTATTTACTTCCTGTGCTACTTCTTCATCGGGACGTCCATTGCTGTCTTTCAGTTCTACGTAGGGTTTCTCATGAACACTGAAATAATATTAAAGTCTTCATTAAATTTATATTCCCCATGCCAGCGTGGAAGATGGACATTAAATGAAGATGGTGATGATGATTCTAAAATATATTGATTTGAATTATTTTTTATTTGCTTCATTTCTATTTGCATTTCAATAAGTAAATCATTTAACCCTTTAGTATTTAAACCAGCCAGAATTCTTTCACCTCTTTCTGTTCAAACCAGCCATAATCGGCCACTCATACTGACTTTAAGGTGATATCAAAATCTCATAGATTCAATATTATGTGAGGTAAAGCCTTTACTGTGAAATTCCAAAAGCAAATATAAAGTAATGTAAATGCTAAAGGGTTAATTATGAAGAGATAAAGAATAAAGCTTCTTCACACAATATTGGGAATTACAAAGAAAAATACAAGACTTGAACTAGATGCATCTATGGAAGTATGGAAATTTAAGTATAGACTTTTTTAAATATCTGTCTATTGAGGTCTTCGTAAATATATAACTTAACTGTTAACATCCTATAATAATTAAGCAAAATATATTTTTAACCATTTAGCATTTAAACCAGCTATATCCAGCCAGAATTCTCTTAGCTTTTTCTGTTCAAACTGGCTGTAACCAGCTGCTCATACTTATGTTAAGGTATTGTTCTCAAAATAAATAATATCAAAATCTTGTATATTCAATATTATGTGAGATAATTATATGAAATAAAGTGATTACCGTGAAAATACAATAGTAAATATAGAGTAGTGTAAATACTAAAGGGTTAAATGGGTTTGTTAATTTAATGTTTGTAGTATATTTACTAGTTGAGAGATTGTTCTGAAAAATTGTAGTATTAGAGTAAAGAGTATAATTTTTAATGTGATGTAGTCATGGTGCTGTTTTATACTTTTCAAGAATGAAGTTTCATACAGTACAGGATGTTAAGGTACAAATTTAATAGAATACATTTGATGAATGCAATATTTAAATGAAAAAAACCCAACAGAAATAAATTTCTATCACATAATGAAATCCATTTTCTGTTTATAACAAACATTAGAGCAAACAAGAAATACTTCAGCGTCATGTTTGTTTCTCTAAAATATTGTCTTCATACCATTTAAAGTTATCCAGTCCACACTGTAAAGTGGTCATCTTGGTGTTATGGTAAAAAGCACCTAGTCCACACTGTAAAGTGGTCATCTTGGTGTTATGGTAAAAAGCACCTAGTCCACACTGTAAAGTGGTCATCTTGGTGTTATGGTAAAAAGCACCTAGTCCACACTGTAAAGTGGTCATCTTGGTGTCAAGGTAAAAAGCACCTAGTCCACACTGTAAAGTGGTCATCTTGGTGTTATGGTAAAAAGCACCTAGTCCACACTGTAAAGTGGTCATCTTGGTGTTATGGTAAAAAGCACCTAGTCCACACTGTAAAGTGGTCATCTTGGTGTTATGGTAAAAAGCACCTAGTCCACACTGTAAAGTGGTCATCTTGGTGTCAAGGTAAAAAGCACCTAGTCCACACTGTAAAGTGGTCATCTTGGTGTTATGGTAAAAAGCACCTAGTCCACACTGTAAAGTGGTCATCTTGGTGTTATGGTAAAAAGCACCTAGTCCACACTGTAAAGTGGTCATCTTGGTGTCAAAGTAAAAAGCACCTAGTCCACACTGTAAAGTGGTCATCTTGGTGTTATGGTAAAAAGCACCTAGTCCACACTGTAAAGTGGTCATCTTGGTGTTATGGTAAAAAGCACCTAGTCCACACTGTAAAGTGGTCATCTTGGTGTCAAGGTAAAAAGCACCTAGTCCACACTGTAAAGTGGTCATCTTGGTGTTATGGTAAAAAGCATCTAGTCCACACTGTAAAGTGGTCATCTTGGTGTTATGGTAAAAAGCACCTAGTCCACACTGTAAAGTGGTCATCTTGGTGTTATGGTAAAAAGCACCTAGTCCACACTGTAAAGTGGTTGTCTTGGTGTCATGGTAAAAAGCATCCAGTCCACACTGTAAAGTGGTCATCTTGGTGTTATGGTAAAAAGCACCTAGTCCACACTGTAAAGTGGTCATCTTGGTGTTATGGTAAAAAGCACCTAGTCCACACTGTAAAGTGGTCATCTTGGTGTTATGGTAAAAAGCACCTAGTCCACACTGTAAAGTGGTCATCTTGGTGTTATGGTAAAAAGCACCTAGTCCACACTGTAAAGTGGTCATCTTGGTGTTATGGTAAAAAGCACCTAGTCCACACTGTAAAGTGGTCATCTTGGTGTTATGGTAAAAAGCATCTAGTCCACACTGTAAAGTGGTCATCTTGGTGTTATGGTAAAAAGCACCTAGTCCACACTGTAAAGTGGTCATCTTGGTGTTATGGTAAAAAGCACCTAGTCCACACTGTAAAGTGGTCATCTTGGTGTTATGGTAAAAAGCACCTAGTCCACACTGTAAAGTGGTCATCTTGGTGTTATGGTAAAAAGCACCTAGTCCACACTGTAAAGTGGTCATCTTGGTGTTATGGTAAAAAGCACCTAGTCCACACTGTAAAGTGGTCATCTTGGTGTTATGGTAAAAAGCACCTAGTCCACACTGTAAAGTGGTCATCTTGGTGTTATGGTAAAAAGCACCTAGTCCACACTGTAAAGTGGTCATCTTGGTGTTATGGTAAAAAGCACCTAGTCCACACTGTAAAGTGGTCATCTTGGTGTTATGGTAAAAAGCACCTAGTCCACACTGTAAAGTGGTTGTCTTGGTGTCATGGTAAAAAGCACCTAGTCCACACTGTAAAGTGGTCATCTTGGTGTTATGGTAAAAAGCACCTAGTCCACACTGTAAAGTGGTTGTCTTGGTGTCATGGTAAAAAGCATCCAGTCCACACTGTAAAGTGGTCGTCTTGGTGTTATGGTAAAAAGCACCTAGTCCACACTGTAAAGTGGTCATCTTGGTGTTATGGTAAAAAGCACCTAGTCCACACTGTAAAGTGGTCATCTTGGTGTTATGGTAAAAAGCACCTAGTCCACACTGTAAAGTGGTCATCTTGGTGTTATGGTAAAAAGAACCTAGTCCACACTGTAAAGTGGTCATCTTGGTGTTATGGTAAAAAGCACCTAGTCCACACTGTAAAGTGGTTGTCTTGGTGTCATGGTAAAAAGCACCTAGTCCACACTGTAAAGTGGTCATCTTGGTGTTATGGTAAAAAGCACCTAGTCCACACTGTAAAGTGGTTGTCTTGGTGTCATGGTAAAAAGCATCCAGTCCACACTGTAAAGTGGTCGTCTTGGTGCCATGATAAAAAGCACCCAGTCCACACTGTAAATGTTGTTGGCATTAGGAAGGGCATCCAGCCATAGAAACCAAGCCAGAAGCAGTTCTGTATGAGCAAGGCACGGTCACCTGACCTGGCTTGTCTCATAACAGGACAACTTGTCTAACCCATGCTAGTGTGGAAAAATGGATGTTAAACGGTGATGATAATGATGGTTTGCACCCTTAATTCAACATATCAATAACTCTTTGTCTCCAAGACAAGGAATCCTTCAGTAGATTTTAAATACAATCATTATAAGAAATAATATAAACCACAACATACTCATGACATGAAAAACGTTCGTTCAAAGGCAAAATAAATAGTTATAAAAAAAATAAATTACCGATTGAGATCTTCATGCAATCCATCTAAAAGAAAACTGAGAAGCTCTTGAGAATCTTGTTGTTGGAATCCATTAAACCGGGGAGCATATTTACCAATTGTCCACTGTATGAGTGATGTCAAATGAAAAGAAATAGAAAATAACTAATTTAAAATGTATGTACATATGTATATATATTTGTATATATGACAAGTAAGTATGTTTTTGAAACAGTGAGTAGGTTTGAAATTAGAAATAGAATAGCTTTCACCGTATTTTAGACTAAAGAAATTTTAGTCTGATAATGGGGTTTAGAACTGTAGCAGTTGCCTCCCTTGTTGTGACTCACAACCCCAATAGATTAACAACATCTAGACGGGAAGTAGAACCCTTTCTGTAACTTCCGGTCAGAACCCTATAAAACTAATAACTTTAAGTTCTCACTCTCTCATTTGCCCTTCCGGCGCCTGGCCTTCGCCAGGCGTCTTCTGCCAGCCTGCGTTTGCCTGGCAATCAAAACGGTAACTACTAACTTTGCTTCATTCTTTCGTTTATTCATTGACATGTCAACTATACTGTTAAATTGTTGATTAAATATTATACACACAAACAATGTCTCCTTGTTACATTCATACAACCCAGTATCCTCGCTATATTGGTAACCCTGACGTGATACGAACACGCAGCCGTTCATTGTTATAAGTGGTCACCCCGAAAAAAGAAAAAAATAGCAGAATCTGGTGTTGTGTGAGTAACATTACGAATACACAGCAAATTTTATTGACAAACTATGAAAATACGCAGTCAAAGAAACGCACATGTGAAATTTTCGCACAGACAGACTTTTTCTCTCACGCATCAACTAACTGTCGCATTTCACGATATATATGTTTCTCGTTTCTTACAACGAACACTTTCAAAACAAAAAAAAAAAAAGAAATTTGATTTTTTTTTTTTTAAAAACATTTCAACAGGAACATTTATTTTCGATGAACCATTGCCTTTTTTTTTTTTTTCATCGTTTTCTTCATCGTTCAAGTTTTTTTTCAAAGTTCACACCAATAATTATGCTAAGTGAAGCCTTTCTTTTTCATCATTGTCACTTTCACACTATCATTTTCTCGCGCGTTAGAAATATTATTTTTTAAACCTAACTTAACCTTGTATTGGCACGTGTAGGCAGCACAAATTTTCGACTCACAGAGATAGCCGCACGCCAGAGATAACGTTTCTCGCCAAGGATTCTTCAGGATTAAGCTATATTCTCCAATTTGCCGGTTTAAAAATTTACCACGTAAATTTGCCGTTGAAAACTGCGCATTTATTCAGAATGCTTATTTCTTTGGTCGCTGGCCTCTTGACCCTTCCAGGTCAACGCATTCTCAACATCGACCATCAACTTCGGCTGTTATTTCTAGCACTTTGCGCAATTCATCTTTTCTGAAAAAAATTTTTTTACTGTGAATTTAAACACCGAATACGCTCACTCCACGAGAAAACAACATCAACAGCAACACAGCTTCACCAACAACCAAAACCAGCAGAACAAGCCAGAGAATTTATTTTTGCAGCACTCTTCCTGTGAGAAAATCCATTCGGAGGTTGGAAATTTCACGATATACCACAGAACAGAAACCACCTGCATTCATTCTCTGGAATACACTTTCTTTCCTGCTGTCATGTGATTGCACACCTGTGAACTATATTTTGAACATTTGAACTTTGAGCTCTTCTCTTACTTTATTACATTGTATCTTTGGGTGATGGATAGATAGATGTCCAGTCGTTCTCTGGCCAAGAGCGGTTGGCTACCTTGATATCTATCATTGATTTTTGCAAACATTCTTTTGTCGTAATTTTCATGCCTGTTACAACATTCTCGCCAACTTGCTACATATTTCATTCGATTTTTATATTCTAAAATTCTGGCGGGAGGTTATGTAGCAGTTGCCTCCCTTGTTGTGACTCACAACCCCAATAGATTAACAACATCTAGACGGGAAGTAGAACCCTTTCTGTAACTTCCGGTCAGAACCCTATAAAACTAATAACTTTAAGTTCTCACTCTCTCATTTGCCCTTCCGGCGCCTGGCCTTCGCCAGGCGTCTTCTGCCAGCCTGCGTTTGCCTGGCAATCAAAACGGTAACTACTAACTTTGCTTCATTCTTTCGTTTATTCATTGACATGTCAACTATACTGTTAAATTGTTGATTAAATGTTATACACACAAACCATGTCTCCGTGTTACATTCATACACCGCTAGTAGATCCGCTATAGAACCCTCAGATAAATGGAAAAAGATGAGTTCATCTTTTTCCATTTATCTGAGGGTTCTAAACCCCATTATGAGACTAAAATTTCTTTAGTCTAAAACACGGTGAAAGCTATTCTATTTCTAATATATTTGTATATACATATGTATCTATATTTGTATGTATGTATATATGTATATATATATGTATGTATATATATATGTATGGTTACTCCTGATGGAGTCGTAGGGGGCACTGTAGTGACATACAGTGTTTCTATGGCATTTTTTAAACCTGGCAGAGCCCATCCCTCTCCAGGTTTAAATACAGCAGATTTCTTCCAGAGAAAGATAGAAAGTGAGAGAGAGGAAATGAGAAAGAGATATAGAGGAAGAATCAACCCCAGTACTAGACTGGTACTTTTTTTTTATCGAACTTGAATGGATGAAAGGTAAAGTTGACCTCGGCGGGATTAGAACTCAGAGAGCAGAGAGCTGGAACAAATACAAGAAACCATTCTATCTGATGTTCTAACAACTCTGTCAAGTCGCTGCCTATAATTTAAGATCATATTTCAAACAATATCAAAGGATATATCCTAATATCCTAACAGGAGTTGTCAAAATCCAGAAACCTGGTCAAAACAAGGGAGGAGTTCAGTCCATTTACAAAGGCCAAGTGCTTGATGTTCCTAGTGGAGACCAGTATATGTGGTTTGGGTTGTGGAATGAAGGGACAATGACAGAGAGATTGGGAGAAGTGGCAGAGGCACTGAAAAAGAATAGTGGACATATGTTGTGTAGAGGAGATAAGATGGAAGAGTGTGAGAATGCTGAGAGAAGTTTGTATGGCAAGTTTGTATGGCAAGGGGTGCCCAGAGAATGTGCATGATGTTACTGTCTTGATTTCTGTTGCGTTTGTAGAGAGTGTGGTGAATGTGACTAGAGTGAGTCTACAGTTGATGATGGTGAAACTGGTGATTGTTGCACCGACAGAGGGGATAGCTGAGGAAGAAGTTAAGTATTGAAAGGGTGGAATGGCAAGAAGGCCAACAGGAGTTGTGGGAGATATGTTAAAAGCAGCGAGAAGGTAGGATGTGAAAAGAATAACATAGATCTGTTGGTTAATGGTGAAAGAAGACTACATTTCAGTGAATTGGGAGTTGAGTACTCTCATTCCTCTGTACAAAGGGGAAAGTCAGTCCACTAGACTGTGGTTTGTATAGAGCAATTAAACTGTTGGAACACTGAATGAAGGTTGGAAAAGTGGTCTGGCGAGTACCAGTCAACTAAGTTACACAAAACATGGGATAGACAACACACACAATGTATGTATGTATACATACAAACACACACACAATGTATGTATGCATACAAACACACACACACAATGTATGTATGAAAGGCAAAAGTTGAACTCTGAGTGCAGAGAGCTGGAACCAATACCACAAAGCATTCTATCTGACATTCTAACAACTCTGCTAATTTACCACCTACATATGAATACACACATACACACATAAATGCACACCCATCTACATATACAACATATACACACTGTAAAGTGGTCGTGTAGGTGTCACAACAAAAACGCCCAGCCCACACTGTAAATTAGTCGTGTAGGTGTCACGACAAAAAGCATCCAGTCCACACTGTAAATTAGTTGTGTAGGTGTCACGACAAAAAACATCCAGTCCACACTGTAAATTAGTCGTGTAGGTGTCATGACAAAAAACATCCAGTCTACACTGTAAATTAGTCGTGTAGGTGTCACGACAAAAAGCATCCAGTCCACACTGTAGAGTGGTCGTGTAGGTGTCACAACAAAAAGCATCCAGTCCACACTGTAGAGTGGTTATGTAGGAGACATGGCAAAAAGTACCCAGTCCACACTGTAAATGTGGTTGGCGTTAGGAAGGGCATCCAGCCATAGAAAACCAGCCCAAAACAGTTCTATATGAGCAAGACATGGTCACCTGACCCAACTTGCTTCTAATGGGATGAACCTGTCTAACCCATGCTAGCATGGGAGATAGACGTTAAACGAAGATGATGATGATATGACAGTGTGTACTAATAACTGACATTAATTACTTTAGGTTTTTTTAGTGTTGCTCATTGAAATAATACCATATTAATTACTGCATCAAATGTTTGTCTTTCATATCTCTTACTCATTGTAGAAATTCAATTATTTCTTCAGGCAAACATTTCAACATTGCTTACTCAATAGAAATGTTTTCATCATTAATCTCTGGCTACTAATTAGCTCCGTATCCACAAATTAATAAATATCTGTTTTCATATAAACCTTTCTTTCTTTCTTTCTCTCCCTCACTATACACTCACACACACATGTATACATATATTGTAATGATTTATTACTGTTTAACACATATATTTATATCAAAAGAAAGTTTGGCATTTACTTATATATATATATATATATATCATCATTTTACATCCGCTTTTCACTGCTTGCAAGGGTGGGACGGGAACTAATTCTGGCTTGATTTCTACAGCTGGATGCCCTTCCTAACACCAACCTCATTTACAGTGAGCATCTACACATCCACCGTGGCACCTACATGTCCACTTTACAGTGTGGGCTGAGTGCTTTTTTGCCGTGGCACCTCCACAACCACTTTGTAGTGGAATGATAGGGACCGCAGTCCCTATCATCTCATTTCTACAGCTGAGTAAACTGGAGCAATGTGAAATAAAGTGTCTTGCTCAAAGACACAACGCATCACCCGGTCTGAAAATTGAACTCACAACCTTTCGATTGCAAGCCCAATGCTCTAACCACTAAGACATGTGCCTCCATCATATATATGTATATATATACATATATATGATGGAGGCACATGAGGCAATGACACACGACCGTGACCTCTGGCGTCACGCAGTAATACAGAGTACCCGACCTCCCATGGGTACAAGCTGAAGCATATAGACAATATGCCCCCACACCCCCCACCGCAAGGTGGTCGTGGAGGTGCCACGGCAAAAAAGCACCCAGCCCACACTGTAAAGTGGACGTGTAGGCGCCACGAAAAAGGACCCAGCACTCACTGTAAATGAGGTTGGTGTTAGGAAGGGCATCCAGCTGTAGAAATCCAGCCAAATCAGTTCCTGTATGAGCAAGGCATGGTCAGCCGACCAGACACTGCCCACAACAGGACAACCTGTCTAACCCATGCTAGCATGGAAGAACGGACGTAAAACGGTGATGATGATGTTTGTGTGTGTGTGTGTGTGTGTGTGTGCATACATACCTACACACACGTATGTGTATGCATATATACACACATTATATGTACATGTATATATATATATCAGAAAAACCTTCTTTAAGCTCTTCTCCAAATATTTCAAATACAAGAGATAAGAAAAGCACATTTAAGGGCCAGTGATAGGGAATTTACAAAGCCAGTCGATTCCATAAAACATTTAACAAAAATAAAATAAAATCTTCCTATTCCACTATTCTTAAGTTTAACCAGAAAACAAAGATGTTCTATTCAGTCAGCTGAACAGTTAATGTCAGTATGGCAAAAGAAAATACAAGAGAAAAAATACATCTTTGGACCATCGATGGGGAGTTTTGCACATCCAGTTCCAAAAATAGACTTGGATTCTTGGGAAACAATAAAATAATTTATCAATTTATCATATTCAATGTAGATGATCACCATATATGAGAAACAAAAAATTCACAAAAGTATAAAATGTAAACAATGAATAATTGTACAAAGAATGAGGGATGGGGACAACCCCCACGCAACCTTGTAATTGTTTCTCTTTTACAACTTTGCCATTGAGCAGGAAACCAATATGTAACAGGAAGAAAATACATATGCATACACATATTATATAATATAAATATACTGTATATACTTGAATATAAGCCAAGAAATATGTGAGCAAAGAATCAATGGTTAAATAGGGAGGGGGGGGGGGGCGTTTATATACACCATCACCTATATAATATGTTGATTAGCTGCCTCAGCTCATAAACGGGGTTTGGATTTTTGCCCATTTCTCAAACAAAATATGGTGGTGGTGATGGTGGTGGTGATGGTGGTGGTGATGGTGGTGGTGGTGGTGGTGGTGGTGTTGGTGGTGGTGGTGGTGGTAGTGGTGGTGGTGGTGGTGGTGGTGGTGGTAGTGGTGGTGATGGTGGTGGTGGTGGTGGTGGTGGTGATGGTGGTGGTGGTGGTGGTAGTGGTGGTGATGGTGATGTTGGTGGTAGTGGTGGTGGTGATGGTGGTGGTGGTGGTGTTGGTGGTGTTGGTGGTGGTGGTAGTGGGGGTGGTGGTGGTGGTGGTAGAGGTTGTGGTGGTTGTGGTGATGGTGGTGGTGGTGTTGGTGGTAGTGGGGGTGGTGTCGATGGTGGTGTTGGCGGTGGTGGTAGTGGTGATGGTGGTGGTGGTGGTGGTGGTGGTCTTGGTGGTGGTGATGTGGTGGTAGTGGTGGTGATAGTGGTGTTGGTGGTAGTAGTGGTGGTGGTGGTGGTAGTGGTTGTGGTGATGGTGGTAGTAGTAGTGGTGGTGGTGGTGGTGATGGTGATGTTGGTGGTAGTGGTGGTGGTGATGGTGGTGGTGGTGTTGGTGGTGGTGGTAGTGGGGGTGGTGTTGATGGTGGGGGTGGTGTCGATGGTGGTGTTGGCGGTGGTGGTAGTGGTGGTGGTGATGGTGGTCTTGGTGGTGGTGATGTGGTGGTAGTGGTGGTGGTGTTGGTGGTAGTAGTAGTGGTGGTGGTGGTGGTGGTGGTGGTAGTGGTTGTGGTGATGGTGGTGGTGGTAATGGTGGTGATGTGGTGGTGGAGTTTCAGCTTATACTCAAGTATATACACTATATATGTATACAATGGTTCAGAATTTTTAAATTAGAAATAAAATAACATTACCCTGAGCTTGAGTGGAGCAATAGTTTTTGATGAGCCACTCCAGAGATCTTTCACTAATTCACCATACCGTTGAGCTATATGACCTTTCATTCCCAGTGGATTTGTTCTGAAATTAAAGTTATTTCAAATAATTTGTAACTCAATTTTTTTTAAAAATCAATTAACATTTCATCCTAAGGAATAGTATAAATTTAAAATCAATTTTTTCCAGTTGCAGAAAAAAAGTCAAATCTTTTGTTTGTTTTATCTACAACTGTTTCAACCTTACCTCTGAAAAGAGGGTATTAACCCTGAAATATCATAGCATAATATACTAGGTAAAACATTACTTTGTTTTGCTTTATTTACCATCATTTGCCATCCTACCGCATTGTACCGGTTTTTAAAAACAACATATCTGTCATTTATTGCATATCTCACAATGCTTTGTATTAACTAAACTACTCCATTAGAATCATAATTTTCAATGCTACATTATATTTCTTTCATCTGCCATATGTAGTTAGGTTTTTTAACAGACCATTCTCTATGCATTTTCATCCTCCATCCTCACTGTTTCTTACTATCAGAGATAACATCCATCTCCAAAAATCACTAAAATGTTTCCCCTCTCTGTATAATCTATCTTCATTACTCTAAACCAACACAACTGTTTTTTGTCTATGATTAGGGACCGGGTGAATATAGACGAGATGCAATTTGGGTTTGTACCAGGGAGAGGCACCACTGATGCCCTCTTCCTTGTGAGGCAATTACAGGAAAAGTACCTAGCTAAAAGTAAGCCACTCTACTTGGCATTTGTCACCTTGAGAAAGCCTTTGACAGAGTTCCACGTGCAGTAATCTGGTGGGCTCTTAGAAAACTAGGAGTAGATGAATGGCTTGTGAAAGCGGTACAAGCCATGTATAGGGGAGCAGTCAGCAAAGTTAGGATTAGCAATGAGTATAGCGAGGAATTTAGCGTACAGGTTGGGGTCCACCAGGGCTCTGTTCTTAGCCCTCTCCTGTTCATCATAGTCCTGCAGGCAATAACGGAGGAGTTTAAGACCGGATGCCCATGGGAACTCCTGTATGCTGATGACCTCGCACTCATAGCTGAATCTATGGTAGAACTAGAGAATAAATTCCAAACCTGGAAGCAGGGACTAGAGAGAAAGGGCCTCAAAGTCAACATGACAAAGACTAAGGTCCTTGTAAGTAGACGAGAAAACAGAACCCAGATCCCCTCAGGGAAATGGCCTTGCTCAGTATGTAGGAAAGGTGTAGGTAGGAACTCCATTCTCTGCCCCAAATGCAAACAATGGGTACACAAGAGATGTAGCGGGATCTCAGGAAGCTTAATTAAGAATGTAGGATTCACATGCAGCAGCTGTGCTGAAACAGCAAGCAAACAGCCACAGGAAACAAGTACCACCAATCTCTGGGAGGGCCCTGTAGAAACAGTAGACAGCTTCTGCTACCTAGGTGACCGAATTAGCAACGGAGGTGGGTGCTCAGAAAGTACAATAACTAGGGTAAGAACGGGATGGAAGAAGTTTAGGGAACTACTACCACTGCTAGCTGCAAAAGGCTTCTCCCTCAGAATGAAAGGCAGACTGTATGATGCGTGTATCCGAACAGCGATGTTGCATGGTAGTGAGACCTGGGCGCTGAAGGTGGAAGACTTACGGAGATTAGAGAGAAACGAAGCCTGCATGCTCCGATGGATGTGTAACAGTAATATACGTGAACGACAAAGCATAAAGGAATTGAGAGAGAGACTGAGCATAAGAGGAATCAAATGCTGCGTGCAGGAGAGGCGGTTACGCTGGTATGGACATGTGATGCGTATGAAGGATGACAGCTGCATAAAAAGGTGCAGAGCACTAGAAGTTGATGGAGACCGCGGAGTGGGGAGACCCAAGATGACTTGGGATGAGGTGATAAAAGCCGACCTTACCCAACTACACCTCTCAAAGACAATGACACACGACCGTGACTTCTGGCGTCACGCAGTAATACAGGGTACCCGACCTCCCATGGGTACATGCTGAAGCATATAAACAATATGCCCCCACTCCCCCCACCGCAAGGTGGTCGTGGAGGTGCCACGGCAAAAAAGCACCCAACCCACACTGTAAAGTGGACGTGTAGGCGCCACGAAAAAGCACCCAGCACTCACTGTAAATGAGGTTGGTGTTAGGAAGGGCATCCCAGCTGTAGAAATCAAGCCAGATCAGTTCCTGTATGAGCAAGGCATGGTCAGCCGACCAGACACTGCCCACAACAGGACAACCCGTCTAACCCATGCTAGTGTGGAAGAACGGACGTAAAACGGTGATGATGATGAACCTTTTCAAACACCTTTCATGCCTGGTGACCTTCTCAAACCATTTGAGGTGATCCTGTCTTGTTAGTTAATATAGAATATTGTATTTATTACATACACACACAAAAAAACACATACATATATGCCCATACACTCATATGAAAACCTTAAGACTTAGGCTTTTTATATATACTAAGGTCCAAAGTAATTAAAGATTAATTTTAAAATTTCTAAATTTTGCTAATATTTACAATTAAATTTTGAAAGTAGTAAAGGGTCACGAATGACCATGGGATTTGAACCTAGAAAGTTTTACTCCAAGGCACAAGTCTGGGCAAGGTTGTTTGTGGAAGACCAACAGTTGCCCATCCATACCAGCTTCCCCTCTCCATGCCACCGATGTTGCCTAAGGGAGATACAGCTTGGCACCAGTGACGTCACAACTCATTTCTACAGCTGAGTAAACTGGAGCAACATGAAATAAAGTGTCTTGCTCAAGGATACAACGCATCACCTGGTCCGAGAATCAAACTCACAACCTCGCAACTGTAAGCCTGACATTCTAACCACCAAGCCATGCCCCTTCTAAAGTAGTATTTAGGTTGAAAAAAAACTGAGATATTGATAAACCTATGATAAATATATCAACTCACCTATTTAGCTCATAGAGATGTAAGCCACCAGTAAAATATTGTGTAAGGGGCCAAGTGTTTGAGACACACTGAACAGCAGCATTCATGAAACATGTGTTTCCCAAATTATTTAAACCTGTTGCACCTTGTTCCGTTGGTACTGGACAACAGAGAAAAGAAATTTAAAAACATATTTAACAATATTTTTTTAGTAATCAAATAAACAGAAACCATTATTTATGGTGAATTGGCAGTATCGGTAGAGAGTTGGATTATGCTTTCCAGCATAGAGTTACGTCCCTTTACGATTTGAGTTCAATTCCCGCCGAGGTTAACTTTGCCTTTCATCCTTACGGGGTCGATAAAATAAAGTACCAGTAATGTACTGGGATAATTGCTGGCCTTGTGCCAAAAAGTAGAAACCATTATTTATAAGAGAGCTTAGAGAGTCGGATGCCATGCTTTGACTCATAGAGTTACGGCCCTTGCCATTCTGAGTTCAAATCCCGCCGAGGTTAAACTTGCTTTTCATCCTTACAGGGTTGATAAAATAAAGTACCAGTAATGCACTGGGATAATTGCTGGCCTTGTGCCAAAAGTAGAAACAATTATTTATAAGAGAGCTTATGCAGAGATTTTCTGGCAACAGATGAGAACAACATAAAAGATTGAAAAAGAGCCATGGTTGTTTTTGTTATGCATATATTCGAATATAAGCTGAGGAATATGTGACCAAAACGTCGATGGTAAAATAGGAGGGGTGGTTGGCTTATATACACCATCTACACAATGTTTGGCTTATAAATAGAGTTTGGATTTTTTCCCATTGCTCAGACATAAAATAGAGGGTCGGTTTATATTCGAGTATATACGGTATATCTTATTTTAAAGACTGATATTATTGATTTATTCATTAAATTGTAATCTAAATGGTTCAGGAAGGAAAGAATAAAGTGGTAATAGGTGATACAGTTGTTGAGATAGAGTTATTTCAAAATTAATCTGTTTTAGTAGTATGTAAAATAATTTGGTTCAATATAAACATTTACATTTCTCTCTAGACAAATTTAAACATTGCATATTTCATAGGAAAATCAAATATACAATAAACAAAATAGAGCAAGAGTTAGATAAATTAATTTATATCAAATTAACATTTAATCTGAATAATATATATCAGCAATTCAGTTAAACTCTCATCACTTGTAATTGTTATTGAATACTTCACATTTAATAAAACTTCTGAGGGCAATTTACATAGATAATAATTGTTAGTGAAAATTGAAACAAAATCTTCTACATACAATCATTGGTTTTGTAAGGTCGGCTGAAAAGTTCATAGTCTGACTATAAAGGAGTGATGCTAGTGTTGTGAAATCTTGATTGCATTAATTCCAAGGCTTTTTATTAATAACTACATTGTTTTTTTCCAGGGACCATGTTGAAAAATAAACCTCATTTGGTCATTCCATGAGAGTATCTTGGCCAACCTATGAACTTTTCAGCATACTTTTGTATATAACCTTTCAATTGATCAAAAGCTGGATTTTAGCTGTAACTTTCAAAACACTTAAATTTTGACTGACATCTCTTAAGGAACAGGATTGCTAGTTTGTTGTCAAAAACCACTTCTGATTATGGTGGTGGTATTATTATTATTATTATTATTATTATTTTGCTTAGGCTTAGATGGAAATACTGGTTTTGATGTCAATCTTAAGCATATTTTTTGTTGGGTTGACCTATACCAGATTTAATACAAAGCTCATCTACCTATACCAGAGTTCATACAAAGCTCATTTACCTATACCAGAGTTAATACAAAGCTCATCTACCTATACCAGAGTTCATACAAAGCTCATTTACCTATACCAGATTTAATACAAAGCTCATTTACCTATACCAGATTTAATACAAAGCTCATCTACCTATACCAGAGTTAATACAAAGCTCATTTACCTATACCAGATTTAATACAAAGCTCATTTACCTATACCAGATTTAATACAAAGCTCATCTACCTATACCAGAGTTAATACAAAGCTCATCTACCTATACCAGAGTTAATACAAAGCTCATCTACCTATACCAGAGTTAATACAAAGCTCATCTACCCAAACCAGAGTTAATACAAAGCTCATTTACCTATACCAGAGTTAATACAAAGCTTATCTACCTAAACCAGAGTTAATACAAAGCTCATCTACCTATACCAGAGTTAATACAAAGCTTATCTACTTATACCAGAGTTAATACAAAGTTCATCTACCTATACCAGAGTTAATACAAAGCTCATCTACCTATACCAGATTTAATACAAAGCTCATTTACCTATACCAGAGTTAATACAAAGCTCATTTACCTATACCAGAGTTAATACAAAGCTCATCTACCTATACCAGAGTTAATACAAAGCTCATCTACCTATACCAGAGTTAATACAAAGCTCATCTACTTATACCAGAGTTAATACAAAGCTCATCTACCTATACCAGGTTTTATACAAAGCTCAGTAATGCATTGATATACAATAGAAAAGTAATATTTAGCAAATGACAAGAAGGAAACCAGTGACTACCTCAATAAAAAGAACAAATAAGATAATCATTTTTCTTACCATTATCTTTTTTACTAAAATTTCTGTGTTTTGCAAGCTGACACATCTCCTCGGGCCAGGTGAGATCTTTGTTTCGAACTGAAAAATAAACAAAATGATATATGACATTAGCAGAGGAATAAAAATGTATGGAAAGTAACACTGACAATATAGTCATTTTGGTAAACCATTTATTATAACAATATTAGTTGAAGTTGTGAAGGCACATGGCTGAGTGGTTAGAGAATTGGATTCACAATCGTGAGGTTGTGAGTTCGATTCCTGGACCGGGCGATGTGTTATGTCCTTGAGCAAGACACTTTATTTCACCTTGCTCCTTCTGCCTGGATTTGCAACTGGTAAACAGTATTAGCAATTGGAAAGATCAATGGAAACATTGCTTCCTTGGTCCGATTTGATGAGCTCCACCCTAAAGCAAATGAGGTCTGGGATCTTGACGATCGACTGTTTAGTTCAAGTTGAGTACAATTAAATCAATGTCTTTATTAAAATGAAATGCCTTAAAAATATTTAGAATTACCTTCAATAAGAATTTGTTGATTTTCTTCTACACCGGCATCTTCTAATGTCATACAATCATCCTCCAAAAGAGTCATGTTATGCTGAAACAAACAAAAACACAGTTTTAAATGTGACAAAGTAAAAAGTTTATCCTAAGCTATAAATATGAGTTGAGGGTAAAAAGTCCTTTTGATATCTATATATATAAAACTGAGGATGTCTGTCTGTGTGTGTGTGTGTGTGTGTGAGTTTGAGTTTGAATTCCTAAAACTAGAGAAGCACCTAACCGACTGTTTTCAAACTTTACATATGTAATACTTATATTTCAGGGAGTGTTCTGAGCAAAAGAAATTTCAAATTTTCCAGGCCCTAGGGACCGCATTAGGCGATTTAGCGATCTCTCTCTATAATTCTTAGTCTTTCGCTTTTTAGATAGATACATACATATAACGTCGCGCCCTTATAATATCTGTCTGTATGTCTGGCTGTCTGCATTACGTCACTTCCTACAATTCGCTCTGCGTCTAGAATGCGCTCTTATAATATCTGTCTGTATGTCTGGCTGTCTGCTGCCTCCGGTAATTCAGCCACCCTTGCTCAAGACAAATCTCACACTCATTCCCCAAACAGTTGGTAAGTACACACAACTTCTTCCTCACGTTTTAAGCCACAGTGTTGCTTACTTACGTACCACCAGACCCTTACTTCTTTGCCAGCCGTCGTTGTGGCAATACTAAGCTTAGCTAAGGCGGTTATATATTTCACAATACCTTATCCCGTGCAACGCCAGGTACCACTGCTAGTTTATTATATTTATGTTCATTGTCATCCTTGTTAAACTGTGGTCTCATTGGTATTTCCTAGATTAGATGAGATGCTTTGGTGAAATTAATCAATGCTAATATTTAATTTAAAGTACTGTAAGTATGAGAAGGATATTTTTCTAAATGGAGGCACATGGCTTAGTGGTTAGAGCATTGGCCTTGCAATTGAAAGGTTGTGAGTTCAATTCTCAGACCGGGTGATGTGTTGTTTCCTTGAGCAAGACACTTTATTTCACATTGCTCCAGTTTACTCAGCTGTAGAAATGAGATGATAGGGACTGGGGTCCCTATCATTCCACTGCAAAGTGGTCGTGGAGGTGCCACGGCAAAAAGAGCACCCAGCACTCACTGTAAATGAGGTTGGGGTTAGGAAGGACATCCAGCTGTAGAAATCAAGCCAGAATCAGTTCCCGTCCCACCCTTGCAAGCAGGGAAAAGCGGATTTAAATGAAATGATGATGATGATGATGAAGGAAGTTCCCATTTTTTAATGCTTTGGTCTGTGGGCTGTGATTATGGCCTTAGCAGGGCCCCCAAGACCAAGATCAATGCTATTAATGTTCCTCTTAAACAGGGTTCCAAAGAGCTGACATTCTAAGGAGGAAAGACTGGGACATGTGGGGTGATGGTCACTATATGGTTGAAGTGTGGAGGAGAGCCTGAGTGTGCATAGATGTGATTGATACAGAAATACTCATCTCTCTCCATCACACACAAACATATTGATTATTAGTTTCCTCAAACTCTGGATTTATTTGCTAACGAAAGATCTAAATGTTTTATATCATCATCATCGTCATCATCATTTTACGTCTGCTTTTCCCTGCTTGCAAGGGTGGGACGGGAACTGATTCTGGCTTGATTTCTACAGCTGGATGCCCTTCCTAACACCAACCTCATTTACAGTGAGTGCTGGGTGCTTTTTTGCCGTGGCACCTCCACGACCACTTTGCAGTGGAATGATATGGACCCCAGTCCCTATCATCTCATTTCTACAGCTGAGTAAACTGGAGCAATGTGAAATAAAGTGTCTTGCTCAAGGAAACAACACATCACCCGGTCTGAGAATTGAACTCACAACATTTCGATTGCAAGGCCAATGCTCTAACCACTAAGCCATGTGCCTCCATATATATGGGAGTCTAAAAGTGATAGAAAGGAGTGTGATAAATATGGAAGCCAATTCAGAAACTAAAACTATTACTTCCAATTCTTGGTTGAGTATTTAGCAACAGTCATAATAATTGTTTCTACGTTTGACACAAGGCCAGCAATTATCCCAGTGTATTACTGGTACTTTATTTTATCAACCCCGTAAGGATGAAAGGCAAAGTTCACGTCGGCGGGATTTGAACTCACGCCGTAAAGGGGCTTAACTCCATGCTGCAAAGCATGGCGTCCGACCTACCGATACTGTCAATCCACCAGTACCAAAATAATTGTTTCTACGTTTGACACAAGGCCAGCAATTACCCCAGTACATTACTGGTACTTTATTCTATCAACCCCGTAAGGATGAAAGGCAA
>OZ024758.1:27623874-27688874 GCA_964016885.1 Eledone cirrhosa
TCTACGGAACAGGTTTGATTTTGAAATTTAAATTTGTCCAAGCACTACGGCCATTGCCAATACAATTTGTTTTTGTTGATTTATGATGTATTATCTTAAGTCATGATAGGCAAACTGTAATATTATTATTAGTATATTTCTATCTAGCTAACTTGGTCATTTACAATACAAACATAAATATGAGGATATTTGTGTTTATCAAATATATTGATTTATATTAACCTATATTACACGGCTCAGAAATACTCTTTCTTCGAGCTATTTCATTGTAAATGATCGCCTGAGATTTGAACTCATTATTATTGATTTTATACCTATGTATGTATGTATGTATGTATCAAATCAGGAAAGTGATCTTTAAGGAAATGGTTTTTCATAAGAATTTTAACAATAGAAATGAAGAGATAGAAGTTGTTTCAACAGAATTGTTGAAATAAAAAGAAAAAGAAAATCTATTTTTTAACTTTCAAACACAATATACCTCATCTTTAAACTTCCAAAGTCGAATATCTTCTTTATTAAACCGTAGTCTTCCACATAGAAATTCATAAATTTGTTGTGATGTATGATGTCGGCTAAAAGCTGCAGTGTAAGCTAAATATCGGCGAGGTGTATTTGCTGAGAAGTTGGCAATGTCTACAAAGAAATAGTAAATATTTTTTATTTAAAAACACAACGAACCCACAATATTATGATCGTAAGTCCAAAACCCTTACCACAAGGGCACAAAAAACTTTGAAAAGCGGAATAGAAATTGGTTGGTTCAGCGTGATTGATCTCTATTACAAGGTAAAGTAGTAAATAAACTTTCATCAGTTTCGATGATGACTTCCAGTTGTTCACTCAATAGAATGGCCTACTTGTTCAATTTATGTGTGAGTGGCTGACGTTTCCACAGACACGTGTACCCGTAACATAATTTTCAGGGAGATTCAGCAGGATACTATGTGTGACAAATCTGGCTTAGGTTCACCTGAGACTGTCTCAAGCCTGGAAGGCTCATCAGTTCAGCGCTTGTCTCAGTTTCTGTGGTCTTAAGTGACTCAGGGTACAACACTCCTCCCCTGAACAGAACACCAGTCCATCGCAGGTACCCAAAGGGTTAAATGATATTAAATAATTGTTTCTACTTTAGGCACAAGGCCAGCAATTACCCAGTGTATTACTGGTACTTTATTTTATCGACCCCGTAAGGATGAAAGGCAAAGTTAACCTCGGCGGGATTTGATATTTCATATTAAATATTTCATATTTCATATTAAATAATTGTTTCTACTTTTGGCACAAGGCCAGCAATTAACCAGTGTATTACTGGTACTTTATTTTATCGACCCCGTAAGGATGAAAGGCAAAGTTAACCTCGGCGGGATTTGATATTTCATATTAAATATTTCATATTTCATATTAAATAATTGTTTCTACTTTTGGCACAAGGTCAGCAATTAACCAGTGTATTACTGGTACTTTATTTTATCGACCCCGTAAGGATGAAAGGCAAAGTTAACCTCGGCGGGAGGTAACTCTATGCTTCAAAGCATGGCGCCCGACCCTCTACTGATACTGCCAATCCATTTTTTTTCGTCCTTCTATTTGTGCTGTTTGTTTTAACACACACACATATCATACCAGCAGAAAGATTTATTGTTCTGTTGCATGATCCAGCATTTTAAAATGGTACTCTTAAATCGTGCGAAACCATTTGCTGGTTTGAGAGCTGATGAGAGTGTAGGTGTGTGTGTATAAACTTGTCTTGTACATTGCCTTTCTTTATTTCCTTCTTCCAGTCATTTCTGTGTGTCAGTGCACTTCTTGTCCTCCTCTTCTTTCAATCTTTTCTATATTCCATCTGCCTGTCACCCACCTTGTGGATTGTCTCTTTGTTGACCACTGGTTGCTGGTTTTCTGTCCTCTGAGGCATTTATGCCAGCATTTAGCTGTTTTAACAGTTGTGCTAGCGATGAGGTTTTTCATCTTTATATGTATGCAAATACACCCTCGCTTCGTCTCAATCAGAGACAACATTGTTTTAATTGAGAAAAATAGTTGCAAATAAAAATAACTTACTAAATGTCATGCCACTAATTCCAGCCATCATTCCAGTGAAAGTTGAAGTTGTCTGGATAGGTTTTTGAGGTACATTTTGATGTCGAAGAAGGCGGACGGTTATTGGATATAACTCCAATTCTGAATAAGCATTACCTTTTGTTGAAGAAATTACCTATATAAAGAAATGTACAAAGTTTATTAAACAACGTTAGAATATACAAATTAAACAAAGCACACTGTACAACATAGCTTTCCTACCCTTTCATACGGGTGACGTGACTTTTAAAAATATGTTTTGTGTCATATGAAGTTTTGTTAGTGACACAAAATTAAAAATTTAACCCTTTACTCTATATTACTATATACTACTCTATATATTCTTCATTAATTAATTAAGATAGAGTGTATTCCATTAGAAATACGGTAACGACAAGGTTAATATCATGACACACGAGAGATTATCGATGACACTAAATTGTCATAATATACTGTTTGGAAACCTCTGCAAAAATGTGTCAATCAGGATAGCCTTTACAGGTAATAAAAAGACAGGGGTTTAAAAATTCTTACTTCTTTTTTCTATCCTTTTCCTGCATGTAAAAATCCAGATGAATTTTATCTGGTAGAGGAAGGACTTTTTGATAAAGAACAAGGGAAGTGTAGTAGCTAAATATATGAAATGCAGAATTACTTGTCTATAAACTGTAAACCTTGCCACAAATTAATACACACACATATCTATTTATTCAGATGTTTCCAACAAGTGATTCTCAGTAGACATTGTCCATAGCAGAGACAACTTCTCCAAGTTGTAAGATTGGTAATCTATATATAAACTGATATAATAAGAGGTTAACAGTAGTCTGTTAACCTCATATGGTTTGCCTGCTAGTACCGGTTGCCTCCCATCGTACTCAAGAGGTAAGGTTATGTATAAATTCCAGAGTATACATAAAGTTATTTGCCTCGATACAACACACGTAAATGGGTACCATAAATTTATAAATTTATGTACGCATATGCACATACAAACACACACACACATATCCACATAAGCATCAGCGTGTTGAAAAAGATCCTAGTATAAGAAAATTTAACTCTTTAGAATATAACTTATTTTTCCATATGTAAAATATTTTTGGTAGTAAAAACAATAAGGACATAGTTAACTAATTCACTAGTTTATAATGAAGAAATATATTTACAGTGCGTGGAAGGGCTGGATTGCCTCCATACCAACTAGAAAGAGCTCTCCAAACTGGTTCAGGAACTATTTCAAAGTCACGTGATCTTATTAACGGTACATCTTTCTTTAGACGACCACCTTCAATTGTCAAAGTCATCACCTGAATAAATAAACAACAAAGGATAGAAAAAAAAGTAAACAAATATTAGTGGACAAAAATAATTCTCTAAAGAGATGTATGGAGAATTATGGGGCTCTATGGATGAACTGCTGATGAATAATGGCACAGCATTTCATTCAGAGGTGCTGAAGAAAATGCTTAATAAGTGGAACATGGGATTGTGAAGAGACACCATTGTAGGATCAAGACCACAGCAGAGAGAGGACATCTCATCAATTTAGGCAGTGTTTTTGGTATAATATATCAACCTGGTCAGGACAGGCCCAGGTGTTAGTGCCATATAGGGTGACATTCGTGTATGGTGACATTCGTGTATGGTGACATTCGTGTATGGTGACATTCGTGTATGGTATCATTCGTGTATGGTGACATTCGTGTATGGTATCACAGCGATCTGTGGAAGGGGGGGTCTACACTCATACAAGTTGGGGACAAAGTCTGAGTCAAGCCTCCAAATATGTACTGCACATCTCAATGGGGGAAGAGAACAGTAACAGCTGTGAATTCCTGAAACAACATGTCCATGGATGGAATGCTGTACCATGTCTTGGATATCCATAAGATTAATTTGTCAGATGACAACAAAGAAGGAGAGGAAGGCGAGCAGCGCTCCAGCCCTGTGGAGGTTACAGTGGGAGCGACGCCTGTCCATGCGGATGGCAGACTTTGATATGGAGTAAGGTGATGGAGTGATCTTTGAGATTGGAGGGGGGGGGGGGGGGGGCTGTGCGGCCTTGCCAGAAGTATACAGCGTGGTGAGGTCACAAAAGCAGAAGGTCAACAGGTGTGTGTCTCTTTCCCTTAGGCTGGCATGTTGATCAGGCATAATTGCCGTTTGATCTCAGATATATGTCCTAGGTTTCTGACCAGAAGATAGGTGGGTAAGGCTCTGGTGGATATATACCTTCCGGACAAGACATGATAGAAGAAGACCTAGGAGCTAGGTGAAGCTATGCTTATTCCTTTCAACACAGCGGTTTTTTTTTACAAATGAAAGTGTTTCTAATGAAAGTGTTTCATTCAAATATGAGCAGCTATTTTCCAGTCAAGGATATTCAATGAATGTGCAAGGTTTTAAATTAATGACCAGTAGTTTAAGATCTTAATCAAGTCTTTTAACTTGATCTAATGTTCTTAAATATAATGATAAAAGATAACAAAATGTAAGAGTCTTTTTTTACCTTTGATGTATTTATCTGTACAAGAGGACTATTGTCAATAGCTCCAGGTTTCTGGGGAGCAGGGTATACCTGAGTTTTCTTTCGCATCTTTGGTGATGCACTGGGACTACGATTTACTGTGTTGCTGCACATGTCAAGTGGATTAAGAGTCTCTTGTCGTGCATTACCACACAAACTAACAGCTGACCGAGAACAGTGATCATCCAGAAGACTAGATGTTGTTGATTGCATAGTGTAGTTATTTTCAACTCTTGTTAGATTCACCATTACAACTGAATCATCTTCCATGGCAATTAAAGAGTTCTTATTATTTTTAGCAATTCTCTGTCGGCCCAAATAATCTATACTTGACCATTTGATATCATTTGATATGGGAAAATCAACATCATTGCATAAGGCTGGAACCTATTGAATAGCACAAAGGTAATTAAATCAGTAAAATGCAGCTATTTAGAAATTCTACAAATTCTTATGGCTCTAAGAGCAGTGTTAAAATATTTTAAGTCTTGTATTAAAATAATGCAAAATTTAAAATTTAACATTTTTGAAAAATGAATAATTAATGAAATATAAATGAAATTAATTAGCATAAAACGAAATTAATATTATTAATAAATGTAATCTGAGGTTTTCAAATATTAATAATAACATTCGATTCGTTTGCAATTATGCAAACAAGCCTCAATTTTATAGCCATGTCAGTAGAATGAACACTTCATTCTTGCTCTTATGTTGGCATGCGAACAGAACTGCAGACACTAATGTTTCTGGGTATCACCCTTCATCAGTACACTTCACATATTATTAATATTATCAATGAAAACATAAAATGGAAATCTATTGTAAGTTAGTGAAATAAGTGTGTGATGTGATAATCCCGTAACTCCTGTCGGAGTCGTAGGGGTGCCGTATACAGCATTTCTCGAGCATTTTAAAACTGGTGGAGCCCATCTCTCTCCACGTCTGAACACAGCAAATTTCTACCAGAGACGGATTGAGAGTGAGAGAGAAAGAAAGTGAGAAAGAGATACAGAGGAAGAATCGACCCCAGTACTAGACTGGTACTTTTTTTTTCAACCTTCAAAGGATGGAAGGCAAAGTTGACCTCGGTGAGATTAGAACTCAGAGAGCAGAGATCCAGAATGAACATCACAAACTATTCTATCCGGCGTTCTAGTGACTCTGCCAATTCACCGCTTTAGTGAAATAAGTATGATGCAGTAAATACATTAATTAGCAGATGTTCTCATTAAAAGAAAAATAAGATTAATTTATATTTATTTCAAAATTCAATAAACTTGTATACTTACTTCTGATGTAACATACTCATTCCATGAATTCCACCATGCCATACTAATAAGAAACCATGTTTGACCAACTTTTAAGGCTTTTCTTGATTCTCTCTCTAACCAACCCCTAATTAAACAAAAGATGATTGCTATCATTATCATTATATTAATAGGAAATAGTGGTAAAAATTTAAATAATATTATATACTCTATATCACTAAATGTTATCGTGAAGGATTTATTACAACCTAACAATTGTTGTGCCAGTGGCATGACAAAAATCCCCCAGTCCACCTTGTTAAGTGGTTGTTTTGGTGCCAGCATAAAAAGCACCCAGTTCACCCTGTTAAGAAGTTGTTTTGGTGCCAGAACAAAAATCACCCAGTCCACATTGTAATGTGGTTGGCATTAGGAAGGGCATCAAGCTGTAGAAACCAAGCCAAAATATAGATCTATATGAGCAAGATGTGGTCTCCTGACCTGATTTGTCTCACAACATGACAACCTGTCTAATCCACGCAAGTGAAGAAAATAGACATTAAATGATGATGATGATAAACAATTCATAATAAAACCAAAATTGTTTATATTTGTATATATTATATCAAAACATGGACATAAATAGACAAAATGTAAAGAGGAAAAAAGCAAGACTGAAGTTAGACTCAAAAGTATGTCTTCTCATAAGTCTTACATTTAATAAATAAACTACATGTTAGTTAAAATAATCCAATAAATCCATGTTCTACATGTAAAAATACTTTTGTTTTTAATTTTATCCAATCAATAGCACTTGTTAAGTTTTATAATAATACTTTTTCTAATTACCTTCATCCTCTACCATAACTCAACTATTGTTGCTGCCATATAACATGACAAAACAGAAGTTTAACCCTTTAGCATTTAAACCAGACCTATCTGGCCATTCATACTGATGTTAAGGTATTGTTCTAAAATAAATAGTATCAAAATCTTATAGATTCCATATTATGTAAGATAAAGCCTTTACCGCAAAAATACAATAGTAAATATAGAGTAATGTAAATGCTAAAGGGTTAACATATACTGTCCTTTCTAATATGTGTTAGAAATGACAGTGCACCAAAATTAAAATATTTCCTAAAAAAAAATAGAAACTGATTATATATAAAAAATTAAAAAAACTGGAATGTAAGCAAGACAGAGAAGGAACATGTAAACATCAAATAAAACCCCAAATTTTGCCACACCCTAAAATATATTTTCTATTAACCTGACAATCTTTCCTTCTTCTTCACGTGTTAGAGGTCGCAATCCCAAGACAATATGACATACCTACAATAAAAGATAAAACTAGATCAAATTCAATGATTTATATTTGTTCACAGAGCTAACATAGTCAACTGTTTATACAGACAGTTCTAATACATTTTAAAGGTTTATTTAAATGAAGTTAGTAAAATGTTGATTTAATTCTTAACATCCTGTTATGATTTAGCAGAAAATATCTAAAAGCAATTTTGTTAATTCAAACGTTTATAGTATCTTTACTAAAAAAATCCCTTAGTCCCTGTCACATTGACCATCACTGGTGGTCCACCTTAGCTGAGAACAGTGATGCCTGGCATCTCACCATCAACCATGCTGTCTCCTCATTGAAAACACCCGCAGGGGCCACTCTCGAGGACAACAGGCACAGGATGAAGAATCATAGCACCAAGTCATCAAACCCTGAGCAGATGTTCAGCTGCAGCCACTGTGACCATGCCTGCTTGTCCTGCATTGGCCTGAACAGCCACGAGCGTGCCGTGCCTACAGTCAACATGGGCCACCGCCTTCATAATCTTCCTTCACAGAGCCAAGCCATGAGTATCTTTACTAGAGGACAGATTGTTGTGAAAATTTGCTGTATTGGCATAAAAGATTATAATTTTTAATGCAAGCTTTGAAAAATGGATGTAAAATGATAAAATGACAATACAGTCATAGTGCTGTTTTATATTCTTCAAGAATGTCTTGTTAATGTTGGGTTTCATACAGTACAGGACATTAATAATTAAAGATAGTGTATTCAAGAGAACATTTTGAAGTTACATCTTTATAAGATGAATGGGTTAGGGTGCCTCGTATCAGTGCCATCCAGTACCAGGCCCCAAAACTATAGCTTTGTTGTGATATGGGTCAGGCTCTCAAACTATGGTTCTGCTGTGAGACGGGTTCAGCGCGGCCAACTGGCCTGTCCCTCCTCATAACAGAGCCATCCAGTGCCACACTATAAATGTGGTTGGTGTTAGGAAGGGCATCCAGCTGTAAAATACACGGCCAAATTGACAGTCCTCACCAGAGCAAGATGTGACATGGCCAACTCTGGCCAGACTTAACTCTCAGCGTGGAAGACCTGTCTAACCCATGCAAGCATGGAAAGATGGATGCTAAACAGTGATGATGATGATGATGATTTTTTACAAAATGAATCAAAGAAAATTTACTTGACTAAGAAGATTCAGCAGGTCCTCTGAAAGTGTGTTGTTAACTGTCCACACCAAATACTCTTCCATGGTGATACATCCATCCTGAAAAAGGTTTGGCAAATTATGCAATGAATATACTGCAAGTTAAATACTATTTTGACAGTGGAAAAAATAACAATAAATAAACTGATGAATATTTGAATCTTACTTGGTCTCCATCGTGACAAAGGAGAATCTCCATTGCAACTGTTTCTGGATCTAACCGATGGAAAACATCATTTTCCTATAATAAAAAAAATGATAACATTGATAAACAATTGGAATATTATGCGCAAATGCTTCTTCTTCTCCTTCATCACCATTTATTCCTAAAAGGGTTGTGGGGCAGAGTCCTCAAACACTCCTTCCAGCAGGTCTCGTCAGAAGCAACCATCGCCAACTGATCCGGCTGGATCCCTACGCATGAGCAGCCAAGCTCATGGATGTTATCCAACTATCTTACTCGAGGTCTACCCCTGGGTCTCCTGCTGGTCGGTCAGGTCTACTCCTGGGTCACCTACCAGTCAGGTCTACCCCTGGATCTCCTGCCAGCCAGTCAGGTCTACCCCTGGGTCTCCTGCCAGTCAGGTCTACCCCTGGGTCTCCTGCCGGTCGGTTTTGCTGGTAAAATCTATCCAGCAATTCTTTCCTGAGACATTCTAACCACATGTCCTTAATATCGGAACTGTGATCTCTCAATTTGGAGAAGTAGCAGCTCTACCTAAAGTGACTCTCTGATCTACACACTCTATCAAACAACATTACTCCAGAGACACAGATGCATTGATTTAAATTTAAAAAATGCAATATTTAATAGCTGCATCATCATCATCATCATTTCACGTCCGCTTTTTCCCTGCTTGCAAGGGTGGGACGGGAACTGATTCTGGCTTGATTTCTACAGCTGGATGCCCTTCCTAACACCAACCTCATTTACAGTGAGGGCTGGGTGCTTTTTTGCTGTGCCACCTCCATGACCACTTTGCAGTGGAATGATAGGGACCCCAGTCCCTATCATCTTATTTCTACAGCTGAGTGAACTGGAGCAATGTGAAATAAAGTATCTTGCTCAAGGAAACAACACATCACCTGGTCTGAGAATTGAACTCTCAACCTTTCTATTGCATATCCAATGCTCTAACCACTAAGCCATGTGCCTTCATAACTATATATTAAATTTTTTTTAATACTATCAAGATAAAGTCAGGGTGTGGCATAAAATTGTGCATTAAATAAATTTGATCCTAGTTACCCTAAATTTTGATACCTTTTAGTTTTTGAAGTTAATAGAACTTTTTTTTTTTTATATTTTTGGATTTTTATGTATCATTAGATATAATTGTTTCTACTTTTGGCACAAGGCCAGCAATTATTCCAGTACATTACTGGTACTTTATTTTATCGACCCCGTAAGGATGAAAGGCAAAGTTAACCTCGGCGGGATTTGAACTCAGATCGTAAAGGGACGTAACTATGCTGGAAAGCATGTCCGACCCTCTACCGATACTGCCAATTCACCTCATAAAATGCAGTATGTTAAGAGATGGTAGAGTTGGAAAAAATAAAATAAATAAAAACAGAAAAAAATCATCTGTAATTCAAACTAATGCAGATAATATTTAATATAAACATCAGAGAGATTAAGCAAATAAAATCAACATGTCATAGCATGTGTGATAGGTTGTAATAATTTATATGGAGAATGAAGTAGTTCTATGTGATACTAAAAATTATCTCACTAAATACCACAGGAGACGGGTGCTTCTGGCAGGACCTGGTGGGGGATGTGTTTGAGGACTTTGGTCCCATGACCCTCTCGGGAAGAAGAAAAAGAAAAAGAGAAAGGAAGAAAAAAGGAAGAGAAAAGGAGGAGGAGGAAGAAGAAAAAGAAGAAAAAGAAAAAGAAAAGGAGGGGGGGAGAAGAGGAGGGGAGGAGGAGGAAGATAAAGAAGAAAAAGAAGAAAAAGAAAGAGAAAAAGAAAGAGAAAAGAAAGAGAAAAAAGAAAAAAAGAAAAGAGAAAAGAAAAAAAGAAAGAGAAAAAATAAAAAAAAGAAAAGGGAAAAAAGAAAAAGAGAAAAAAGAAGAAAAAAAGAGAAAAAAGAAAAAAAGAAGAGGAAAAAGAAAAAAAAGAAGAAAGAGGAAAAAGAAAAAAAGAAGAAAGAGAAAAAGAAAAAGAAGAAAGAGGAAAAAAAAAAGAAGAAGGAAAAGGAGAAGGAGGAGGAGGTAATTTTTAAATATCTTTCAAAGCTTTACTTGATTCATTTAATTCTACTGCAATTTAGAACATTCTAGGGTTAAAATGTATATCAACTATTTCTGCAACATCTGAATATATATGACAGCACTTCAGTAAGCAGTAAGGGTCTAAAGTATGTATGTATGGTCCCTCAACTCCTTGGGGAGTTGTAGGGGTGCCACATTAACATACAGGGTTTCTAGGGCATTTTTAAAACCTAGCAGCGCCCATCTCCTCTGCAGGTCTGAATAGAGCAGATTTTTTCCAGAGAAAGAGAGAGAGGATGGAGAATTGACACCAGTAGTAGACTGGTACTTATTTTATTAACCTTTAATGACAAATTTGAACTCAGAGAGCAGAAAACCAGAACGAATACCACAAAGCATTCTATCCGACATGACAACTACTCTTCCAATTCACTGCCTTTTGGTCTAAAGCATATTTACTAACAAATACTGATAAATATTTCTAAGCAGATAAATGTTAAATGTAGAGAGGAATTAAAAACGGCAACATTACATACCAGTTCTTCTGGTGAGTTATTCTCTTTACGTATCAATACAAGAGCTTCCAACATTGATTTCAAACCATCTTTATCAAGTTTCCCCTCATGATTAGTATCAAAGATTTTGAAACAAACTGGAAAACAATCCAAGAAAACATTCACCATCATTAAATTAATCAGCAAAATTACTTAATTTTATAAATTTTATTCATAACACACTTTGTAGTAAATCAAACATTAGTAGCAACCTTTCAAAATACATAAATGAGCATGGCTTTGTGGATAGAATATTTGGCTTACAATCGTAATGTTGTGAGTTTGATTCCCAGCGACGCATTGTGTCCTTGAGCAAGACACTTTATTTCACGTTGCTCCAGTCAACTCAGCTGGCAAAAATGAGTTGTACCTGTAATTTGAATGGCCAACCTTTTCACATTCTGTGTCACACTGAATCTCCCTGAGAACTACGTTAAGGGTATGTGTATCTGTGGAATGTTCAGTCGCTTGCACATTAATTTCATGATCAGGGTGTTCCGTTGATCAGATCAACTGGAACACTCGTTGTCGTAACCAACAGATTGCATCTTAGTAACAATCTTTCAAAATACAGTATCATCATCATCATCATTTTACGTCCACTTTTCCCTGCTTGGAAGGGTGGGACGGGAACTGATTTCTACAGCTGGATGCCCTTCCTAACACCAACCTCATTTACAGTGAGTGCTGGGTACTTTTTTGCAGTGGCACCTACACGTCCACTTTACAGTGTGGGCCAGGTGCTTTTTTCTGTGGCACCTCCATGACCACTTTACAGTGGAATGATAGGGACCCCAGTCCTATCATCTCATTTCTACAGCTGAGTGAACTGGAGCAATGTGAAATAAAGTGTTTTGCTCAAGGAAACAACACATCACCCGGTCTGAGAATTGAACTCACAACCTTTCGATTGAAAGGCCAATGCTCTAACCACTAAGCCATGTGGCCTCCATGTGCCACAGTATATCAATTAGATTTCATAAAACCGTATCCAAGCCATACTTTATCACTTAACACAAAACAAAAGTTACCTTACCGAATTAAGATTTGTTGTTATAAAATATTTTTACAATCAATTTACAATTTCTTCTAAGAAAGTTTTCAATTTATTTACATCAAATTAAGGTTACATTGTTTGTATAGTTTTCAAATTATAAGTTTTATATAATAAAAGAACTATTTATAAAATAAGCATAATTTACAAGTATATATCATAAATTTTCTGTTTTACATAACCACATTATAGTCCCTAGGTAAACCCCAAGAAAGAAACCCTGAAGAAATGCATTTCCTTTTTTTTTTTTTTGTGTGTTTTTTTTTTGTTTTGTTTTTTTTAAACTTTGGCAATATCTGGAAGCAAATATTTCCAATTACACACACACACACACACACACACACACACACACACACACGCATACACACGCATACTGACACACACACATTTATATAGTAAAAAAAAAATAGTAATTAGTAAAAACCCAATGGAAGGCCTACTCTCCAGCAGCTAGCCTCTGCAACCTTACTGGTTTATTTAACCTCATCAAAGGAGATAATAGGTTTTTGAAATCACTTCAATGATATCAGGATGATGTAGTCTTTTATAGTGTGAGGGTGTATGAGTATCATGCTTACTGACCAGAATTAATGTTTAACAATGGGTAAGGCTACATTCCAGTAGGGGTGTAGGGATTAGAATATGCTGTGTGAAGGTGGAATCAAATAAAAAAAAGTCTGTATTATAAGAATCCTTCAAGGAAATACTAAAGACTAGTAGCCGGGCATGACCTTGCTGATTTTCCAGTTATATTGTCAGTTTGAATAACAATTTGACATGGCTTTATTACCCAATAAAACATTCAACAAGTTATACAAAATAAAATATCTTGGAAAATGTATACAGAGGCGTATATTTGAATTATGTATATGTTTGTGTATATAGGTCAAAGCCTGAATGTATGAATGTTTACAAACATTTATACGAGCAGGTGTATATTCAAGGCTTGTAAGTTCCTATGCATTAGTATTGCCACTATAAACATACCTGTACATATCAATATTTATATGTATGTCTAGAAGTATGTAAGTATATGATAATCCAATGACTCCCTCTGGAGTTAAGGGTGCATCATATGGCATGTATATACACACACACACATATATATATATGCACGCGCACACACACACACACACACACACACACACACACACATCATCATCATCATCATCATCAGGTTTAGCGTCCGTGTTCCACGCTTGCATGGGTTTGGACGGGGGTTTTCCCACTTGAGGCAAGAGTGGTTGTCTTGCTCGCATAGGACTGTCTGGCGGGTTTTCTACAGTTGGATGCCCTTCCTAACACCAACCACATTTACAGTGTGGGGCTGGGAGGTTTTTACCGTGTTGCCTACACGGCCACATTACAGCGTGGACTGTCTGGCGGGTTTTCTACAGCTGGATGCCCTTCCTAACACCAACCACATTTACAGTGTGGGTCTGGGAGGTTTTTACCGTGTTGCCTACACGGCCACATTTACAGCGTGGACTGTGTGTTTTTTGTCGTGACACCTACACGATCTCATTTGTTTCGGCCTGGATGTTGTGGGACCAACATAACTTTACATTGAAAGGGGCGGTGTGGGTGGGGTGGAGGTGGTGGGACGGGGGGGTGTTTTGATAGAGATGCCTACTGACTGTAGTAGGTTTTTACTATACAAATACATATATATACACATACACACATATATATGCACACACACATATGGAGGCACATGGCTTAGTGGTTAGAGCATTGGCCTTGCAATCGAAAGGTTGTGAGTTCAATTCTCAGACCGGGTGATGTGTTGTTTCTTTGGGCAAGACACTTTATTTCACATTGCTTCAGTTTACTCAGCTGTAGAAATGAGATGATAGGGACTGGGGTCCCTATCATTCCATTGCAGAGTGGTCGTGGAGGTGCCACGAGAAAAAAGCACCTGGCCAGCACTCACTGTAAATGAGGTTGGTGTTAGGAAGAGCATCCAGCTGTAGAAATCAAGCCAAAACCAATTCCCGTCCCACCCTTGCAAGCAGGGAAAAAGCGGACGTAAAATGAAATGATGATGATGATGATGATATACACACACACACACACACACATATTGGAAGCAGCCTGAATTGGCGTGATTCTGAGCTCTTATTTCTGTTTCTTGGGCACTGTATACAAGATAAAGCTGAGCATATTGTCTTCGTTTGCCTTCATTTGGATGAATGTGTGAAGTTCTGTGGTAAATTTGTCCATGCACGCGGAAACAAAATGGTGGATTCTGCACTTGAGCACCAATGGAAGTGAATGATAGTGATGAATTATATAACTGAATGTTTTCTTAGAAATTCCTATAATGAGGATGATTTTTATCAGATAACAATGAAACTAAATGTGGTGGAAATTCTCTTCTGATAGGACATGAAATTTTGCCTTTATGACAACAATTATTAAAACGTCCATCTGATGGTTTCTCTACAGAAAAATGTTTTCCTGAATTAAACTGACAATTGGAGTCCATAATTCCCCAGTTATGAATGTGAACTCTGTTTTCTGGATATGTGTCATTATTAGGTATATGCGGTGGACTGGCAGTATCGGTAGAGGGTCGGATGCCATGCTTTGAACCATAGAGTTACGTCCCTTTATGATCTGAGTTCAAATCCCGCCGAGGTTAACTTTGCCTTTCATCCTTACGGGGTCGATAAAATAAAGTACCAGTAATGCACTGGGTAATTGCTGGCCTTGTACCTAAACTAGAAACAATTATTAGGTATAAAGGAGTTCAAATCCCGCCGAGGTTAACTTTGCCTTTCATCCTTACGGGGTCGATAAAATAGAGTACCAGTAATACACTGGGTAATTTCTGGCCTTGTGCTAAAAGTAGAATCAATTATTAGGTATAAAACCTGCATTATTTACACAGACAACTCTCATTGGTATTCCTTTGCCATCTTTGAATAGACTCTTCTGTTTCGTTTGCAGTCCTTTGCAAAACTCTTTCTCTCTGATATTCTCTCCTTACATCAGTTTCAAAATCAGTTTCATTTTCATGGCGACATGCTTGTCGAATTCTGTCTTGGTTTCTGATGGCAGCAGATATTTCAGCTGAGATGTTTTCTCTTCTATTCTTCTGTCTTTCTCTTGCTAAACAACGTTTCCTTTCAATTGCGCTCTCCATTACTGAAACCAACCTAAACTTGTACGACTTAAAACCACAAAAAGCAGGTCATGACTTATAGCTGATGTTGTAAAAACTCCCTATTTAAAATCTATTACATACATTTCTTAATATAAATAAATTAGGCACATGTATGAACTGTTAAATTAAGGGTAGATGTGTATTTATAATATATATTTCAACTGCGGTTGTTTTATATTCTTGATCTGAGTCTAACACATGCTAGCATGGAAGAACTGGCATAAAACGGTGATGATGATACACTAGAGACAATAATTATTTTCTCTAATGAGTTTGTATATGTTTGTGTAGATGTGTGTGATTGTAATAATTATTGTTAATTTATGGAGGCACATGGCTTAGTGGTTAGAGCATTGGCCTTGCAATAGAAAGGTTATGAGTTCAATTCTCAGACCAGGTGATGTGTTGTTTCCTTGAGCAAGACACTTTATTTCACATTGCTCCAGTTTACTCAGCTGTAGAAATGAGATGATAGGGACTGGGGTCCCTATCATTCCACTGTAAAGTGGTCGTGGAGGTGCCACGGCAAAAAAGCACCCAGCACTCACTGTAAATGAGGTTGGTGTTAGGAAGGGCATCCAGCTGTAGAAATCAAGCCAGAATCAGTTCTCGTCCCACCCTTGCAAGCAGGGAAAAGTGGACGTAAAAAAAAAATGGAAAAAAAACAAAACAGGTAGAATATGGATGGTAATTCAAGTTAATACGCTTCTCAATGTTACCTAATGGCTGTATTTTGAGATGTGACATCGATTATCGTATTTTAATGCATTTTATTTTAGTTACTGAAAGAATATTGGTTATAAGTAATTATTACATACACACACATCTACACAAACATATACATGGGAGTATGTGAGTGTGTGTGTGTGTGTGTGTGTGTTTGTCAGTGTGTATGCGTGTGTGTGTGTGGGTGCATATCATCATCATCATCATCATCATCATCATTTTACGTCCCTTTTCCCAGCTTGCAAGGGTAGGACGGAAACTGATTCTGGCTTGATTTCTACAGCTGGATGCCCTTCCTAACACCAACCTCATTTACAGTGAGTGCTGGGTGCCTTTTTTTCCATGGCACCTACACGTCCACTTTACAGTGTGGGCTGGGTGCTTTTTTGCCGTGGCACCTCCATGACCACTTTGCAGTGGAATGATAGGGACCCCAGTCCCTATCATCTCATTTCTACAGCTGAGTAGACTGGAGCAATGTGAAATAAAGTGTCTTGCTCAAGGAAACAACACATCACCCGGTCTGAGAATTGAACTCACAACCTTTCTATTGCAAGGCCAATGCTCTAACCACTAAGCCATGAATATATTCATTTTATTAAGTAGTGAGTCATGTTACACTGGAGTTTCACCTGCTTAGCACAGGATCATCAGGCGAAACTCCAGAGTAATAAGACTCGTTATTTAGTCATAAAAAAATATTTAAACTCAACTTTGGCATTGAGTACTCTTTTTTCTCAGCCATCAAACACATATGGGGAAATTATATATATATATATTTAGTTATGTAATAAACAACATAAGATAATTATTTCATTTACCAGTGGTTTCTTGAAGGCAGATGTTATGTCTCTCTTCAGTTGTCAGAATGAATAAATAACATGGTGTTTTTATTAAAAACAGACATAACTGAAGACAGACATAACATCTGCCTTCAAGAAACCACTGGTAAATGAAATAATTATCTTATGTTGTTTATTACATAACTAATAAGCTCTGTAACCTACATAGAACACTCTTTTTCCTGTACCTTTCCGACGGAAATACTTCATATATATATATATATATATATATATATATATATTTATTGTATAGAAGGAGCTTCTACAGGACTAGTACTGTTTCATTCAGATGAAATCTTCAGGAAGCTGGATGTCATATTAAGTTCTGGTATTTATACATTTACCACTACCTAAATGTATAAATACCAGAACTTAATATGACACCCAGCTTCCTGAAGATTTCATCTGAATGAAACAGTACTAGTCCTGTAGAAGCTCCTTCTATACAATAAATATATTTTACTCTGCCATGTATTGAGTACCTTACTTACTGTGGTTATCCCCGACTCAACCCGGGACCTACGTATATATATATATATATATATATATATATATATATATATATATTCAACAAATTGTGTTCCAGAATTATATGGTTGTGAAACCTATAAAAATTTATGTACATTTGTTACAAATTACAAATAAAAAAACCCAAACCAACTAACATTTCTGTTGCTCTGTTATTGGACCTCGACAACAAGCTGATATGCCACAAGCCATTTCTTTAAAATCAATATGATTGTCCCGGTTCTCATCAAATGCAAGAAAGAGACCTGAAAATATATATTTAAATAGTTTATGCAACTTATGAAATGATAATATTTTGATACATATATTATATTACAAAGCTCAATTTGGTACCCTCGATAATTGTATCTGTTACCTGTGAAATGCAATGATTGGAAATTTAATACAACATTATCACAAGCAGCAAAATCAATTGGCAGGGGACCTAGGGGTACCTCCCCAGCAAGGTGGTTGGATAACGTCCATGACATTGGCTGGTCTTGTTGGGGATCCAGCTGGATCAGTTGGAGACGGTTGCTACTTACAGGACCTTCAAGAAGGAGTGTTTAAGGACTTAGCCCCCATCTCAGGAATAAGTAGAAGAAGAAGATTATCACAAGAATTATTAATAATTTAATACAAAAACTATTTCAATTGTTTAGTAAAAAAAAAAATACAGTAAAATAAATTGAATATTTTCTATAGGTATGTCTTTTTCTCTTTAGTCAAGGGGGAAAAGACAATATCCAAGTCTCTTTATCTCCCTTTTTCAAGCCCTCTGAGACTGGTGGAAAGGAGGGAGGAAGTTATCTTCAAACTAGAAACTTAGCCTATATGCTTACAACAGGGTAAACTCCATTAACACCTCCTACCAGGTAATGGTGTTAAACTGGGAGATGGACTAAATTTACTGGGGTAATTGCTGGCCTTGTGCAAAAAAGGTAGAAACAATTATTGTTTCTTTTATATTTTCTTTTGGCATGATTTGGATGAGATTTTCTGAGGTAGTGGTTTATGGCAGCACTTCGTGATACCAACTGATCTGCAGGACATAAACAACTATCACTGGTTTGCTATCCAAATAGTGTCAATGTGAAGCAGAGGTAAACTCACACACACACACACAGTTTCCAGCTACCAATTTCACTCGTGAAGCATCGATCAGCTCAAGGATATAGTGGAAACACTTTTCTAAAGTGCCACATGATGAGATTGAACCTAAAACCACATGGTTGTGAAGCAAACCTATTGAGCATGCAGCTATGCAAAAATAAATGTACAATTACAGTTTCATAGAGTATATATATAACAAGATAATTGATGGTGATTAGTCCAAGATCAATGACTATTAAGCAGCCCTAGGTTCAAAGACGTTCGTCACATGACCACTCTACCTTTTTAGGAGTATCTAGGACTACATTGTTTAAAGTATCTTCCTTTTTTATGACAGCCTGACAAAATTTAAGGGAAATTTGGCTGCTCTTTCTAGTTAGTTAAACGACCATATAGTGGCTTCGTTTTTGCCTCAATAAATGAATGTTTCATGATCAGATGTAATAATTGTTTCTACTTTTGGCACAAGGCCAGCAATTACCCCAGTCCATTACTGGTACTTTATTTTATCGACCCCATAAGGATGAAAGGCAAAGTTAACCTCGGCGAGATTTGAACTCAGAACGCAAAGGGCTATAACTCTATGCTGCAAAGCATAACATCTGACCCTCTACCGATACTGCCAATTTACCGCCCTGAAGTAATAATAAACAACACACAATAATAAATCCATGCCTCGCGAGTTGGAATGACTCTTCCAACGCATCTCCCTTACCATCATCCGGGGAAACGCCTTCTCCATCCTGTCCGCCGGGGCTGTGGGGGAGGGGGGGGGGGGGGGCAGCACGTGGGACCCCATTTGCTCACCATACGGATTAATAGGCAAAGTTATAAACTATTGTAAATAAACCTATTTAATACTTTTTTTTATAAAATAGGTTGTATGAAAGGAAAAACCATAACATAATATTTGAAAAAAGTAGATCGTAAGAAAATAAACAACACACGAGAGGGGGGGTGGGGGCGAGGGGTAGAAAAACAACAATGAAAATGAACTTATTTCTATGCTGTAATGATGAATGAAATAAAGCAGTAACAAATGAAATGAAATATTAAACAGTTCTAAAAATATACATTACAAAGAATAGATGCAGTACATTAACACTTCCATTGTATTTTGGCACAATTTAAAAAGATAAACAGTTTATAAACCACTGTGGAAAGGGTGAAGCAGTAAATAATTGTTTCTACGTTAGGCACAAGGCCATCAATTACCCAGTACATTACTGGTACTTTATTTTATCGACCCCGTAAGGATGAAAGGCAAAGTTAACCTCGGCGGGATTTGAACTCAGAATGGCAAGGGCCGTAACTCTACGCGTCAAAGCATGGCGTCCGACCCTCTACCGATTCTGCCAATCCATACATAATTGTTTCTGCTTTTGGCACAAGGCCATCAATTACCCAGTACATTACTGGTACTTTATTTTATCGACCCCGTAAGGATGAAAGGCAAAGTTAACCTCAGCGGGATTTGAACTCAGACCGTAAAGGGACGTAACTATGCTGGAAAGCATCGAAAAACTAGTAATATTTTTAAGGTATAATCTTTGGAATGTTACAAACTCCAATTTCTAAATCAACAGCATATTTTGATTAAAATATACTGTTTCATGTTGAAGGTTTTGAGGCGAATAATCCATTTCCTCAACATAAAGCAATTTCTTTTTCTGCAAGAAACAGCTTTTCCAATATTAAGTGAAGTATGGATGGAGGGCCCTGTAATTTGGAGAGGAGTATTAGGGGTGTTGTATTGACATATGGCGTTTCTAGGGCATTTTTAAACCTGGCAGAGGTTTAAACCTTTCCAGGTTTGAACTTAACAGATTTCTTCCAGAGAAGGATAGAGAGTGAAAGAATTGAAGTGAGGAAGAGACATAGAAGAAGAATTGACCCCAGTACTAGACTGGTATTTTTATTTATTTATTTATTTATTTTTTTTTTTTTATCGGACTTGGAATGGATGAAAGGCGAGATTTAAACTCAGAGAGCCGAAACAAATGCCACAAAGCATTCTATCTGACATTCTATCAACTCTACCAATTTGCCACCTATTATAAAGTATATGCCAACCTAATTCTCTGAGAAGCAAGCCATCATTTAAATCGTAATACATCTTCAGTTGCCCTTTATATGCTTGTACAATGGCTTGCAACAAAGAAAAGGGAATACATCAGAAGGATTTACAAAAGATTTTGCTTCAGTTATTGGAGATATTTACTGTTAATCAGTATTTTCTGTTTTCTCTTCTTGCTGTTTCTAATTCCAAATACTACAGATAACAGCCAGCATTACATTTCCTATAGAAATTACTTTGATAATGGCAATAATAAAGAAGATATTAATCAATTACAGCTGTCAATCAATCAATAAAGAAATAGAGAAAATACTAATGACTTCTTATTAGCCATCAAATCTGATAAGCCTGCAATAGCAGTAGATGTGTTAATGGTAGCATGTGATAGTGTATCATTCATTTAGTTATCAATTTAGATAAACTAAAATCATTGTTTTCCAATAGTTTTTTTTACTTAACCCTGTTGGGCAAGATCGGATTGTCGGTGGTCCATCTGAGGAAGGAGCCCCGTGAGGTGGGGTGGTTGTTGCAGCGGGTGTCGCTGTCCATTGTCCACAGAAAGGCTTTTGCGGTCTTGTCCAAAGGGTACAGCCTTTTTACCGCTGCACCCTAGGCCCAGAGCCCAATCATTCTCCCCCTCCCCATTCTTCTGTGACACTAGAGTCCTTTTTTCTCTATATTTTCCTATTTACATTCCATTCTTCTCAATCTAAATTTTCTTTTTATTCTTTTTCTATTAAACTCTATTTACATGATATATTCCATAGATAAAGTTTCTTAGATAATTTGCTTCTTATTGTGAAATATTCAAAATAAGTATTTATTCACAGTTTGGATTATATTGAAAATATAAATAAAATTTAACCCTTTAACATTCACATTACTCTATATATACTATTATATTTTCATGGTAAAGTCTTTACCTCACATAATATCTCACATAACATTCACATTACTCTATATATACTATTATATTTTCATGGTAAAGGCTTTACCTCACATAATTATCTCACATAACATTCACATTACTCTATATATACTATTATATTTTCATGGTAAAGGCTTTACCTCACATAATATCTCACATAACATTCACATTACTCTATATATACTATTATATTTTCATGGTAAAGGCTTTACCTCACATAATATCTCACATAACATTCACATTACTCTATATTTACTATTATATTTTCATGGTAAAGGCTTTACCTCACATAATTACCTCACATAACATTCACATTACTCTATATATACTATTATATTTTCATGGTAAAGGCTTTACCTCACATAATTACCTCACATAACATTCACATTACTCTATATATACTATTATATTTTCATGGTAAAGTCTTTACCTCACATAATATCTCACATAACATTCACATTACTCCATATATACTATTATATTTTCATGGTAAATGCTTTATCTCACATAAATATCTCACATAATATCGAATCTATGAGATTTTGAAAGTATTTATTTTGAGAACAATACCTTAACATCAGTTTGAGTGACCAGTTACAGCCAGTTTCAACAGAAAGCGGTAGAGAATTCTGGCCGGTTTTGGCCAGTTTGAACATTAAAGGGTTATTAAGATGAAACAACTATAACAGTAGTATTCTTTTCTATTCTCTAGCTATACTACTAAACCCATGCTAGCGTGGAAGATAGACGTTAAACGATGATGATGATGATGATGATACTAATGCCAAATCAGATACCATAACAATCTCAAATTAAAATATGATTATTTTGTTTGTATGTTTTTTGTATGTTTTTCTTTTTTCCTATTTTCTTTAAATGTATGAAAAACCTCATTAATATCATCATCATCGTTTAATGTCTATTTTCCGTGGGTTAGATGGGTTGTCCCATTTGAAGCAAGTTGGATCAGGTGACCGTGTCTCACTCATATAGAACTGTTTGTAGCTAAATGTCTACAGCTGAATGTCCTTCCTAATGCCAACCCCATTTACAGTGTGTGCTGGGTGCGTTTTGTTGTGACACCTACACAACCACTTTACAGTGTGTGCTGGGTGCTTTTTGTTGTGACACCTACACAACCACTTTACAGTGTGTGCTGGGTGCTTTTTGTTGCGAAACCTACACGACCACTTTACAGTGTGGACTGGGTACTTATTGTTTGTGACACTTACACGACCACTTTACAGTGTGGACTGGGTGCTTTTTGTCGTGACACCTACATGACCACATACAGTGTGGGCTGGATGCTTTATGTCGTGACACCTACACAACCACTTTACAGTGTGGGCTGGGTGATATATGGATATTTAAACATCACTATATTCAAAAATTCTTACACAAAACTCTTTTACTAAAATTAACAAATTCCAATTACCATATATATTCAAATATAAGCTAAGGAATATGTGACCAAAAAATCTATGGTAGAAGGGTGTCAGATTATATTCAGGGTCAATATTTTGATGATTTTCATCAACTTCAAATCCATTGTGAATAAGGTTTCGACTGACCATTTCTTAAACATAAAATATGGGGTCTTTTTATATTCATACCGGCTTATATTCGAGTATATACGGTAATTATTTTATATGATGTATATGTATACAATATTGATTTTACATTGGTATTATCTTCAAATCATCATCATCATTTTACATCCGCTTTTCCCTGCTTGAAAGGGTTGGACGGGAACTGATTCTGGCTTGATTTCTACAGCTGGATGCCCTTCCTAACACCAACCTCATTTACAGTGAGTGCTGGGTGCTTTTTTGGCACCTCCACGACCACTTTACAGTGGAATGATAGGGACCCTAGTCCCTATCATCTCATTTCTACAGCTGAGTAAACTGGAGCAATGTGAAATAAAGTGTCTTGCTCAAGGAAACAACACATCACCCGGTCTGAGAATTGAACTCACAACCTTTCGATTGCAAGCCCAATGTTCTGACCATTAAGCCATGTGCCTAGTATATACGGTAATTATTTTATATGATGTATATGTATACAATATTGATTTTACATTGGTATTATCTTCAAATATATGCGAAAAATTAAAAAAAAAGAATCAGATTCTATCAATCTCATTATAGACAGTAAATTAGTAAAAGCAATTCAGACTTTCTTTTAATATATTATTCTTTTATAACATTTGTATAGCATTTTACTACTACATCTATATAGTATTTTACTAATACATTATATAGTATTTTACTACATCTATATAGTATTTTACTACTACATCTATATAATATTTTACTACTACAACTATATAGTATTTTACTACTACATCTATATAGTATTTTACTACATCTATATAGTATTTTACTACTACATTTATATAGTATTTTACTACTACATCTATATAGTATTTTACTACTACATCTATATAGTATTTTACTACTACATCTATATAGTATTTTACTACATCTATATAGTATTTTACTACTACATCTATATAGTATTTTACTACATCTATATAGTATTTTACTACTACATCTATATAGTATTTTACTACATCTATATAGTATTTTACTACATCTATATATTATTTTACTACATCTATATAGTATTTTACTATATCAATATAGTATTTTACTATATCTATATATTATTTTACTACATCTATATAGTATTTTACTACTACATCTATATAGTATTTTACTACATCTATATAGTATTTTACTACATCTATATAGTATTTTACTACTACATCTATATAGTATTTTACTACTACATCTATATAGTATTTTACTACATCTATATAGTATTTTACTACATCTATATAGTATTTTACTACATCTATATAGTATTTTACATCTATATAGTATTTTACTACATCTATATAGAATTTTCCTACTACATCTATATAGTATTTTACTACTACATCTATATAGTATTTTACTACTACATCTATATAGTATTTTACTACATCTATATTGTATTTTACTACTACATCTATATAGTATTTTACTACTACATCTATATAGTATTTTACGACATCTGTATAGTATTTTACTACATCTATATAGCATTTTACAACATCTGTATAGTATTTTACGACATCTGTATAGTATTTTACTACATCTATATAGTATTTTACTACATCTGTATAGTATTTTACTACTACATCTATATAGTATTTTACTACTACATCTATATAGTATTTTACAACATCTGTATAGTATTTTACTACATCTGTATAGTATTTTACTACATCTGTATAGTATTTTACTACTACATCTATATAGTATTTTACTACTACATCTATATAGTATTTTACTACATCTATATAGTATTTTACAACATCTGTATAGTATTTTACTACATCTGTATAGTATTTTACTACATCTGTATAGTATTTTACTACTACATCTATATAGTATTTTACTACTACATCTATATAGTATTTTACTACTACATCTATATAGTATTTTACTACTACATCTATATAGTATTTTACTACTACATCTGTATAGTATTTTACTACTACATCTATAGTTCTTATTGTTAGCCAACATATGTCAGATAATGACAGTAAAGAAGAAAGTAAAAGATTTTTTTCCCCCCCAATTCATTATCCATTCAATATTTGCTAACATGTTTCTGGAAGCTGAGAGCATTCATTTTGGATAAATTACGCAAGTTCCATCGATTCAACATTCAGTTCAATATCTAAATAATCGGTCAATGTAGTCTTTTTTTAAATTCAAGAACCTCTTCTAATTTCCTCTATCTTCTTTCCGTGTGTGTGAAACACAAATTGTTGCTTTTAGTATGAAAAAAAAAAAAATACAACTTTTCTAATGCAACTTCAAACATACATACACATTTTTATTAGCTAAGTATAAAGCTTTAAGAACAAACTTAAAAAACAAAACATCTGACTGAGTTAAATGCATTTATGTTATTCTAGCTATTAATCAATAAAAATTCAATGCTCATCAGGAAATTCTGTCTCTATTATCAGCTGCAGCAACTTAATTGGCAGATCTTAAATAAAGCATAGGCTGGTTCATTTTTATAAAATCAGACCTCACAATATCATCTCATAACTTCTTTGGTCTGCTCCTGCTTTGCATTCCCAATGCTGACCTTTTCCTCATCCATCCGATTATATATTATACATGCACCTTTGATGAGTTGTAGTGCACCTGAGCACTGTACGCAATAATTTCATCATCATTATTATTATTATTATATAAGGGCGGTGGATTGGCAGTATCGGTAGAGGGTCGGACGTCATGCCTTCCAGCATAGTTACGTCCCTTTACGATCTGAGTTCAAATCCCGCCGAGGTTGACTTTGCCTTTCATCCTTACGGGATCGATAAAATAAAGTGCCAGTAATGCACTGGGTAATTGCTGGCCTTGTGCCTAAAGTAGAAACAATTATTATTATTATTATTATTATTATAGGATGGTGGATTGGCAGCATTGGTAGAGGGTCGGACGCCATGCTATGCAGAATAGAGTTACGGCCCTTTACGGTCTGAGTTCAAATCCCGCCGAGGTTAACTTTGCCTTTCATCCTTTTGGGGTCAATAAAATAAAGTACCAGTCACGCGCTGGGGTCGATTTAATCGACTTTCCCCTCCCCCAAAATTACTGGCCTTGTACCTATATGAGAAACCATTATTATTATTATTATTATTATACAGTGAAACAGAAAAGCACCCAGTCCACACTGTAAGGTGGTCGTGTAGGTGCCACGGTAAAAAGGCACCCAGCACTCACTGTAAATGAGGTTGGTGTTAGGAAGGGCATCCAGCTGTAGAAATCAAGCCAGAATCAGTTCTGTATGAGCAAGACATGGTCACACCTGACCTGGCATTGCCCACAACAGGACAACCCGTCTAACCCATGCTAGCATGGAAGAACGGACGTAAAACGGTGATGATGATACAGATGATAAACCATTTCAGGTGACAAATAATGACTTGAGTAACGAACATGCAAGCTGGCGACAACGGTTGGCGACAAGCTGGGAGTATTGACAGTAAAGCATCACTTGCTGTGTAGTCAGTTACTAAGGTGATATCTATCTGTCTTCCACTCACTGTCTCTCTGTCTCTCACTGTGTTTCTCTCTCAACATTTCATATGGGAAAAATAGTTTCGGTTTTCAAACATTTCGAGTGATGAAGGGCCTTCAGAAACGAATTAAGTTTGTGAACCGAGGTTCCACTGTACTATCAATGAAGATAAGCTCTGCTTGGCCAATATCTTTGATACTTTGTTCCCTTTCTCAACACACAGGTGAGTTGTTGGAGTCAGTAGTTGGGTAGTTACCACTACACCCTCTAATGTTATCTCTCCTAGGTATCTCATCCTAACAGAGCCTTCTTCTGGTGCTACCAGCCACCACCTCTCCACAACATGTAGCTACCACTGCCCATCTCCCATTGTGCTACCAGCCACCACCTCTCCACAACATGTAGCTACCACTGCCCACCTCCCATTGTGCAACCGGCCACCACCTCTCCACAACATGTAGCTACCACTGCCCACCTCCCAACATCATGTAGCTACCACTGCCCACCTCCCATTGTGTTACCAACCACCACCTCTCCACACCATGTAGATACCACTGCCCACCTCCCATTGTGCTACCAGCCACCACCTCTCCACAACATGTAGATACCACTGACCACCTCCCATTGTGCTACCAGCCACCACCTCTCCACAACATGTAGCTACCACTGCCCACCTCCCCACAACATGTAGCTACCACTGCCCACCTCCCATTGTGCTACCAGCCACCACCTCTCCACACCATGTAGCTACCACTGCCCACCTCCCATTGTGCTACCAGACACCACCTCTCCACAACATGTAGATACCACTGACCACCTTCCATTGTGCTACCAGCCACCACCTCTCCACAACATGTAGCTACCACTGCCCACCTCCCATTGTGCTACCAGCCACCACCTCTCCACACCATGTAGCTACCACTGCCCACCTCCCATTGTGCTACCAGCCACCACCTCTCCACAACATGTAGCTACCACTGCCCACTTCCCATTGTGCTACCAGCCACCACCTCTCCACACCATGTAGCTACCACTGTCCACCTCCCATTGCGCTACCAGCCACCACCTCTCCACAACATGTAGCTACCACTGCCCACCTCCCATTGTGCTACCAGCCACCACCTCTCCACAACATGTAGCTACCACTGCCCACTTCCCATTGTGCTACCAGCCACCACCTCTCCACACCATGTAGCTACCACTGTCCACCTCCCATTGCGCTACCAGCCACCACCTCTCCACAACATGTAGCTACCACTGCCCACCTCCCATTGTGCTACCAGCCACCACCTCTCCACAACATGTAGCTACCACTGCCCACTTCCCATTGTGCTACCAGCCACCACCTCTCCACACCATGTAGCTACCACTGTCCACCTCCCATTGCGCTACCAGCCACCACCTCTCCACAACATGTAGCTACCACTGACCACCTCCCATTGTGCTACCAGCCACCACCTCTCCACAACATGTAGCTACCACTGTCCCCGCCTCCAATGTTTTCTCTCCTAGGTATCCCACTCTCAACAGTTCCTCTTCCATCATACTCTCACTGCCTTCTCCCATTACAATCACCTCTACTCCTTTTTCCTCCAGACATAGAAGCCATAACAAAAATGTAATGTATAACCATGGAAAACAGACATACAATGATTATGATGTTGTAATGACTTTTAACAAATTTTTGATTCATTATGTAATTTTTTTTTTTAAATGAAGAGAAAATCTATACAAAAAAAAAGAAATGATTTTAATGTTATTAGAAATTTAAATATTTTTTAATATTTAAATTTTTAAGAAAATAATTAAGAAAAAATATCTACTTACCTTCACATAACATATCTGGAACAGGGGGACAAATAAGTTGCTTAAATGTCTCCTGGTCAAACCGACCAGATTTGGATTTTTCCTTGAGGTCCCAGTAACATTTTTCGAGTTCATTAATATCAGTCTCTTCCACTACAAAGTAAAAATTACATAAATTAATTGAAACAGACGAGTTGAGAGAGAAACTGTGTATAAGAGGAATAAGCTGTAGTGTGCAGAAGACTATGTTGGTATGGCCATGTGATGTGCAGGGACGATGACCGCTAGCCATATCTAGGTGATATAATAGCCAATGTCTAGGTGATATGATAGCCATATCTAGGTGATATAATAGCCAATGTCTAGGTGATATAATAGCCAATGTCTAGGTGATATGATAGCCAATGTCTAGGTGATATGATAGCCATATCTAGGTGATATAATAGCCAATATTTAGGTGATATGATAGCCATATCTAGGTGATATGGTAGTCATATGACAGCTAATAAACCAATTTTTAGTCTCTATTCCTGATTATGTTGATTGTGATAAGCCAAGTTAACAGTAAATAGTTATTTTGGCTCTTGAGATTGCCCTCGTTTAGATTACTACTGTTGTAGTAATCTACATTAATTCCCATAGAATTGCCCATTTTTGCATATCTCTTCTCTTCTCTTCCTCTTCGCCCACTTAATCCTGGAAAGGTTGTTGGGGCAGAGTATTCAGGTGCACCTTCCAGAGGGTCCTATCAGAAGCAACTGCCTCCAAATGATCCAGATGATCACCAAGTGTGACTAAGCTTATGGATGTTATCCAACCATCTTGCTCGTGGTCGGTCTCTGGGCCTTCTCTAAGTTGGCTTTGCTCAGGAAATCTGTCCAGTGATTCATTTTTTAGGCATTCTAACCATATGTCGTTAGTAACAGAGATGTGATCTCTCGAGGCAGTGAAGTAGTGGCTCTACCTGGAGCAACTCCATGATCTCCAAGCTACGTAAACTATTAAGTAACATTACTCCAAAGACCCTTCAGAGGAACCCCATTTTAAATCAATTTAAAAACTACGTTAGTTATGTGATAAGGGTATAGGGTGGTGGAATGGCTGCTGTACCAGTAGAGCGTTGGACAACATGCTTTGTGGCATATAGTTACGTCCCTTTACATTCTGAGTTCAAATCCTGTCTAGGTTACCTTTACCTTTCTTCCTTGTGAAGTCAATAAAATAAAGTACCAGTAATGCACTGGGGTTGATTTAATCAACTTTCCTCTTCCCTTCAAATTTCTGGCCTTGTGCCAAAAGTAGAAACAATTATTATAATCAGTAGCAGATTAGTTGAGTCATTAGAGCATCAGACAAAATACTTTGTGGCATTTGTTTCAAGCCCGTACGTTCTGAGTTCAAATCCTGCCATGGTCAAGTTTGTCTTTCATCCTTCTGGGGTCAATAAAATAAAATACCAGTAAAATACTGAAGTCAATACATTTGACTCTCCCCTCCACACAAATTGTTAGCTTTATGTATAAATTACAAATCCTTATTATAATTAGTGCTTGGAGAGAAAGAGTGCAATGCAGGAGAAGAGGGCAAACACTTTGTAAATGCAAGCTCCAATTTTCTTAACCCTTCAGCATTTATACTGGCCATAACTGGCTGCTCATACTGATGTTAAGGTATTGTTCTCAAAATAAATAATATCAAAATCTCATACATTCAATATTATATGAGATAATTATGTAAAATAAAGTGATTACCGTGAAAATACAATAGTAAATATAGAGTAATAGTTTCTACTTTTGGCACAAGGCCAGCAATTACCCAGTACATTACTGGTACTTTATTTTATCGACCCCGTAAGAATGAAAGGCAAAGTTAACCTCGACGGGATTTGAACTCAGACCGTAAAGGGACGTAACTATGCTAGAAAGCATGGCATCCAACCCTCTACCGATACTGCAAATTCACCAGAATAATGTCAATGCTAAGTGGTTAAATTGCTCCAGAAAATATTCTCTCTAATAGACAGCTACAAAAGCAACCTAAAAAATCACGTAGCTGGTTAAACATAATAATTATCTTTCTACCTCATATTTACAATTTTCTTTTTTTAAGTTAAATATCAAATTTTGTAGAGAAAATAAAATTAGTGCAATTACGAAATATAATTGAGATATTCAAAGAAATATTTGTTTTGTTTTTTAAGGTTGTTGTTTAATCAAACATTTTGTATGTGACAAAGTTTAAGAAAAACAGAAGAAACAATAAAAATAAAATACATTTAAATCACATCTTTAAAAGGTGATTACTGGTTCATATGTGATAAAATAATAGAAGATAAAATAATCAGAAAATATGAAAATTTAAAACAATAATTAACTTTCTGTTCAAACTAGCTGCTCATACTGACATTAAGATATTGTTCTCAAAATCTCATAGATTTGATATTATGTGAGATAATTATGTGAGGTAAAGCCTTTACCACAAAAATACAATAGTAAATACAGAGTATTGTAAATGTTAAAGGGTTAAACTAATATCTTATCCTCATTACTTAGGTCTAGACTAGGGAGATTGGTCAACTAGTTTCAGTGTGTATTACACCTTCAATTAATCTCTTTCCTAACTACAGAAAAAATACTAACTTATAAGTATTTATAGTACACAAACTCAGACAGAATTCAGTTATTTTATTTAATTAGAATAACAGTGCAACCACTGGAAACCTAAATGAATGAATGAATGCCTTAATAGGAGCATTACACAGTGATCAAATAATTAGAAATAGTTAGTAAGCACATGCTGCAAATTTAACTTAAATTTCCTATTAGTTCTTACTAAATTTAAAATCTTTGGAGTTAGCATTTACATTACTCTATATTTACTATTGTATTTTCACAGTAATCACTTTATTTCACATAATTATCTCATATAATATTGAATCTATGAGATTTTGATGATATTTATTTTGAGAACAATACCTTATGGCCAGTTTGAACAGAAAGAGGTGAGATAATTCTGGCTGGTTATTATTGCCAGTTTAAATGCTAAAGGGTTAAATATACTCAAACAACCATATTTATCACTTTCACATCAAAATGTTTATAGAAAACTGCAAATATTTGACATAAACATGTCTTATGCTGCATTCTGTCAAATTCCAATGTCATAACTTTCTTAGATCCACATTAACTATTTATTTAGTTTTCATTTTTCCCCTCAAGTTAATTATTATACGACATTGTGTTAAGGGTTTATTTTCATTTGAAAAACAGTTACAGCGGAACCTCGGTTCATGAACACCTCTCATCACAAACAAATCAGTTTATGAACATAAAATGTCTCAGTTCACGAACGGTGTCTTGAGTAACAAACACCCAAGCCAGCAACAACAGTTGGCAACAAGCTGGGAGTATCAGTGGGAAAATGTCACTTGATGTGTAGTTAGTTACTATGGTGATATCTGTCTTTCACACACAGTCTCTCTCCCTCACTATATTTCTCTCTCAACATTTCGTATGAGAAAAACAGTTTCAGTTTACGAACATTTCGGGTGATGAATAGTCTTTCAGAAACAAATTAAGTTTGTGAACTGAGGTTGTGCTGTATTTGAAGTTAAACAGAATGTCTCATGAAACAAGAGTATCATAAGAAAAAGTTTGGCTTAGCTGGAAATCTAATATCAGAAGTAAGTAGTAGCTTCACTATTATTTTCAACATGGAAAGAAAAATGGCAGAAATATTAAGTGAGAAAAGAAATGAATGCCAGGTTCATCCTAAAAACTGACACAAATGGCATTCCTCCATTTCTGTTTTTGTATTATTAAAAGGAGAGAAACTTTTAATTTACTGTAATATTGTTTCTACTTTTGGCACAAGGCCAGCAATTACCCCAGTGCATTACTGGTACTTTATTCTATCGACCCCGGAAGGATTAAAGGCAAAGTTAACCTCGGCGGGATTTGAACTCAGATCATACAGGGAGGTAACTCTATGCTTTAAAGCATGGCATCCGACCCTCTACCGATACTGCCTAATATTGCCACAAGATTCTATCTTTTTCACTCTTGGTATCATCCTCAATCTTCTGGCTATCTGCCTCTTTTCCTGTCTATAGCAATATGGGGTCCTGACTCTTTTCCTATATATATATATATGTCTTTTAAGACTATACAGAGCATTTGATGTTATTCCAAATTGAAGGATAAGTGTTTCAAACTTTATTTTATCATGAGTTAAAGGTCTATAGATTTTTCCCTGGATTTTACTAAATTCTGTGGATGAATTTATATCCTGATTCTCTTTTGAGATGAGTTTGAGTTATTTTTCCTAAATCTTTCGTTAACTACTTTTCCCATCTTGACGTTATAGTCGCATATATGTTATAGAATGCCGTTAGCTTCTTGCTAAAACAATCTCTATACCTCTCATTTATATATATATATATATAAATATATATATATGTAGGGGCTCCCAAAGGAGCACTGAGTGCAATGTCAACTCTGGATGTCGGTGAGCATGTCTAGCCAACCTCAGTCTCCTCTGTGTCACTTTTGAGCTGACTTTTGGGATGCTCCCATACAGCTCTGAGTTTTTCATCCTCAGTGTATACTGATTAATGTTCAGAGCCATCCTCAGCATTCTCGTGTAGCACCCATCCACCATCTGAGTGAGTTTCTTGGTCAGTGTCCAAGTCTCAGACCCATACAGCAGCACAGACTCCACTACAGCAATGAAGAGGCGGATTTTCAGGTCTCTACGAAGGTCCGACTTCCACACCGATCTCAAACTGTGGCAGCCCCTACATGTGGGAGCCCCTACATGGACACACTAGAAGAGGAAGACCAAGGTTAACATATGTTGATGCCCTAAGGACAGACACTGGTCTGTTGGAGATGCAGGATATGGCAGCGATAATGAGGGACAGAGACCGCTGGAGAGAACTCGTCCATGGATCTCGGGAATTTTACCCGCCTTAGATAGATAGATATATATATATATATACATATATATATATATATGTTATATATATATATGTTATATATATATATGTATATAGTTATAATGGTTTGTACACTTTGATTTATTATTTCAATTAATTTGAATACACCGTTCCATCTGTAGTTTATGCATATTTCTCTCCTTACTATGTTTTATATATATATATATATATATATATATATATATACATACATATACACACTCATTTGCGGTGGATTGGCAGTATCGGTAGAGGGTCGGACACCATGCTTTGACGCATAGAGTTGCGGCCCTTGCCATTCTGAGTTCAAATCCCGCCGAGGTTAACTTTGCCTTTCATCCTTACGGGGTCGATAAAATAAAGTACCAGTAATGCACTGGGATAATTGCTGGCCTTGTGCCAAAGAGTAGAAACAATTATTATTATTATGGATTGGCAGTATCGGTAGAGGGTCGGACGCCATGCTTTGACGCATAGAGTTGCGGCCCTTGCCATTCTGAGTTCAAATCCCGCCGAGGTTAACTTTGCCTTTCATCCTTACGGGGTCGATAAAATAAAGTACCAGTAATGCACTGGGATAGTTGCTGGCCTTGTGCCAAAGAGTAGAAACAATCATCTATCATATAAGTGATTATCTATTGATAATAGTTTAATACTTACAATGAGTAACTCCAGCCAAAGTTTGGTAAAATGTCGGTGTTTCCATCTCATTTGATAACGTCACACTAAGAGGTTCCAACAGCAGCCATTTGGTCAAAAGAGTGGCATCCGGGTGTGAACTCACCCAAGAACTAAATTGGTCATAAGTCACTTGGTCACACTATAAATATGGAAAAAAAAAATCACAAGCATGATTAGTCAATATCCTCTCACCATTTTAAAAGCCATTTTCATAAAACATTTTCCCCCTTTCAGCCTCCAGGTCGTCACCCCAATACTAATCACAATTTCAGGCATATTTGCCTTGAAAGAACAGCCATGACTTAGAGTGGTGAGGACTCTTTAGCTTTGCAGGAAGCAAGACAGCGTTTCCAATGTTGGTGCCACAACAAACACACCGAACATATTCTGTAAAGTGGCTGGGGATCAAATGGAGACAATGTAGGAGAGAGAGAGGATTCTTTAATCTTGTCAAGGATATAAGAACCTCACCAGAAATATTGCTATGATAGTACATTCTGTAAAACTGTTGGTGTTAGGAAGGGCATCCAGCTGTAGAAACCATGCCAAAAATAGAATGCACAAGTAAGATATGGTTCTCCAACGCATCTAAAAGAGTAGTAACTCTGAATAAGAACTGACTTGAACCATAATGACTCATCAAACCCATGCCAGCACAGGAAGTGGACATAAAATAATAATAATTGTTTCTACTTTAGGCACAAGGCCAGCAATTACCCAGTGCATTACTGGTACTTTATTTTATCGACCCCGTAAGGATGAAAGGCAAAGTCAACCTCGGTGGGATTTGAACTCAGATCGTAAAAGGACGTAACTATGCTGGAAAGCATGGCGTCCGACCCTGCTTTCCAGCATAGTTACGTCCCCTAACGATCTGAGTTCAAATCCCGCCGAGGTTGACTTTGCCTTTCATCCTTACGGGGTCGATAAAATAAAGTACCAGTAATGCACTGGGTAATTGCTGGCCTTGTGCCTAAAGTAATAATGAGGATTAAACTAAAATATTCTCGATTTTAATTTATTTCATCATCATTTCATTTAACGTCCACTTTTCCCTGCTTGCAAGGGTGGGACGGGAACTGATTCTGGCTTGATTTCTACAGCTGGATGCCCTTCCTAACACCAACCTCATTTACAGTGAGTGCTGGGTGCTTTTTCTCCGTGACACCTCCACGACCACTTCGCAGTGGAATGATAGGGGCCCCAGTCCCTATCATCTCATTTCTACAGCTGAGTAAACTGGAGCAATGTGAAATAAAGTGTCTTGCTCAAGGAAACAACACATCACCTGGTCTGAGAATTGAACTCACAACCTTTCGATTGCCAGTCCATTGCTCTAACCACTAAGCCATGTGCCTATATATATATATATATATATATATATATATATATATATATATATATATATATATATATATATATATATATATATATATATATATATATATATATATATATATATATATATATAAATATATATATATATATATATATATATATATTTTTTTTTTTTTTTTTTTTTTTTATTATATAATAAACAACACAATATAATTATTCCATCACCTAAGGTTTCAGGAAATAAGACTTTTCTAACAGCAACGTCTTATTTCATGAAACCTTAGGTAATGCAATAATTATAGTATGTTGTTTATTATATAATTAAATAGCTCTGTACTATATATTGAGCACTTTTCTTTCCTTTACCTTTTCTATGGAAATACATAACACATAATCATCATCATCATCATCATCATCATCATCGTTTAACGTCCATCTTCCACGCTTGAATGGGTTTGGATGGGAGTTTTCCCACTTCAGGCAAGAGTGGTTGTCTTGCTTGCATAGGACTGTCTGGCGGGTTTTCTATGGCTGGATGCCCTTCCTAACACCAACCACGTTTACAGTGTGGGACTGGGAGGTTTTTACCGTGTTACCTACACGGCCACATTACAGCGTGGACTGTGTGTTTTCTTGTCGTGACACCTACACGACCTCGTTTGTTTCGGACTGGATGTTGTGGTACCAACATAACTTTACATAAAACATATATATATATATATAATTGAGTCCCGGATTCAATTGGGGGCAACCATAGTAAGTAAAGTACTCAATACATTAGTAGAGTGTATACAAGAAATTCAATATACAAATGGCTTCTACAGGACTAGAACTGTTTCATTCAAAGGAAATCATCAGGAAAGCCCTGATGATTTCCTTTGCATGAATCTGTTCTAGTCCTGTAGAAACTATTTCTATATTAAATTTGTTATATATATATATTTTATATATTGCAATATTGAAGTTATTCAATGAGACTGGTGCCTTTTTGGGGTCAAACAACATATCGATTATGTCACATGTATAGTTGACATTACACACCAAATCCCCAGCTGCTCTAAAATGTCATCAAGGCTTAACCTTCTGGTATTCTTGTTAAAACAATATAGCATCATATGTGTAGGAAGGACTACTCTGGGACAAATGCACAAATATTTCTCCTGTTGAATACATCATGTTTCATCAGAAGAAAGACTGGTTTATCATTCTAATCAAAACTATTGCCAAATGGAAACACAGCAGGCCTGATATAGTTAATTAAGACAAAACAACAAGAATTGTGTACTTTTACAGGGGCACATTTCATTCATAATTACTTAAAAAGCCATCATCCTAGTCTGGCATTTGAAGGAATTTAAAAAAAAATATCTAACCATATTAAGCTGGTGTTTAGTACATAGCTTACAGATATTTTTCCATAAAATTCTTTTTGATTTAAATAGGAATACTTTGACATCAGAGGAATAGTTTTGTCATCACAGAATTGGGGCAGTTTGGGTTAAGTTTTTATCAGTTGTAGTGATTTACTGGTCCTAATCTTATTTCTTCTTCTTGTCGTGTCCACAAGAGTGTCAGTTACAAAGCTTGGCTAGATGTGGTTCCAACACAGCTGAACACATTGCTGTCCTTTCTCATTAAACTCCACCAAGTCCAATTGGTGTGCCGGGGTGTTCCAGCATGGGGCATATCAGGAGGTGTCGTGTAGTCTGTGGCTCCATGCCGCAGTCACACACAACATTCCCATCCTTTAAATATCACCATTTTGCAAGAGTGATTTTTGCACGTCCAACACCAGATCTTAGTCTGTTGAGGCATTTCCACACTGACACCCAAGAAATGACCCCCAAAATCAATATAGGTAGCCTTTAACAAAACAAAGCATTGTAAGACATTTAGAGTGATGTTGCATTGTTCTGACATCTTGCCACCTCACAACATATTAAATTTATAATCATAAAAGTTAATACGTTTGTTAACTAGCTTGGTTTATAAATGGGGTTTGGATTTTTGCTCATTTCTCAGACATAAAATAGAGGAAGTTGGCTTACATTCCAGTATATACGATATGCAATGTAATCAACCACCAAAGAAATAACACCTTGCCCTGAACCGCACACACTTTAAAAAAAGACAAATACACAACGCACTATACATACATATAGGCATATATATGTAGGACAGACACCTAAAAAGCAATAGAGGTTGAAATGTTGTGTCTATAACCATCAAAATTAGGACAATTGTAAGAATGTACCAACATATAATAAGCAATCAATTTTAACAATGTAACTGTTCTACATTACCTCTTTAAAAAGTTCTGAAAGAGACTGAGAAACTTGCTGTTCAGTTTCTAAAATACGACGATCCATTTCTTCTTTTTGTATATAACTGAAGGATTCATCAGCATACATCCCAAACAGCACTAAAAACAAATAGAACAATGAAATAATCAGATAGAATGTAATACAGTTTATAGTGGTCAAGTTTTATATTGAATATTATACAAAAGTGTTTAAACTGTAGAAGCATGCATGGTCGTTTAACCCTTCACTAGTTAAACCGGCCATATCCGGCCAGAATTCTCTGACCTCTTTCTGTTCAAACCAATCATAACTGGCTGCTCATACGCCGCTGTGGCACCGGTCAGTAGAGACTTCAAAGGTTGTGGTGGTTCCTGTAGAGGAGGCAGTCTCACTTTGCCATCAGAGCAGCACATCCCTGAAGTTTCCCCAAGCCATTTTTTGGCCCGACAATATTGGCAAATGACAGACATGGATCCAATCTGAACTTCTAGCATCAGTGCATAGTTTACTGTTGGGTCATAGTGGAAAGCCTTATGAGACCACTGAGTGCAACTGATCCTCTGTGTACCTTGTTTAGCACTCCTGCGGAGTATGTTGGCGTTTAGCCTTTGTAATTGAATTTGCACAGTCTCTGATGCGCGAACGGAAGCTGTTGAAGCGGCATCCGTACGTTGACATCTGGAACGCTGCCCTTCATCCTCGGCAGCACGTGACGCAGCAGTTGAGGCGACATCTCTTCGTCGTCATCTGTAACGGTGTTCTTCATCCTCACCGTCACGTGCCACAGTGGTGGAGGACACATTTTTGCTTCATCGTCGAGAATGTTGTTCATCAGTTTGCGCTGCATGTGCAACTGCAGTTACAAATGCATTTCCGGAAAGGCGGATGCTCCTCTTTTTTTCTGTCTCGGTTGCCCGGGTAATTGCATTTCGAGTTGAATTTTGTGACAACCGAGTCAATTTTTTTATGGACAACTCTGTAGCTCTTCTTCGTTTGGCAGCAGAAGCAGCTTTAGTTTGGCGACTAAGTCGTGGTCTTTTTTGGGTGGCATGACCGTTGATTCAAAGAATGTGTTTGGTAGCGAAAATTTTCAAATGAACTTTGAATTAGTTTCAAGTGAGTACTATGTTGTAGCAGGACCGAACACGTAAATATTTATACAGGTAATGGGGCATGAAAGGGGGAGTAGCCAAAACTTTCAATTGAACGGTGAGTAAGTGGAAAGTGAGTACTAAGTAAGATCTATGAAGAATGCACGTCAAATAATAGGTCAAACCTGTAAGCCAAGCCTGTCCGAATTATAGCACAAAAGAGCGTAAACAGGGCGTTATTTTGGAGCACACTGGAAAATAAATCATCGAAATCGGACGTTCGTGAAAAAAGTTTTCTCATTAATTTTTTGTCTCATATTGAGAAAAACAAAGAAAGAAAAATTACAAAAAGGACAACAATAAAATATAATGTCTTTGTTGAGATTCAAGTAAATGAACGCTTAAGCGTCGTTATTGTTATGTTTGTTGTTTTATAAATTCATCTGTTGCTTTTGAATATTTGTTATTTGATGTAAAATGTAACTTTGAGAGAGCAGTATGTATTTTAAAATTTTGATATTTGATGTATGACAAACGAAGAGGGGGAATGATCTATTATAGAGAGAGAAGATTTGTCGTTGTTCTAAACTGTAATGGAGACGGAGGCAGTAACCTTTTAAAGAGAGTTGCAGAGTAGATTGAGAGTAGTGAGAGGAATGAAGCGTGTAAGAGAGAGGGTTATCAAAGTTTGTGTCGGGTTCCTTCAGAGACAGAGGCAGTAACCTTTTAAAGAGAGTTGCAGAGGAGATTGAGGGTAGTGAGAGGAATGAAGCGTGTAAGAGAGAGATGGTTATCAAAGTTTGTGTCACGTTCCTTCAGAGACGGAGGCAGTAACCTTTTAAAGAGAGTTGCGGAGTAGATTGAGGGTAGTGAAAGGATTGAAGCGTGTAAGAGAGAGGGTTATCAAAGTTTGTGTCACGTTCCTTCAGAGACGGAGGCAGTAACCTTTTAAAGAGAGTTGCAGTGGAGATTGAGGGTAGTGAGAGGAATGAAGCGTGTAAGAGAGAGGGTTATCAAAGTTTGTGTCACGTTCCTTCAGAGACGGAGGCAGTAACCTTTTACAGAGAGTTGCAGTGGAGATTGAGGGTAGTGAGAGGAATGAAGCGTGTAAGAGAGAGGGTTATCAAAGTTTGTGTCACGTTCCTTCAGAGACGGAGGCAGTAACCTTTTAAAGAGAGTTGCGGAGGAGATTGAGGGTACTGAGAGGAATGAAGCGTGTAAGAGAGAGGGTTACAGCATGTATTTAGTTTTATTGATTTTTTTTCATAGAAGCAGGAAATGTTTGGCAAAAGTAATTACACGTTGACCTGCCCTGGTAAATTTGGAGCACATTGGAAAAAAAATCATCAAAATCGTACACACACACAGACATCTACCGTTTTATAGAGATAGAGATATTACATCAAGATTGACTCTACGGAATGACTAGTTCTATCCAGTGGTGAACCAACAAACCTAAATAAATATATATATATAGAGAGAGAGACAGGATAACAAGATATTGTTATAGGTAATGCAGTTAGAGGTTGTGAATACTACTTATCATGGATAGTTTTAGCGTTGTATGACAAGAGTCATACAACGTTATTCTCCATTTTTTCAATTATATATATATATATATATATATATATATTACATATATACATACTATATGTATATATATATTACATATATACAGTGTACCTACACATAACATTATGGCTAATATAAGTATTGGACCTAAGTATTAAACCACAAAATCAAATGTGTCATTGCAAGTTTATATTGTTCTCCAATCATTAAAGAAGTTTTGTCTTCTAATTATATTTGCTATACAGCACTCTTCTATAATAGAGGCTAAGAAATATTCAAGAGTCAATTTTTAAAAATCTGTTTTATTTGAAAATTGGTACAAGTTCAAATCTCATTGAAGTTGTTGTTTTGGGCTGTTTCAATTATGCTTCTGTTTATAACTGGTACATATTGTATCTATGCTTAATTATGTTGTGTGCGTGGGAGGGGGAGGGCATCATTTTGTAGAGAATAAGTATCAGTGTATTAAATTAAACCACAAAACAAAATATGCCAGTGCGTTCAGTATCATTTGTATGTAAAAAATGTAAGTTTTCTTGTTTTATATATTATATATATTTTTAGATACGCTATGAAATACACACACACAAACACACATTTATACTGACAGAAAACCACCCATAGGGCAGTATTTCTGTTAGTATTCTAGAAATGTCTTTAAATTCTGACAATTCTATAAGAAATGCAGTAATTTTTAACCATCAAAGAAAATATCTGTATCAACTTTATCACGTCCACAGAAATTTTCCGGAGTTTCTTTATAACAATTTAGCTGAGCCTTCATTTAACTTCTGTGTCATCATTAATATTAATTGTGCTAGTAATATGAAAGAAATACATAAAAATCAATAAAATGGAAATACATTAATAAAATAAAGCTGTGGATCAGAAATAATAATAACCATAGCAATACTGATTAGTGTTGTTATTGCTACTGCTATTGTTTGTAACAGAAGTAGCTCAACAGTTTATAGAATGTATTCTGAATAATTAACTTTACACAGCCAGCAGTTGAAAATCAAAGCAAGTAAACTATAAACTTGTCTCATTTTTCCCTACCGCCACCATTTTGTTGTGTTTTGTCTGCTGAGGTTTGTTTGATATCCTTTAAAACAAAATTGTTTTCAGAAAGAAATACAGCTTTTGTGTAATCAATAACTATTCATGACACAAATTGAATGAATCTATTATCATTCAATATACAAAAAGTTTAAAAGATAAAAACAAACAAGACAACATAGAGTCAAGTTGGCAGCTTAATCTAAATAATTGATGCAACAAAATAACAGTAAATAAATTAGTTTTACTTAGTAGCTGAGAAGCTAAATTTATTTTCTAACAAAATGAAATAATTTCGTTAAGATTTTTTTTTTAAAGCAATAATATCTTCTTTTTGAGTCATCCCTCCATCGAAAGTGAAACATTCATTTTGCTTTTTCTAATGGCTAGAATATATGTGGCATACTCATAGCTTTCTCAGTTAACTGGAACAGTTGTGTCAACCCATTGTCAAATTAACAATTGATCATCTGCAAAGCCACTGGTGTTCATGATGTTGAGGATATCTAATTAAACTGATGGTTGCCCCATGAATTACTGCTTACTACGAGACAAGCAGGATTTTAATCAGAAAAAAAACCCAATAAAAATATATATATAATCAAAAATAAGATGCTGATAGATCAATCAATCAATCAATCAGTTATTTTATGATCCTCTATTATTGAAGTTTATATTATAAAGTAAAACTAGAACATAACTAGTACTGTTTTTATTTTTAACTACAAGTTTTCATTGAAAATACATACTCTACTCAGATTTTTCATTGCCTCTACAAGAAAGATATGAAGCATGTAACATAGAGAATAATGATAATGATAATAAATATACAGAAAATTGTTCAACAGATATTGAGAGATTTTTCATTGTTTAGTGAAGGTTGTAAGAAATTGGCAAACTTACATTCACCATTCCAAAATTTACACAATTTTTTCTTGTCATTTTGCTAATTTTAAGAAGAGCTCAATAAATAAACTTCCTTAAGTGAAAAATGCTATCAATAAATTACAATAGAGATACATTGATACATGAGTTTATTCACCCATTCCCTGTCTACATAAAATGAATATTCAACAGGAAAAGTTTTGCTGAACAATAAATCTAAATTCTTGAAATGCAGTCATCCAGCCAATGACAGGAAAAATTAATTTGAGGTGAAATTGAAAGAGTCATGGCTTAAAAATGGAAACTATTTATTTTGATAGAAATAAGAATGGTCTGTTTATCTCAAATATGTATATTTTGAATGGCTAACAAGGAAAAATATATAATCTTATAACCATAGGAAAAATATGTGAGCATTAATTCTTTTTTTGAACCACAGATAAGGATTGTACTTAAAACCCTTTAGCATTTATATTACACCTCTCCAAGACAATGTCACTGGACCGAGACCTTTGGCGGTACTCAGTAACAGAGAAGACCCGCCTTACCTAAATATATAGTAAAACCTACTCCAGCCAGTAGGCATCTCTAACAAAATACACCCCGTCCCACCACCCCCGCCCCCACCCCATCCACACCACCCCGTTCTATGTAAAGTTATGTTGGTGCCGCGCCATCGAGGGCGAAACAAATGAGATCGTGTAGGTGTCACGACAAAAAACACACAGTCCACGCTGTAATGTGGCCGTGTAGGCAACACGGTAAAAACCTCCCAGACCCACACTGTAAATGTGGTTGGTGTTAGGAAGGGCATCCAACTGTAGAAAACCTGCCAGACAGTCCTATGCGAGCAAGACAATCACTCATGCCTCAAGTGGGACTACCCCCGTCCAAACCCATGCAAGCGTGGAACACGGACGTTAAACGTTGATGATGATGATGATGATGATTATTCTATATTTACTATTGTATTTTCATAGTAAACACTTTACCTCACATAAGTATTTCACATAATATTGAATCTATGAGATTTTGATATTGGCAGTATCGGTAGACGGTCGGACGCCATGCTTTGATGCATAGAGTTACGGCCCTTGCCATTCTGAGTTCAAATCCCGCCGAGGTTAACTTTGCCTTTCATCCTCACGGGGTCGATAAAATAAAGTACCAGTAATGCACTGGGATAATTGCTGGCCTTGTGCCAAAAGTAGAAACAATTATTGGTAGAGAGTCGGACACGATGCTTGAAAGCATGGAGTTACGTCCCTTTATGATCTGAGTTCAAAACCTGCTGAGGTTAACTTTGCCTTTCCTCCTTACGGGGTCGATAAAATAAAGTACCAGTAATACACTGGGATAATTGCTGGCCTTGTGCCAAAAGTAGAAACAAGTATCGGTAGAGAGTCGGACACCATGCTTGGAAGCATGGAGTTACGTCCCTTTACGATCTGAGTTTGAATCCCACTGAGGTTAACTTTGCCTTTCATCCTTACGGGGTCGATAAAATAAAGTACCAGTAATGTCCTGGGTAATTGCTGGCCTTGTGCCAAAATTAGATACAATTATTTATTTTGAGAACAATACCTTAACATTGGTAAGAGCGACCATTAGTCTGATTATGGCTGGTTTGAACAGAAAGCGGTGAGAGAATTCTGGCTGGATTCAGCCGGTTTAAATGCTTGATGCATTGAGAGGTTGAAAGTTAAATGTTTACTTGAACAGTATGGTAGTCTATTGTAGGAATATTTTTTTCTGGAGCTTCTGACATTTCCAACAGAAAAGTATTCTCTACGAAGATGCAATGAAGTGTCTACACAACATTTCACTTCATAAACCATAAGATGATAGTCCAATAATTAAGCCATTTAGCCATTTCCATTGCACGACATGTACAAGATGTTTATTCTTATTTGAGTACTTCTTTAATAATCTTGTGAAATGTGATATGCATAAAATATTTCAGTAGTGGTTCCACAATGGCTGGACTACTGACTAAAGGTCAAATGGTCGAATTTTACTAACAATTATGATCCAAAACAAAGCAGTAAAATTATTTAATGGAAGGAAGGCAATGTTCATGAATCACTTTCAGAGGTTTAGGGATGCTGCCCTTTCTCTTTACCCAAATGTTTGTAAAAGGTGTGGACACTGCTAAAGGCACCCATGGACTGAGTGAATGTATTAGACTAGGTAAGACTTGGAGAGAAGTAGACTTGGGGAGAAGTGGGGCAAAGTAGACTTGGGGAGAAGTGGGGCAAAGTAGACTTGGGGAGAAGTGGGGCAAAGTGGACTTGGGGAGAAGTGGGGCAAGGTAGACTTGGGGAGAAGTGGGGCAAGGTAGACTTGGGTAGAAGTGGGGCAAGCTGATCATAAGATATTGAACCTCACAAAGATGACAAATGAAAGACAAGTAGAGGGACACTATGTTATACAGGACACATCCAACCTATACAGATATGGAAACAGATGTGATGATGACTAATAATGATGACAATAATAATGATGACGATGATGATGATGACGACGATGATGACGACGATGTGAAAGTTGCAATCATCACTTTTTTTATAATTTAATATTTATTAAATATACCAGTTACTAAAAGAGAAATCATTAAAATCCCCAATAATAATATAGCCTCTAGGAAATAATTGTTTCTACTTTTGGCACAAGGTCAGCAATTACCCAGTACATTACTGGTACTTTATTTTATCGACCCCGAAAGGATGAAAGGCAAAGTTAACCTAGGCAGGAGTTGAACTCAGTCCGTAAAGGGACGTAAATCCATGCTGGAAAGCATGGAGTCCGACCCTCGACCGATACTGCCAATCCACTGCAGGCATAAAGAAGAGAAGAGAACACACATGCCTTGTACACCTTTACCGTTGTCTTCTTGCATATGTCTCGCCGACCCCAGAGTCGCCTTTCTAGCTTTCCGAAAGCATCTCTTGCTTTCCTAATCCTGAGTGGGATTTCCCTATCAAAGTTGCTGAATCGATTGACAGTGCTTCCCAGGTAGACAAACTGACCAACCACTCCAAGTCGTTTCCCATACACACAGCCTCTAGGAAATAATTGTTTCTACTTTAGGCACAAGGTCAGCAATTACCCAGTACATTACTGGTACTTTATTTTATCGACCCCCGTAAGGATGAAAGGCAAGGCTGACCTCGACAGGATTTGAATCCAGAACCTAAAGGGCCATAACTCTATGCTGCAAAGCAAGGTGTCTGATGCACTAACAATAATTGTTTCTACTTTTGGCACAAGGCCAGCAATCACCCCAGTTATTTACTGGTACTTTATTTCATCGACCCTGTAAGGATGAAAGGCAAAGTTAACCTCGGTGGGATTTGAACTCATATCATAAAGGGACGTAACTCTATGCTTCAAAGCATGGTGTCCGATCCTCTACCAATACTACCAATCCACAGCCTCTATGCCAAATGCTTATTAATACCTATTCAATACTGAATGCAATCTACTTTTATCTGACAATGTGTAATAAAGTTCAAGATGAATGATCTTATAACAAAAGTTAGATCTATGGCCTACTTTCAGTATTTCATTGTATTCAAATGTTTTCATTATGCCACTAACACATTCTAGAAAGGTATTAATATTGTATAGCCTATTATCCACTCCTTAATTAAACTGACGACCCTCTTAACCAATAATATATTATATATATACATATATATAACTTTGATAGGTTTTGGCCAGTATTGGCCCAGGCCATGTCTAACTTAATAGCATCTATATATACATATACAGTATCTATATATATATATATACATACATATACACATTTATATATATATGATGGCTGCCCCCTTGTTATCGAGTATGGCCATTGCACGAGAAAAAAAAATATATATATATATATTAACAATAATAATAATAATAATAACAACAATAATAATAATAACGACAACAACAAAAATAATACTATACATAAAGATATCTATACACACACACGATAGCAATTAACAGCGCTGTGATCGAATGTGGCTTTTTAACCCAGCCAATGATCTAAAATGTCTTGCACAGAGTCGGCAACCAAAACATTCACTGGGAATAGTCGGCTGTGGTTGGAGTTCGTGTACTTTTGCATGTCGTTTGAGCCCTCCTGCTGATTTACATTCTCTACCACATGTTTGGCAAGCATGATGAGTAGCATCTCCAACAGCAGCCTGGTAGTCAACCACTGGTCTTACTTTATGACTGCGAAGATGACTTTCGAGTCCAGCTTTGCTTAGGCAGAGTCTCGCACAGACGCTGCATGTCAGCACCATAGGAGGACCCTCGCCGTCTGGAAGTGCAACAGCAATGCCCTTCCTCCCATCCAGCTTTACTTTCTCGTATGCGATTCGAGATGCCTCAAAGGCAACTTTTCCCTCAAGTACAGTCTTTCTCCATTTATTATGATCAGCAGCAATATTTTCCCATGTATCTGCAGAGATGTTAGCGTCTTTCAAGGAATCCTTATAGATCTTTTTTGGTTTGTGTGGTAGTCGTTTTCCTTTAACTAACTCTCCATAAAAGAGTTTGTTTTGGTATTCTAGAATCCTTCATCCTGGCAAGGTGACCACTCCAACGGAGTCGTTGCTTAAGTACAAGAGCTTCTATACTGTCACAGATAGAGCTTTCCAAAATCTCGACATCACTGATGTAGTCCCTCCAGTGAACGCCATGGATCCGTCTGAGACACATCTGATGAAAACGCTCCAATTGCTTAAGGTGGTGTCGATATGTGACCCAAGTCTCGCAGGCATAAAGAAGAGAAGAGAGCACACATGCCTTGTATACCTTTACCTTTGTCTTCCTGCATATGTCTCGCCGACCCCAGAGTCGCCTTTCTAGCTTTCCGAAAGCATCACTTGCTTTCCTAATCCTAAGTGAAATTTCACTATCAAGGTTGCTGTATCGATTGACAGTACTTCCCAGGTAGACAAACTGATCAACCACTCCAAGTCGTTTCCCATACACATAGATATTTGGTTCACTGTTTGCTTACCAGGGGCAGGTTGGTACATGACGACGGTTTTCTTGAGACTGACAGTCAATCCTAGGGCAGTGCAAGCATCAGAAAATGCATTCAAAATGTGCTGCATATCACTGTGTGCGCTACAAGATCGCAATCGTCTGCATACAAGAGGTCTCTTATGGTTGATGTAAATACTTTTGTCTTCGCAGCAAAGCACTTGATGTTAAATGTGCTGCCTGAGGTTCGATATCGGATGTAAACACCATGCTCGCAATTCCTGAATGCAATACAGAAAACCATTGCAAAGTATATGGCAAACAGGGTCGGTGCTGGAATATCCCCGTTTCACTCCATTTTTTACTGAGATAGGCTCCAACATGTTACCTCCGACATTAACCCAAGCCTTCATGCCGTCATGGAAAGACCTAACTAAAGCAAGGAACTTATCAGGGCAACCAAGTTTCTGGAGAACCTTCCATAATGCATTTCTGTTAACAGTATCGAAAGCTTTTGTTAGATCGTCAAAATCCTGATAGAGATCCAAGCCTTGTTCCATGCACTTCTCCTGGAGCTGTCTAGCTGAGAAGATCATATCAGTAGTGCCGCGTCCAGCACGAAAACCAGTTACATATACACATATACATCTATATATATACATATATACATTTATATATATACAAATACATATACATATATACATATACACATTTATATATACAAATACATATACATATATAAATATACACATTTATATTTACAAATACATATATATATATATATACAAATATATATATATATATATATACAAATATATATATACATATATATACAAATATATATATACATATATACAAATATATATATACATATATACAAATATATATATATATACACATATACAAATATATATATACATATATACAAATATATATATACATATATACAAATATATATATACATATATACAAATATATATATACATATATACAAATATATATATACATATATACAAATATATATATACATATATACAAATATATATATACATATATACAAATATATATATACATATATACAAATATATATATACATATATACAAATATATATATATATACACACATATATATACACATACACACATATATACACACACATATACACACACACATATATATATATAAACACACACATATATATATATATAAACACACACATATATACACTATATATATATATATATATATAAATATATAATTTTAATCAAGAGAATAAATCAATATCGTAGTTAAATTAACTACTCCAGGAAAACCATACCATAATGCTACTTTTGTATTCAATAATTATTTTTCCAAGATACCACTGTAATGGAAATTATCAGAATTTATCTGCAAATTTATAAAACCAATTTCTTTGATGTCAAATAATAAACAGTTATATTTATCAATCCAGTTAATTTCAAGCATCTGATTGCTAAGTTTCCTGTTAAGTAGGAAATTCACATGGCAAAGTTTGAGAATGAAAGATGCAAGGATATATAAGAGAATAGCATATTTAATGGACTATTAAGATGTTATGATCTAAAGAAACTAAAATGAAACACTATTAAGGTTCACTTCTTACTACAGTTAATCTTCGGCTTTAGCAGAGTAGGGTGGTGAATTGGTAGTGTAGGGTGGTGAATTGGCAGTGTAGGGTGGTGAATTGGCAGTGTAGGGTGGTGAATTGGTAGTGTAGGGTGGTGAATTGGCAGTGTAGGGTGGTGAATTGGCAGTGTAGGGTGGTGAATTGGCAGTGTAGGGTGGTGAATTGGCAGTGTAGGGTGGTGAATTGGTAGTGTAGGGTGGTGAATTGGCAGTGTAGGGTGGTGAATTGGCAGTGTAGGGGTGGTGAATTGGCAGTGTAGGATGGTGAATTCGTAGTGTAGGGTGGTGAATTGGCAGTGTAGGGTGGTGAATTGGCAGTGTAGGGTGGTGAATTGGTAGTGTAGGGTGGTGAATTGGCAGTGTAGGGTGGTGAATTGGCAGTGTAGGGTGGTGAATTGGCAGTGTAGGGTGGTGAATTGGCAGTGTAGGATGGTGAATTCGTAGTGTAGGGTGGTGAATTGGCAGTGTAGGGTGGTGAATTGGCAGTGTAGGGTGGTGAATTGGTAGTGTAGGGTGGTGAATTGGCAGTGTAGGGTGGTGAATTGGCAGTGTAGGGTGGTGAATTGGCAGTGTAGGGTGGTGAATTGGCAGTGTAGGGTGGTGAATTGGCAGAGTAGGGTGGTGAATTGGCAGTGTAGGGGTGGTGAATTGGTAGTGTAGGGTGGTGAATTGGTAGTGTAGGATGGTGAATTGGCAGGATCATTACAACGATGGATAGAATGCTTTGCAGTTTTCATTCTGACTCTCTGCAATCTGAGTTCAAATCTCTCTCTCTATATATATCACCATCATCACCGTTTTACGTCCGTTCTTCCACACTAGCATGGGTTAGATGGGTTGTCCTGTTGTGGGCAGTTTTCAGTTCGCTGACCTTGTCTTGCTCATACGGGAACTGATTCTGGCTTCATTTCTACAGCTGGATGCCCTTCCTACCACCAACCTCATTTACAGTGAGTGCTGGGTGCTTTTTTTCCATGGCGCCTACACGACCCCTTTACAGTGAGGACTAGGTGCTTTTTTGCCGTGGCACTTCCACATCCACTTTACAGTCCCTATCATCTCATTTCTACAGCTGAGTGAACTGGAGCAATGTGAAATAAAGTGTCTTGCTCAAGGAAACAACACATCACCCGGTCCGAGAATTGAACTCACAACCTTTCGATTGCAAGGCCAATGCTCTGACCACTAAGCCATGTGCCTCCATATATATATATATATATATATACACACACATACACACACACACACACACACGTTTCCCCCTGGTATTCGGGAGGTTATGTTCCTAGAGTACCCATGAAGAGTGAAAAACCACGAATATTGGATGTGGTCCATAAAAATGTCTATAAACGCCAAAACATAACGTAAAATATAGACCAGCGAATAAGGAATATTGTTAATAATTTAGCATTAAAAAGTGTGAAAAAACATATTTGTTTCTACTTTAGGCACAAGGCCAGCAGTTATCCCAGTGCATTACTGGTACTATATTTTATCGACTCCGTAAGGATGAAAGGCAAAGTTAACCACGGCGGAATTTGAACTCAGACCATAAAGGGCCGTAACTCTTTGCTGCAAAGTATGGTGTCCGACCCTCTACCGATACTGCCAATCCCCCGCCCTTCTGTGAAAAAACATATATTGCCACGAAAAAAGCCATAAAAACATCACGGAAGATATTTAAGATTTCGCAAATATGCAGTGGTTTCCATGAACATAGTTAGGTTCTAAGGAAAATTCCATGAATAACCAGGACCATGAATGCCGGGGGTAGAACAATCATCATCATCATCATTTTACGTCCGCTTTTCCCTGCTTGCAAGGGTTGGACAGGTCCTATTCAGCACAGCATCTCCACTTGTCACGGTCCTTCGTCATCTCCTTGGTGAGTTTCAGCGATCTGAGGTCTGCTCTCAGCACCTCCGCCCATGTTTTTCTTGGTCTACCTCTACTGCATCTTTCTTCTATGTATGTATATATATATATATATATGACACCAGGATCTTACGTGACCTGGCCACCGAAATGTACATAGTGTCTGCTGAAATAAATCTTTGAAGGAATCTCACCAGCCCGGACTCCTGCCATTTTATTCAATAATAATTAACTCCATCCTCGCACCACCAACAAAGATGGATGAGTTGCATAATGCTGAATGCTTTTCCTAATATTATATCATGGTTGGCTATGTGGAATGACCACTAGACTTTATTTTATTTTTTTTTTTTTTTTTAATATATATATATATATATATATATATATATATATATATATATATATATATATATATATATATATATATATATATATATATATATATATATATATATATATATATATATATATATATATATATATATATATATATATATATATATATATATATATATATATATATATATAATGGAGGCACATGGCTTAGTGGTTAGAGCATTGGCCTTGCAATCGAAAGGTTGTGAGTTCAATTCTCAGACCGGGTGATGTGTTGTTTCCTTGAGCAAGACACTTTATTTCACATTGCTCCAGTTTACTCAGCTGTAGAAATGAGATGATAGGGACTAGGGTCCATATCATTCCACTGCAAAGTGGTTGTGCAGATGCCACAGCAAAAAAGCACCCAGCACTCACTGTAAATGAGGTTGGTGTTAGGAAGGGCATCCACCTGTAGAAATCAAGCCAGAATCAGTTCCCATCCCACCCTTGCAAGCAGGGAAAAGCGGACGTAAAATGAAATGATGATGATGATGAAATGATATATATGCCCCCTGTAAAGTGGACGTGTAGGTGCCACGGAAAAAAAACACCCAGCACTCACTGTAAATGAGGTTGGTGTTAGGAAGGGCATCCAGCTGTAGAAATCAAGCCAAAATCAGTTCCCATATGAGCAAGACAAGGTCAGCCGACCGGACACTGCCCACAACAGGACAACCCATCTAACCCATGCTAGCGTGGAAGAATGGACATAAAACGGTGATGATGATGATATATATACATACACACACATATATATGTGTGTATATATAAATATATATATATATACACATGTGTATATATATATGTATAGAAGAAATCAGTTATGTTCAAACTTAGAAAGGCATGGAGACCATCAGATTTAAATACCCAAGACATGTCACATATAACGACAGTGCCCCTATTGCTCCATCAGAAGTTAGGGTCTGATTGATCACTTATACGGACTCTTAACTGGATCAGTAATAATTCAATAATCTAAAATATTAACTCTTTGCCAAACCCTGAAGTTCAATCACCATTTTATTTTCATATATATACACACATACGTATATACATATATATTCACACAAACATATATGTACACACATAAATATATATATGTGTATGTGTGTGTGTGTGTGTATGTATGTGTGTGTACATATATATATATATATATATATATATATATATATATATACACACATACATACATACATATATGTACACACATAAATATATAATATATATATATTGTAAAGGAGCCAGCAAATGAACATATAGATTAAATTAGCCAAGAATATTAGCAGCCATTTTAAGAATGCTCAATATAGTAATATTCCAAAATGTCTAAATCATATGATTTGTGGGATAATGGCCAAAGGAAAATTCTTATTCCTTTTTTTTTTCTTTGTATTTACACAAGATATAATTTGAGGAAAGAGAGGAGAAAAAAACTTTACTCATAAAAAATATAGCCAATCTCCAACTAAGCTATTCCTTTACAATGGCTGGGTTTATCTTCAAAGCTAGCTGTTTTATCAATAATTCTTACTGTTGTGGAAATAGTTGTTTTGCCTTATGACTTTAGCTATCTTTCATAAAGAAAGAAATTCAATATCTTATCTATTGTTGCTAACTACAATAATTGTAAAATATTGTGGACAATAAATTTGTTTCATAGGAAAAGGCACACAGCTTCTGTCTACTGACTTTCAATTATGAGGCTTTGATGACCCCAAGACTATGGCAAAAAAGACACTTGCTGAAAATGCCACACAGTGGGGTCAAATCTGGGTCTAATTTGTTAGGTAGTTAATGTTAGCTTTACATGTATGAGGATAGGCTGATTATGAAGGAGTGATGCTAGAGCTGTGAAATCTTGCATGCATTAATTTCAACTCTTCTTCTTAATAACTGCATTGTTTATTTCCAGGGAGTATGTTGAAAAATAAACCTCATTAGGTCATTCCATGAGAGTATGTTGGTCAGCCTATGAACATTTCAACCGACCCTCACACAATTGACCTATCATCCATATAAAAGCATGGAAAAAGAACATTTTAACATGATAAAATCTCCTACTGTCTAGAAATCTGTGATAGTAACTAAAAATGATATATCTAATGAGAGAATTATATATTAAAATCTTTCATTTAGATGAAAAGTTTTACAACATAATAACACTTTTCTTCATGAACTTCCCAAATTTCCATTTTCCACATATTGTTTTCAAAGATCAAAAAGTGATATATATATATATTTTTATATAAAGTGATATATATATATATTTTTAAAATTCAGGAAACACAATAAAATCATTTCACCCCAAGTTTGCAGCACTTGATGAAAAAAAGAAAACAGATTATAAAAGAAAAAATTAAATTTGGTTGAAAAAAATCTTTTTTTTTTAAAGATTAAAATGAGAGAATGATTACATAGTCTTAGATTCGTTGTTAATATATATATATATATATATATATATATATATATATATATATATATATATACACATAGGCTTATACATATATATCAGTGTGTATGTATACATATATATATCCATATATAGTTTTAGATTCACTAATGAACATCTTAAATAGCTTTATCAATCAATAAGTATTTACTAGCTATGTAAGAAATCAATGACAAAGTGATTATTCTGACAAAATAAACTAAAGATTCAATTTCTCTCTAAAGAATACGAAAAAAAAAAATTATTCACAAGTTCTTTTGTTGCATTAAATCATTTCTACACAACATATTCAGAAAATTTACAAAATTGCTATCTTAGATATCAATGGAAATTTCATGGGTTAATGAACTTAAATATATGAGAAAGAAGAAAAAGAAATGAAACCAGAATTTTACAAATCTAAAATTTACAATCGAGGTTTCTGTCAGAACTAGACAAAACAACATTAAACTTCAATACTGTGCTCGTGTTTATTATGAAACTCAATAAACTAGGCAGATTACACTAGTCTTTAATACAGTTATATTTTGTTTAATGATAACAATATACAGATATTAACTTATATCTCTCTCTCTCTATATATATATATATATATATAGAGGCACATGGCTTAGTGGTTAGAGCATTGGCCTTGCAATCGAAAGGATGTGAGTTCAATTCTCAGACCGGGTGATGTGTTGTTTCCTTGAGCAAGGCACTTTATTTCACATTACTCCGATTTACTCAGCTGTAGAAATGAGATGATAGGGACTGGGGTCCATATTATTCCACTGCAAAGTGGTCGTGCAGGTGCCACGGTAAAAAATCACCCAGCACTCACTGTAAATGAGGTTGGTGTTAGGAAGGGCATCCAGCTGTAGAAATCATGCCAGAATCAGATCCCGTCCCACCCTTGCAAGCAGGGAAAAAGCAGACGTAAAAATGAAATGAAAAATGAAATGAAATATATATATAAAACTAGAGTTTTGTCCCCCATATGAAGATTAAGCAGCCAAAACACGCCGACTGCTATCGTCTTCAGTTAGGGTCATAAAACTATCAAGTCTCTATCTCTCAATAGCTGTAAAAGACGCTGGACGGGTCTAATCTCAACATCAAATCTGTAGAATTTCAGTCGGTCACAGTTAGTGTGAGTGAGTACACAAACACTCACACACACCGACGCAAGGTCGAAAAAAAATATATATATATATATATGTTGAGGTTATATTTAATTTGTTGGGATTCAACGAGCTTAAAAATTTTTATAACTGATATAAAGCACTCAACAAGTTAGTGGAGTAAATACACTATCCAGAAAGCTCCAACCGTTCAGGTTGTCTTTTTTCCAGGTATGTCAATATTTATTTATATATCAAATCTGTATTTTATCTGATGAAAGTGCACTTATTAATATAGTGTGTGTGTGTATATAGATAGATAGATAGATAGAAGCACATGGCTTAGTGGTTAGAGCATTGGCCTTGCAATCGAAAGGTTGTGAGTTCAATTCTCAGACCGGGTGATGTGTTGTTTCCTTGAGCAAGAAACTTTATTTCACATTGTTCCAGTTTACTCAGCTGTAGAAATGAGATGATAGGGACTGGGGTCCCTATCATTCCACTGTAAAGTGGTCGTGGAGGTGCCACAGCAAAAAAGCACGCAGTACTCACTGTAAATGAGATTGGTGTTAGGAAGGGCATCCAGCTGTAGAAATCAAGCCAGAATCAGTTCCCGTCCCACCCTTGCAAGCAGAGAAAAGCATACATATCTTTACTTTCTTTATTCAATAGAAAATCTGAAATGTGACACCCCAGCGAACTAACCATATTCACTGAACCAGAACAATTCTCCCATCCCTTTCTCTTGACCATTATCTTTCACTTATCAAAAAATTCTCTAAAAAGGCTACAGAATGGATTTCCAAATAAGGGCACAAAAATTTAATGAAAACTTGTTCACGTCGCAGCCATAATTTCATTTATAACCAACCAAAAAAAAGCCTTCGTGAGCCTCCTTTTTTCAAGTAAAAAGAAATTCAAACACTCATATATGAAAAAACAACTGCGACAACCCCCCCCCCCCCCTCTTATTTGAAGAACTATTGTAACGCGAACTGACGCGAAATTTATTATAATTATTGACAAACCAATCAAATTACTTCTCGAAAAACCTGGCATTTCGAGCCACTTTTTCCATATAAAACAAGTAACATTCAGAGACCAACCAGATGTGAGAAAAACCACAGACCCTCCATCTCAACTCACCTTTTGAAAAGCAGAAGAACTGCGAAACCGGTAAAGGAACAAAATAAATATATTTTTTTTTTAAATAAGACTCCAGTTGCATTTTTGATTTCATCTCTTTTTCTTTATATATATATATATATATATATATATACACACACACACATACTTTAAAGTGTCATGCACAGTTTTGAGTTTTATAGATTACTTACATTTTATTTTCTCTTCCCGCATACCCCGTGTTAGGATCACTAAACCACATAGCAAATCTTTAAAAGGAAGTCCCTTAGGAGTGCCACCAAATGCTCGATATATTAACTGAAATTAAAAAGAAAATAAAACTAAAGTTTGAGAAAGTTATTTGGCTCTAAGGGAAATAAAAAGATACAAGATTATCTATTGATTTCACAGGAGATAAGTTTTCTTTTCTTACCTTTTGTTCAATAACATCTTACAGCGACACTTCTATACATTTTCTGGCAAATTTAAACACTTCATGCTTCTCGTGTTATTGCTTGCAAATTACAAGGTCAAACATTCCATTAGTCACAAAATCAATCTTCTTGATTCAAAGTTTCCTCACTGATCATATTGTATGTATGGTCCGGTAACTCCTGATAGAGTCGTAGGGGGCGCTGTATTGACATACAGCGTTTCTTGGCCATTTTAAGCCTGGTGGAGCCCACCCCTCTCCAGGCCTGAGTATATCAGATTTCTTCCAGAGAAAGATAGAAACTGAGAGAGCGATATAGAGGAAGATTCGACCCCGGTACTTTTTTTTATTAAACTCGAAAGGATGAAAGGGAAAGCTGACCTCGGTAGAATTTGAACTCCGAGGGCAGAGAGCTGGAATGAATACCATAAAGCCTTCTATCCCACATTTAAACGACTCTGCCAATTGGCCACCAACTGACCATATTAGAGTCACATAAAACAGTAGCGTTCTTTGTATCCTTAACCCTTTAGCATTTAAACCAGCCGTATCCAGACAGAATTCTCCTACCTCTCTCTGTTTAAACCTGCCGTGACATGCCACTCATACTGACACTAAGGTATCGTTCTCAAATTAAATAATATCAAAATCTCATAGATGTGATATTATGTGAGATAAAGCCTTTACCGTGATAATACAATAGTAAATATAGAGTAATGTAAATGCTAACGGGTTAATCCCAAACAGTGGAATAAGTCTTATACCATTAGGACAAAAACAAGTCTAAGGATTCAAGCAAAACCATTTCTTAGAGAAAGACGTGTCAACTGGTGTTAACCCTTTAGCATTTACATTACTTTATATTTACTATTGTATCTTTGTAGTAAAGGCTTTACCTCACATAATTATTTCACATAGTATCAAATCTATGAGATTTCGATATTATTTATTTTGAGAACAATAGCTTAACATCAGTATGAGCGGCCAGTTATCGCCAGCTTGAACAGAAAGAAGTGAGAGAATTCTGGCCGGACATGGCCGGTTTAAATGCTAAAGGGTTCAAGAATAAATCACAGATATTTAGATATTAGGCAACTGAAGCTATCATGTTATGAAATAACATCATCATTGTGACATTTGCTTTTACCATACTGGCATGGATTGGGAGACATTTTGAGGCAGGTCTTCAATGGATGCCCTTTCTGACATCAACCCATGCCCTATTTTTTTAAGTATGGTATATAGTGTAAACATTTGACAAACTACTATGTTACAAGACAATGTCACAGCTTTTTTTTATTTCATAATATATATATATATATATATATATATATATATATATATATATATATATATGAGGATTGCAGTGTCTTCACATACGATTGCCTTCTCTTATTGAGTCTTCGTTATCATCCCATTTGTGTCCATGACTTTGTAGATGACTTTGTAGGCCAGAACTTGTTCTACACACTTTGTTGCATATCGCACACATTGTTTTGCAAGGTCTTTGTTCAGTGGTGTTGCAAATGGTTATCCTTTCGTATGACTTCAGGTGATTAACCTAACCAGCCTTTGAGAGGAGTACACGCTGACAGAACTTGCATGTCCAGCTACTGATGACTCCATCAAGACTGTAAGCACAGCCCTTCCAGAGCTGACGCTTCAGTTGTTTATGTTCTAGACGACATTCCTCAAAGGTTTTGCAACTGCCATTTATGCGTTTTCTCCACCCAGCCCTATTTAGAGCTATCTCCTCCCAGTTGTCTATATCAAATGCCAGATCTTTGAGGTTGTTCTTGATGCTGTCCCTGAACCTCATTTTCAGTTTGTGTTGAGGTCTTTTTCCAAGATGGAGTTCACCGTAAAACAGTTGCTTCGGGATCCTGCTTTCTTTCATGCAGACGATATATCCTGTCTAACGCATTTGTGATGTTACTTGTGACTCAATACTTGGACATTCTGCTTTGATAAGGACATGGATGTCAGGAGTTCTGTCTTGGCACTTCATGTTGAATATGTGCCCTAATCATTTCTGCTGAAAACGCTCAAGTAATTTGATGTGTTTTCAGAATAGCGTCGAGGTTTCAGCAGAATATAAAAGAGCAGACAGAACACATGATCTATACACACACACTTTGGTATTGTTGGGAATGTTGCGATTTGCCCAAACTCTCTTTTCCAATTTTCCGAAGGCAACAGAGGCTTTCTGGATGTGCAGTTGTATTTCAGCATCCAAGGAGCCATCGTTTGAGAGTGTACTACCCAAGTAGACAAATTTAACTACTACTCCCAGCCTGGTTCCATCAACCATGATATTGGGTTCAGTATATGGTTCTCCAGGAGCAGGGGTAAACATTACTTTGGTCTTTTTAAGGCTGATTGTAAGCCCAAATGCTGTACACAAGGATGAGAAACAGTCCATAATGTGTTACATGTCAGCTTCTGTGTGTGCTAGGAAATCACACACACACACACACACACACACAAATACATATGTACAGAGAGATAGTGTGGGGGGAGATAATGAACTTCCTAGTAGTTTCCATCTACCAGGCATTACTTAGTCCAGATCTATATTAGAAGACACTTCCCCAGGGTGCCATATAGTGGGATTGTACCTGAAACCATATAGTTAGTTCCAAAGCAAACTTCTTAACCACACAGCCAAGCCTGCACTTATTCACAACCATATCTTGCTCACCTTAATATCTTCATTTATTAAAATCTAAACTATAATAAAGTAAGGAGTGCGGGACTGCATACGGTTTATAATTTTTTATCCCATTAGTAAAATAAGTTGGATTACTTTGAATAAATAATGAATGAATATTACATAATTTATCTACTAAATTTCGTGGCTGTTCATTAAATCTATTTTATTATTTATTTAAAAATTCACTTCTTTAAAATGTTCAAATGTCAACACTTCCGGTTGGCCATCACTTAAATTAACATTCATATATTTCTGTCACTAATTTTCTCCTAATGCAGTTTATATATAATATCGTCTTATTTTAATGTATCATGGATTACGTTACTGATTACATAAGACAGTGTAACATAGACTTCGTTCAATTTCTGTGTATATTGTCAATTACGATATTATTTGATGTATCATATCTACATGTATATATACTTGCGTATAATATCAATATACACACTACACATGCTAGCAGAAAACTTCCCAAAGGGTGGTCTTTCTGCTAGTAAATATAAAACATTTATTTTTGTACAAGCAAATACATTCTCAAGAAGACGAACATGTTTTTGGCTGCAGCATATCCCATAAACGTAAATTTATCTGATGAAATTGCACCCGAACCAGCAACAAATGCAACTACAGCACCTTGAATTGCATACGGGTCGCTACTGAAATAATTATAATGAATAGACGCTTTATGTAAACACATCATCTTTTTTAATGTTCTTGTTCTTCTTTGTCCATTTATTCCTGAGAGGGTCGTGGGGGCAGAGTCCTCAAACACCCCTTCCAGTGGGCCCTGTCAGAAACAACCGTCTCCAATTGATCTGGCTGGATCTCCAAGCGTGACCAGCCAAGTTCATGGATGTTATCCAACCCTCTTGCTTGAGGTCTACCCTTGGGTCTCCTACCTGTTGGTTTTGCTTGTAAAACCTGTCCAGCAATTCTTTCCTGAGACATTCTAACCCCATGTCCATAGTATCGGAGCTGTGATCTCTCAATTCGGAGAAGTAGCAGCTCTACCTGGAGTGACTCTCCTTTGATTCTTTCCTGAGACATTCTAACCACATGTCCATAGTATCGGAGCTGTGATCTCTCAATTCGGAGAAGTAGCAGCTCTACCTAGTGTGAGTCTCTGATCTCTGAGTCATGCACTTTATCGAGTAATGTTACTCCAAAGACCCTTTGGAAGAATCCTCTTTTGGCCGTTTGTATTCACAATTGTATTCTTTCGATCATTACCCATTACTTTCTTAATGTTATTTTTTTAAATATTAAATATAAATTTTTTTTAGGCAGAAAGCCAGATTTTAAGGGACAAATTATAGTAAAAACAGCAGTATTTTATAGGTGCCCATATTTGCATTTGTAAGGAATAAAACAATACATTTTCACATAAAACAATACATTTTCACTGGCATGCTGCACTGAAAGGCTGTTATTCAATAATTGTTATAACATTGTCCTGGAGTCAAGAGGTCAAAGATAAAGACACATTTCTTATGAATTTGTTAATGACATATCTTTAGGTATCAATATATTTTTTTATATGTAACTAATGTTTTGGGTTTTTTGTTTTTTTTTTTTACATTTTTTTATATACCAACACTGGACTGTGTTTTGTAATATCAGATAAGTCAACAAGATGAACATTAAGCAAAGAGTAATACAACTAAATATAACTTTGATTATGGAAGCTAAACTGAAAAATAGTTAAATAAATAAATAAATATTGAATGAAACTATAAAATACAATTTTTACCTGAGCGAATTTTGGTGGAACTCCTTCCCAGAGAACTTCTCTTATAAACAGACCTTCTGTCATTAATCCATTTAAATTTGATGTGCGTTTAAAAGCATTTTTTAAACGCTTCATTTCAGATTCAGTCACTGTAAGAAAGGGGAAAAAAAAAATCTATATTACAGGAAACATTAACATATATAATTTTCATAGAAAACATCAGATTAGAAGACCAAAGCAAGCTATCATATTATACTACAAACTACTCATTCTCTATAAAAATACAAGTAGTGTGTATATAAAAACCATTAATCTGGATACCTAAATATGGAATGTTATGGTTGTGATTTATATATAACCCTTTAGCATTTACATTACTCTATATTTTTTGCTGTATTTTCATTACTCTGTATTTTTTGCTGTATTTTCATTACTCTGTATTTTTTGCTGTATTTTCATTACTCTGTATTTTTTGCTGTAATTTCATTACTCTGTATTTTTTGCTGTATTTTCATGATAAAGCCTTATCTCACATAATTGTCTTACATAATATTGAATCTAGGAGATTTTATGATATTTATTTTGAGAACAATACCTTAACATCAGTATGAGTGGCCAGTTATGGCTGGTTTGAACAGAAAGAGGTGAGAGAATTCTGGCCAGATATGGCCGGTTTAAATTAATTTTAACAAGTATGATCATTCAATAATTCCTGACATGTTTCCATAGACAAACAAGCCCTAAACTTCCATGTATCTATTACTCGAGGGACTATGATAAAAAGGGTTGAAAACAGAGTCTTCTTATACTATGTCCATTACTTCTAATTTTGTCCCATGTTTTTATTACCCTTATCTATGGTCTGAAAACTTCTCATAACCTTTTCAATCACATTTAGATTTTTACTAGGCTAATAGATTACAAAATATGAAACTATGCCAAAAATGAATGAGAGAGAGAGAGAGAGAGAGAGAGAGAGAGAGAGAGAGAGAGAGAGAGAGAGAGAGAGAGAGAGAGAGAGAGAGAGAGAGAGAGAGAGAGAAGAGGAGAGAGAGAGAGAGAGGAGAGAGAGAGGAGAGAGAGAGAGAGAGAGAGAGAGTGTGTGTGTGTGTGTGTGTGTGTGTGTGTGTGTGTGTGTGTGTGTGTGTGTGTGTGTGTGTGTGTGTGTGTGTGTGTGTGTGTGTGTGTGTGTGTGTGTGTTGTGTGTGTGTGTGTGTGTGTGTGTGTGTGTGTGTGTGTGTGTGAATTATTTGTTTCAATCCTTTAGTACACGGTGACAAAGAATTATAAAATACTTGTATTATTTTCTAAGTAATTATGAAGATTCAACTTTATGCCATCATCATTGTTTAAACGTCCACCTTCCACACTAGCATGGGTTAGACGGGTTGTCACATTTGAGGCAATTTGGGTCAAGTGACCATGTCTTGCCTCATACACAACCGTTTCTGGATAGATTTCTAGATCACAAAATATGAAACTATTTCAAAATTAATGTGTGTGTGTGTGTTTGTGATTGTGTGTGTATATTTGTTTGCGTGTGTGAGTGTATACATCAATAAATCATTTGTTTCAATCCTTTAGTACATGGTGTCCAAAACTGAGGACATAAAACAATACAAGTATTATATAATTCTTTAAGTAATTACAAAAATTCAACTTTATGTATTAATGTTAAACCAATGTTTCATATGTTACTTTTCAGAAATATAAAATCTATAGTTCCATATTTTTACACAAATTCCATCTGCATTCATATCCACCAAAATCAGTATAAAATAGCTAGGTTTTACCAATAAAATGTCTTATTTCCTTTTGCTGTAATTAAAATATTTTACTGATAAAAACTGAGGATTCAGCCATATGACAGTTTAAGTCATAAAAATCATGTAAAGTTTTAATCTAAGACAATGTCAATCTTTGAAATAAAAATTCATCTCTAAGTAATAACATTTCAGATCAGTCATTCAATGTGAATATCTGTGTAGCTTGGCAGAAAATGTCCAGATTTTTTTAATGTTCTTCATAAAACATTAAAATTGTATTGGCTGATTATGGATAGTGATATGATTGCCTAAAAAAAAGATTAATGAGCTTTCTGTTATCTTGAAAAGGACACTTCTATCTAACTCAGTGGTTCCCAACATTTTGTGCACCATGCCCCACCTCAACATATCAAAAAATTGTTATGCCACACCCACCCCTTAATACAAAAACAGCAATGATCAACTGCAAAGTGTAAAGAAACTGGTGTATAGGTGGTACCAGATGTACAATACCATATGTGGAGGAGGTGAGATAATAGTTTCTGACAGTAATGTGTACCAACGTTGCCTTGCTATAAAAGTAATAAGGTAAACTGGAAGTTTGTTCTCATTAACATCATTTTCAAATTGTCCCCTTAAATATTCAAATTGTTCCGCTGTGGGGTGTGGGCCCCATGTTGGGAATGACTGATCTAAATGTATGGGCTTGAGTGCATATTAATGTGTGCAGATAATTTTAAAAGGGTTTCTTTTCTGTATAGTAGTTCAAATGCTTCTGAGAGAGAGTGAGTGAGTGAGTGAGTGAGTGAGTGAGTGAGTGAGTGAGTGAGTGAGTGAGTGAGTGAGTGAGTGAGTGAGTGAGTGAGTGAGTGAGAGAGTGAGTGAGAGAGAGAGAGAGAGAGAGAGTGTGAGAGTGTGAGAGTGTGAGAGTGTGAGAGTGTGAGAGTGAGTGAGTGAGTGAGTGAGTGAGTGAGTGAGTGAGTGAGTGAGTGAGTGAGTGAGTGAGTGAGTGAGTGAGTGAGTGAGTGAGTGAGTGAGTGAGTGAGTGAGTGAGTGAGTGAGTGAGTGAGTGAGTGAGTGAGTGAGTGAGTGAGTGAGTGAGTGAGTGAGTGAGTGAGTGAGTGAGTGAGTGAGTGAGTGAGTGAGTGAGTGAGTGAGTGAGTGAGTGAGTGAGTGAGTGAGTGAGTGAGTGAGTGAGTGAGTGAGTGAGTGAGTGAGTGAGTGAGTGAGTGAGTGAGTGAGTGAGTGAGTGAGTGAGTGAGTGAGTGAGTGAGTGAGTGAGTGAGTGAGTGAGTGAGTGAGTGAGTGTGTGTGTGTGTGTGTGTGTGTGTATATATAGTATATATATAGACACAGTGGATGGAATAGGAAAGGGGGGGATGGGGTAATGTGTGTGGAGTGGGGTATACATTCGGTTAAGAGGTGCCTACTGACTGTAGGTTTGTATGCAATTGCAGTCGGGTCTTCTGTACAACTGCATGGTGCCAAAGATCTCGATCCAATGTCATTGTCTTAGAGAAGTGTAAGTGAGCAAGGTCAGTTTTTAACACCTCGTCCCAGGTTTTTCTTGATCTATCCACTGAATAGCTTCCATCAATTTTCATTGCCCTGCACTTTTTTATACAGCTGTCGTCTTTCATATGCATCACATGTCCATACCAACGCAATCTCCTCTCCAGAACACAACGTATATACTTGTGTTAAAGCTGAATTTTTTTGACCATTTTTTAAGGTTAAATTTATAGGGTCAATTATTTCATGGATATTACATTTGAGGGACTTGAAATTCATGCTAGAATTCAAAGTACTATCTCTAAAATGTGTAAACCTTTACTGTGAAAATACAATAGGATATATAGAGTAATGTGTAAAACCTTTACTGTGAAAATACAATAGGATATATAGAGTAATGTGTAAAACCTTTACTGTGAAAATACAATAGGATATATAGAGTAATGTGTAAAACCTTTACTGTGAAAATACAATAGGATATATAGAGTAATGTGTAAAACCTTTACTGTGAAAATACAATAGGATATATAGAGTAATGTGTAAAACCTTTACTGTGAAAATACAATAGGATATATAGAGTAATGTGTAAAACCTTTACTGTGAAAATACAATAGGATATATAGAGTAATGTGTAAAACCTTTACTGTGAAAATACAATAGGATATATAGAGTAATGTGTAAAGCCTTTACCGTGAAAATCTATATATATATATATATTCCTAGCGACACCTTGCCTAGACTTGTGCCTCGGAAAGGAAGCTTTCTAGGTGCAAATTCTATGGTCATTCGTGACCGAAGGGGGTCTTTATGCTCAAAGAAGAGAATTTTACAAGAATAAATTAATAATATTCTTGTAGTGAAAGAGAATAGATAATTTTTTCATTCATACTTTATTTTACTAAATATGATTACTCAAACCTAT
>OZ024758.1:27696374-27783874 GCA_964016885.1 Eledone cirrhosa
GATGATGACGATATATAGACATATATATATATATATATATATATATATATATAGACATATATATATATATATATATATATATATATATATATATGTTTCTTTATTAGCCACAGGGGCACAAAAGAAGGGGACAAATACAAAGGGGGAAGTTTACATACAATAAAAACGTGTAAAATATTATCACAAATGCAATTAAAAAGATTAGTCGATTTTCCCCAATAGGGGGAGACAGTTCATATGGGTAACACATACCCCCGAAAAAATGTGCAGCCCTCATCTCCAGGAGTACGAAGAGTTTGTACTCATTTCCTCCTCTCCTCCTTTTCCTCAACCTACAGGCTGATATAGAGAGAAGGCCCATTCACTCGGGCCATTCTCGCCACTTTCACCCACCTTTCATAAAACTTGCTGGGGTACAGCATTCACGAAAGGTTGTAACTGTAGAAACAAAGCAAATTGCCCATTAAAAGGAAATTGCCTTATTAGTAACATAGTATATAAATGTAAAGTTAACACTAAGGACTCAACTTATTCATATATAGGAGCTACTTCTAACCAATTTAAAGTAAGATTTAATACCCACAAACACAGTTTTAAAAACGCCGCATTAGCTAATACAACATCTTCAGCTGAAATAATTAATAATTATAGAAAGAGGAATGTAGATTATAACCTGACCTGGAGTGTGCTCAAAAGGGCCACCCCTTATCAAAATAATAGATATGAATGTAGATTATGTTCCCAGGAACTTTTTGAAATAATGAAATCTAAGGATATCCTATTAAATAAACGACAGGAATTAATTATATGATGTAATCATAAACTGAGAAGAACTTTTAAATATTATAAACCTAATTAATATACACTTTAGAAATTATTATAATAACACTTTTTTTAAAATTAGTTAACCTATAATTAATATTCTACTACTAATGAACTGCATAATTTTATTTCCCTTTTACAGCTATCTTTTCCTAAAATTTATACCAATAAGTATACATATAAACTATTTTAATTTCAGGTTATGATTCTATGTTCCTTATAATCTATATAAATTTGTTATTTATCACTAATAAATTTACCCCCATAATTATTATTATTATCCCTTCGTTTTTAACAGCACTCTTCAATTACATCTAACTCTTATTTATCACATCTATATGAATTAATATAAATTTATCCCTATAAATATACCTATCAATTTAATTTATTTATTTTCTTTTTATAGATGTAAATTCCCTATATTTTGAATAAGATTGATATTTTTCACTAACACATTTATCGTAAAATTTTATTCTCCTCAGATATTTACATTAGCATTATTCTTTTATAACATCAATTCTTCTTGTACCTTTTACCAACTTGACCTATTTTCATCCCTAAAATAATCTTTTCATTCATCATACTCTTTCCATTCAAAACTGAAATCTGCCTTCCTCTACCCCTAAATTAAAATTCTATTACTACTATTCTACCATCTTGACCACTCACTAACTTTTCTATTGGTCAATTCAAAACCTGTTCCCAAACAGGCCTATTATATTAAATCTTTGTTGGTTTTTTTCAATAAACAAATATCATTATTTCTGAAGACAGCATATATATGTGTAGGTATGTATATTCCCTCTGATAGTTTGTAAAAATTTTACATAGATCTATATGATATACATACCAACACAAACATATATATCCTAGAAACGATCGTAAAATGATGAATTTTTTAATATAAGGAACTGTTTCTTTGTTTTTATTCATTATTTTTATTAATTTATATATATATATATATAGACATATATATATATATATATATATATATATATATATATATATATATATATAACGAAGGAAATGTGGTAAGGAACCAGGTGGACCATAACGCACCAAAGTACTCAATACTTGAGGTAGTAGAGTGGGTAATAGGAACCAGTAAGACCCCGACAGCTGAGCTCAAGCCGTTTCGACGGCTAATTCAGAATTAGCCGTCGAAACGGCTTGAGCTCAGCTGTCGGGGTCTTACTGGTTCCTATATATATATATATATATATATATATATATATATATATATATATATATATATATATATATAGACATATATATATATATATATATATATATATATATATATATATATAGACATATATATAGACATATATATATAGACATATATATATATATAGACATATATATATATATATAGACATATATATAGACATATATATATAGACATATATATAGACATATATATATATAGACATATATATATATAGACATATATATATATAGACATATATATATATAGACATATATAGACATATATATATAGATATATATATAGACATATATATATAGACATATATATATAGACATATATATATAGACATATATATATAGACATATATATTTATAGACATATATATATATAGATATATATATATATAGACATATATATATATAGACATATATAGACATATATATATATAGACATATATATATAGACATATATATATATAGACATATATTTTGAGTATATGTTGGTTGTATACCAACACCTCAGTATGCAGGCTGGAGCACTCGACGAAGTGCGCAGGTTGGTTTGGTTACTCCGCAGTAGTGTAAAATAAAGTTAAATAAAAGACAAATGATTAAAATTTAGCTTCGTTTATTACTGCTATATATATTTCAGTGACAGCCATCTTTGGCTGTGACCTCTTCAGGCAGTTTGAATTAGTATGGTATAGACAAGTACATATGTTGTTTAGGTGTATAATATTGTCAATACTCTGATATGCCCAGTTCCTTGTTGGGTTGTTATTTCACTGAGGATACTTCTTGTTTTAATTGCCCTGATGAGTCCTTAATAGGACGAAACATTGTTGGCTAATAAAGACTTTTGATGTATTGAAGGCTTCTTTGTTTTACTTTCATAAATATATATATATATATATAGACATATATATATATATCTATAGACATATATATATATATATATATATATATATATAGACATATATATATATATATATAGACATATATATATATATATATATATATATATAGACATATATATATATATATATAGACATATATATATATATCTATAGACATATATATATATATATATATCTATAGACATATATATATATATATATATCTATAGACATATATATATATATATATATAGACATATATATATATATATATATATAGACATATATATATATATATATAGACATATATATATATATATATATATAGACATATATATATATATATATATAGACATATATATATATATATATATAGACATATATATATATATATATAGACATATATATATATATATATATAGACATATATATATATATAGACATATATATATATATATATATATAGACATATATATATATATATATAGACATATATATATATATATATATAGACATATATATATATATATAGACATATATATATATATATATAGACATATATAGAGACATATATATATATATATATATAGACATATATATATAGACATATATATAGACATATATATATATATATATATAGACATATATATATATATATATATATAGACATATATATATATATATATATAGACATATATATATATATATATATATATAGACATATATATATATATATATATAGACATATATATATATATATATATATATATATATAGACATATATATATATAGACATATATATATATATATATAGACATATATATATATATATATATATATATATATAGACATATATATATATAGACATATATATATATATATATATAGACATATATATATATATATATATATATATATATATAGACATATATATATATATATATATATATATATATATATAGACATATATATAGACATATATATATAGACATATATATATATATAGACATATATATATATATATAGACATATATATAGACATATATATATAGACATATATATAGACATATATATATATAGACATATATATATATAGACATATATATATATAGACATATATATATATAGACATATATATATATAGACATATATATATATAGACATATATAGACATATATATATAGATATATATATATAGACATATATATATAGACATATATATATAGACATATATATATAGACATATATATATAGACATATATATTTATAGACATATATATATATAGATATATATATATATAGACATATATATATATAGACATATATAGACATATATATATATAGACATATATATATAGACATATATATATATAGACATATATTTTGAGTATATGTTGGTTGTATACCAACACCTCAGTATGCAGGCTGGAGCACTCGACGAAGTGCGCAGGTTGGTTTGGTTACTCCGCAGTAGTGTAAAATAAAGTTAAATAAAAGACAAATGATTAAAATTTAGCTTCGTTTATTACTGCTATATATATTTCAGTGACAGCCATCTTTGGCTGTGACCTCTTCAGGCAGTTTGAATTAGTATGGTATAGACAAGTACATATGTTGTTTAGGTGTATAATATTGTCAATACTCTGATATGCCCAGTTCCTTGTTGGGTTGTTATTTCACTGAGGATACTTCTTGTTTTAATTGCCCTGATGAGTCCTTAATAGGACGAAACATTGTTGGCTAATAAAGACTTTTGATGTATTGAAGGCTTCTTTGTTTTACTTTCATAAATATATATATATATATATATAGACATATATATATATATCTATAGACATATATATATATATATATATATATATATATATATATAGACATATATATATATATATATATATATATATAGACATATATATATATATATATAGACATATATATATATATCTATAGACATATATATATATATATATATCTATAGACATATATATATATATATATATATAGACATATATATATATATATATAGACATATATATATATATATATATCTATAGACATATATATATATATATATATATAGACATATATATATATATATATATATAGACATATATATATATATATATAGACATATATATATATATATATATAGACATATATATATATATATATATAGACATATATATATATATATATATAGACATATATATATATATATATATAGACATATATATATATATATATATAGACATATATATATATATATATATAGACATATATATATATATATATATATATATAGACATATATATATATATATAGACATATATATATATATATATAGACATATATAGAGACATATATATATATATATATATAGACATATATATATAGACATATATATAGACATATATATATATATATATATAGACATATATATATATATATATATATAGACATATATATATATATATATATATATATATAGACATATATATATATATATAGACATATATATATATATATATATATAGACATATATATATATATATATATATATAGACATATATATATATATATATATAGACATATATATATATATATATATATATATATATAGACATATATATATATAGACATATATATATATATATATATAGACATATATATATATATATATATATAGACATATATATATATAGACATATATATATATATATATATAGACATATATATATATATATATATATATATATATAGACATATATATATATATATATATATATAGACATATATATATATATATATATATATATATATATATATATATATATATATATATATAGACATATATATATATATATATATATACATATATATATATATAGACATATATATCGACTTGGAGAAAGCCTTCGACAGAGTCCCCCGCTCCATTATCTGGTGGGCTCTTAGAAAACTAGGCGTTGACGAATGGCTTGTGAGGGCTATACAAGCCATGTATAAAGAAACAGTCAGCAAGGTTAGAATTAACAACGAATATAGTGAAGAGTTTAGCGTAAAAGTCGGCGTCCATCAGGGCTCTGTTCTCAGTCCACTACTATTTATTATTGCCCTTCAGGCCATAACAGAGGAGTTCAAGACAGGCTGCCCATGGGAACTCCTATACGCAGACGACCTGACACTCATAGCGGAATCAATGGCCGAGCTAGAGAAGAAATTCCAAACATGGAAGCACGGCCTAGAGTCAAAAGGACTTAAAATTAACCTGGCTAAGACCAAAGTACTAGTTTGTAGGAAAGAAAACAAGGCGGCGGTCCCTTCTGGGAAATGGTCGTGCTCGGTGTGTAGGAAAGGCGTAGGTAGAAACTCCATTTTATGTCCTAAATGCAAAGTATGGGTGCATAAAAGATGTAGTGGGATCACAGGTAGGCTAACTAAGAACATAGATTTTACATGTGGCCGGTGCTCTGGTGCAATAAGTAGCAGCAAGTGCCCACAAACTACTAGCTCTTTCAATTGCGCAGAGGGTTCTATAGAAATAGTGGACAGCTTCCGTTACCTGGGCGATAAAATCAGCAGTGGGGGAGGGTGCTCTGAAAGTACTGTAGCTAGAGTCAGAACTGGTTGGAAAAAGTTCAGAGAGCTTATACCACTATTAGCTGCTAAAGGGTTCTCACTAAAAATGAAAGGCAGGTTGTACGATGCCTGCATACGAACAGCAATGCTGCATGGCAGTGAGACCTGGGCATTGTGTGCAGAGGATATACGCAGACTAGAGAGGAACGAAGCTTGCATGCTCCGCTGGATGTGTAACAGTAATATACGTGAACGGCAAAGCATAAACGAACTAAGGAATAAATTAGAGATAAGAGGGATCAGATGTTGTTTACTCGAGAGAAGGCTACGTTGGTATGGACACGTGATGCGCATGAAAGTCGATAGCTGTATAACAAAGTGCAGGGCAATAAAGATAGACGGTAGTCACGGAATAGGCAGACCTAGAAAAACCTGGGACGAGCTGATAAACTCCGACATCACACACTTACACCTCTCCAAGACAATGTCACTGGACCGAGACCTTTGGCGGTACTCAGTAACAGAGAAGACCCGCCTTACCTAAATATATAGTAAAACCTACTCCAGCCAGTAGGCATCTCTAACAAATACACCCCGTCCCACCACCCCCACCCGATCCACACCACCCCGTTCTATGTAAAGTTATGTTGGTGCCGCGCCATCGAGGCCGAAACAAATGAGATCGTGTAGGTGTCACGACAAAAAAACACACAGTCCACGCTGTAATGTGGCCGTGTAGGCAACACGGTAAAAACCTCCCAGACCCACACTGTAAATGTGGTTGGTGTTAGGAAGGGCATCCAACTGTAGAAAACCTGCCAGACAGTCCTATGCGAGCAAGACAATCACTCTTGCCTCAAGTGGGACTACCCCCGTCCAAACCCATGCAAGCGTGGAACACGGACGTTAAACGCTGATGATGATGATGATGATGATATATATATATATATATATACATATATATATATATATATATATATATATATAGACATATATATATATATATATAGACATATATATATATATATATATATATATATATATATAGACATTTATATAGACATATATATATATATATATATATAGACATATATATATATATATATATATAGACATATATATATATATATATATATATAGACATATATATATATATATAGACATATATATATATATATATATATAGACATATATATATATATATATATATAGACATATATATATATATATAGACATATATATATATATATATATATAGACATATATATATATATATAGACATATATATATATAGACATATATATATATATATATATATATATATAGACATATATATATATATATAGACATATATATATATATATATATATATAGACATATATATATATATATATAGACATATATATATATATATATAGACATATATATATATATATATCATCATTTCATTTCATTTTACGTCCGCTTTTCCCTGCTTGCAAGGGTGGGACGGGAACTGATTCTGGCCTGATTTCTACAGCTGGATGCCCTTCCTAACACCAACCTCATTTACAGTGAGTGCTGGGTGCTTTTTTGCCGTGGCACCTCCACGACCACTTTGCAGTGGAATGATAGGGACCCCAGTCCCTATCATCTCATTTCTACAGCTGAGTAAACTGGAGCAATGTGAAATAAAGTGTCTTGCTCAAGGAAACAACACATCACCCGGTCTGAGAATTGAACTCATATATATATATATATATATATATATAGACATATATATATATATATAGACATATATATATATATATATATATATATATATATATATATATATATATATGTCTATATATATATATATATATATATATATATATATATACAGGCGATGAATTAGTTTTGCGAGGTTTTTTATATGAAATCGTGTGTCGAAACAAATATTGTTATACTTGGGGAGGGTCATATTGTTGTAATATTGCCAGAATTAATAACAGAACACACTCTGACATAACAATAACTCTGAGTATAGAAATAACAGCCATAATAGTAATAACAATAATAATAGCAGGAGAGTGAGAAATAGTGATAATGGTAATAATACTAACGATAGACACAACCACAACAACCACAATAATAATAATAATAATAGAAACATTAACTACAGACACAGCAGCAGCGACCACAGTAGTAATAACGGTAACAATACGAACAACAACAACAACAACCACAGTGGTAATAATGGAAATAATACATGTAGCAACATCAATGATAGACACAACAAAAACAAGAAACATAATAAAAGTAACAACCACAATGGTAGAAATAACAGTAACAACAACAATAACGGTGAAGTAAACAACAATCACAGCAACAATACATCTAGCAATCATAACAATAATAATAATGCTAATGATAGGAACAACAACAACCACCATAATAACAATAATAGCAACACACACAACTATGACGATAGATATAATGACAACCCCTTAGAGAAACTATTTTTCAACCCAGCTGACAAAACATATAAGATGGGTAATATCTATCCTACGAGGTTACCCTTTAATAAAAGAGTTTGCATACCACAACAAATAGATGACGAGACAGAAGCACAGTTCACCATAGCTAGAAATAAGATTAGACAAATAGTAGACCGGTATACTAAGAGACAGAGCAGACCAGAGGCCCAACAACTTGGGAGGAAACCTGTAGAAGGCTTGGTTAGGCTCAAGCAGCGCACAAGGGATGGTGAGGTAGTATGTCTACCCACGGATAAGTCGGGTAGGATGTCAATAGATAGCATGCCGAACTACATCAAGGCTATGCAACCCCACATCACCAACACGAGCGAAATTGCACAGCAAACACATGATGGGAGAGAGAAAATCCTCAACGCTCACATTATGATGTGGACTGACATCCTAAAGCCAAGCAGATGCACTGCCAACAACTTCCAGGCATCTAACAATGGCATACCACCCTTGTATGGGCTCCGCAAAGACCACAAGACAGTCGACGACCTGACAACAGGACCACCAACAAGACCCGTATGCGGAGCTAATATAGCTAGCAACTACAGGATCTCCTACTTCCTCTCAATGGTTATACGCCCCATAATCAAGATGTCCCCAGATGTATGTGACAGTACAGAGGACCTCCTCAGCAGAATCAGAGAGTGCAACAAAAACAGGAACCTATCCAACTGCATAATAGGCAGCATGGATGTGGTATCACTGTACCCATCCATTAACATTGATTTTGCTGTGAAAAGATGTGTGGAGATGATCATTGAGAGTGAGGTGGAGTTCTGCGACGTCGACGCAGACGAACTGGGCCTCCTACTTAGACTTACCTACGACACTGACTACCTAGACAGCCATGACCTTAGACGTTTCTGCCCTAGTAGACCCATAAGAGGTAGACCCCCCCACCATAACCCCCATGCCAAAAAAGACTCCCATGGGAAGGTGGATTGGGTGGACCAAAGCTATACAGACCCCCCAAAACAAAGATCAGGTAAGAAAGATGGTCGCACATGCAATAGGGGCTAGTATCAAAACTACCCTAAAGGGCCACATATTCAAGTTCAACGAGAAGATCTACACCCAAAATGAGGGAGCAGCCATTGGCGTCAGCATAGCTGGTGATGTTGCCAACCTTTTTATGGTATGGTGGGAAAGGAGACTTAAAGATCTCCTTAATGAGAGCTCCATAGACCTCATCATGTACTCTCGTTACGTAGACGATATCAATATAGTTATAAGAACATCCCCACTAGAGAGCTCTAACAAGTTTGATTTAGAACGTAGCACAATGGAAAGCATCCAACAGATAGCTAATTCCATACACCAGAGTATAACTGTAACTATCGACTACCCTTCCAAACACCCTAACAATAGACTACCTGTATTAGACACGGAACTCTGGATTAACACTATAGACAAGAGAGCCCAAATTCTTCACTCACACTATGCTAAACCCATGGCCTCCAAATACCTAATACTCAAAAACTCAGCAATGTCCAGTAGTGCTAAGTTTAATATTCTGATCGCAGATTTGGTACGAGTGATGAAGAATGTGTCCCGCATGTGCGACCCAACAGAAATGGAAAGACACATCCAACACTTCATCAACCGCATGCAGTTCTCTGGCTACAACCAAAGAGACAGAGTCAGAGTATACGAAGGAGCCATGGAGAAGTATAAGACCCTCATAGAACTGGACATGAAAGGAATTTGCCCATTATACAGGAGCAAATCATGGAATAGATTAGATAGGGCTAGACATAAGATAGGGAAAGCCACCTCATGGTACGACAACCAGAGATACCAGAGAGTCATGTTTGTGGATGCTACCCCTGGAGGGAAATTAGCTAACCAGTGTAGAAAGGCCCTGAGAAAGACCCACTTAAAGATTAAGGTGGTAGAAAAGCCAGGAACCACCATAAAATCCCTGATCAGCAAAACCTACCCTTTTAAGAAAACCCACTGTACTAATAGGAAATGTATCATATGTAAGGTGAACCCCCGGATAAACTGTAAAACTAGAAATGTAGTCTATAGCATAAGATGTACAGAGGGTACTTGCAGAAACATGACAACAACATACATAGGCGAAACAGCTCGTAGCATAGGTGAAAGGATAGACCAATACTGGGGGGAACTAAAAGGACGAAAAAACGGGTCAGTACTATACGAACATGCCAGACAACAACATAACGGTAACATAGAGAACATAGAAATTAAAATAATATCTAAACATAGAAATGACCCAGCAAATAGGCAAATCAGAGAGGCCAGTGAAATAGAACTTAGAAGGCCAAGGCTAAACAGAAAGAATGAATGGAATAACAACAACACCCAAACAAACAACACTGACCTAAGAGAAGTATAAATAAGTAAATAAATAGATAAATAAATAAATACATACACAAGCACAATAACAACAAACACAGATAAACACACACTAGTAAACATAGAACACATTAACCAATACACAGTCACCCAATCACGAACTCACATCAAACAAAACACTATACACACACGCAAACGCATGCGCAAAGAAGACAAAATAAAATAAACAAACAAACAAATAAATAAATAAATATATAAACAGACTAAATAAAGATGGCGTAGAAATACAATGCAACGGGAGGAATCTATAGCACCACTGATGATGTTGCAGATGTGCAACGAAAGATTTATGATAAACTATATATATGTGTTTGTGTCTATATTGTATCTGTATTATTTTTGACCGTTGGTCAGTCAATGGCAACATTGAGGACCGAATAAATTTGATTACCGATATAAAAGACACAGAAGCGAAAAGCGAAAACCAACCAAACAGTGAGTGTGTTCTGTTATTAATTCTGGCAATATTACACAAATATGACCCTCCCCAAGTATAACAATATATATATACATATATATATATATAGACATATATATGTATATAGACATATATATATATATATAGACATATATATGTATATAGACATATATATATAGAGAGAGAGAGAGGTAGATAGATATATACATACATACCACTGTAGTGTGACTAACTAAGTAGAATTGTCCACATCATCACTATGTTTACCATGTATGATATAATACAAAATGTGTATTAGGCAGAAATTTCAGTACATACACACAAAGTATATCCATATCAAAGCTATAAAAATATGGGTATTAACATTTTACACATGCATTCATGGTTATTTTTATATGCAAACAAAATCTGTCTATGCTATGAATGCTCAATGATTTGCATTTTTATTCAATTTTTGGGGGCATAATCATAGCCTGTACCTGCAGTATTAGAAATTAGGTTTACTCAAATTAATGCAGGACATTATATGCAAAACAGATACTAATATGGAAAAATAATTTTTTTTTTAAAATGGGATAGCTTTTTTAAAACGTGTATATTTTCAACACACACCCACACACAAATAAAAGGCCAGCTGTATGATAATGTGCGAAGGCTGGGGGGGGGTAGTGAGCATGCTTCAATGGATGTGCAACATTAATTTGCATGAATGACAAAGCATGGATGAACTGAGAGGAAAAATGAGTGTAAGACAAATTATCTATCTAGCTAACTGTTGATATATCTACCTACATAGCTATCTATCTATCTATCTATCTTATGTCGATACATTAGACATTGTAGTACTAAATATTGCTATATCTGAAAATATGACAGGATAGTTATGTCTAGAATATCTTTAAGATCAATTGGATTGATTGGGGCTGGCCTGATGCTAAACAGCAGCAGCTATTGAACTTTGGCTATTCCAATGAAGCTTATTTCATTTATATTTATATAGATAGTGATCTTGCATCAATAAGTGGTAGTGCTGGTGCCATGATAGAATACACCCAGTCCACTCTGAAAAGTGGTAGTGCTGGTGCCATGATAGAATATACCCAGTCCACTCTGAAAAGTGGTAGTGCTGGTGCCATGATAGAATACACCCAGACCACTCTGAAAAGTGGTAGTGCTGGTGCCATAATAGAATACACCCAGTCCACTCTGAAAAGTGGTAGTGCTGGTGCCATGATAGAATACACCCAGTCCACTCTGAAAAGTGGTAGTGCTGGTGCCATAATAGAATATACCCAGTCCACTCTGAAAAGTGGTAGTGCTGGTGCCATAATAGAATACACCCAGTCCACTCTGAAAAGTGGTAGTGCTGGTGCCATGATAGAATATATAAATGCACCGAGTCCGTCCTGTTAGGAAGTTGTGCTGGTGCCATAATAAAAGACACCCAGTCCAGGCTGTTAGGAAGTAGTGGCATTAGGAAGGGCATCCAGCCATAGAAAATATGCCAGAGTGGAAGATGTAAGTGAGACATGGTCATGTGATCTGTCTAATCTCAGAACATGATAAACCATTTAGCCCATGCAAGCATAGAAAATATATGTAAAACGATGATGATGATGGTAATGAAATAGATTTCAAACAAAGTGGATTAGAAAAAGATAAATTTTGCATGCCGATTCTTATTTTCAATAGCATATAATAGTCCACTTTTGAAATAAGCAGCATAATTTCTCTGTTCTATTCTTCCGACAGACAGACCTACTGATTAGACGAGTGGGAGATATTTTCTCACAACCAGTCATTTGATATTAACTGAATGAAATTTGAATGTAACAAGATATTTAGACAATGTTGCTAATCCTAGCATTTAGATAATTCTAAAAAGTAAATATTTCAAAGTTCTTATCTCACAATGCATGAAGGAAATAGCAGTTAATTGCAAGCCATCAGCTCACAATGTAAGATATATATATGGTAATATTAAGCACCTAAAATTATGGCTTAACTGCAATTTAATAATGGTTTCTAATATAGGCACAAGGCCAGCAATTTTGAGGGAAGGAAAAGTCGATTAAATCAGCCCCAGTGCATTACTGGTACTTTATTTTATCAACCCTGTAAGGACAAAAGGCAAAGCTAGCCTCGACAGGATTTGAACTCAGACCATAAAGAGCCATAACTCTATGCTGCAAAGCGTGGTGCCCAATGCTCTACCGATTCTGCCAATCCACCAATTTAATGATGCCATCTCAAAAACATCATATAAAAATGAAATATTTCTAATATTGAGCTTTAATCTAAAACTCTTATATAAATTGAATCTACCCATTAACATCAATTTACACCTGTTTTCCATACAGGTATAGGTTGAAGAGGTTGTCAAAGTCTGAGATCAACAGGTTGGATAGCCTTGTCTCACTCATGTGTTACATATTCACTAAGTTTACCCATCCTGAACAAAAATAATTTCAAATAACTTTATTAATATACTGTTCTTTTCCTTAGAATTGGTATAAGGTTTTTTACTATCACAGTGCACACACACTGTGATGGTAAGAAACTTGTGTGAGTGTACTGTATACTGTTATTTTATGAAACATTGATAAATATGAAATTTGAAAATATAGTCACCACAATACAAGTGACTATATAAATAATAGTTTCCTGTAAACTTGGTTAACCAAGCTACTTTCAGAGACTTACATCTACCCTTGCTTCATCACTTTAAGCAAGTTCCAAAGGATTTCCCTTTCTTGATTCACTTAGAAAGGCCTGTCCAACAAGGACTTAGAAATATTTTTACTCCATTTTCTTTTCACGGTTGATTAACCCTTTAATGTTCAAACCGGCCAAAACCAGCCAGAATATTCTACCTTTTTCTGTTGAAACTGGCTGTAACTGGCCACTCAAACTGACATTAAGGTATTGTTCTCAAAATAAATACTTTCAAAATCTCATAGATTCGATATTATGTGAGATAATTATGTGAGATAAAGCATTTACCATGAAAATATAATAGTGTATATAGAGTAATGTGAATGTTATGTGAGATATTATGTGAAGTAAAGCCTTTACTGTGAAAATATAATAGTATATATAGAGTAATATGAATGCTAAAGGGTTAACGGTGTATCTCATTCAGAATAAGGCAGTGAATTGGCAGAGTCATTAGAGCATCAGCTTAAAAATACCTCGGTATTTATTCTGACTCACTGCACTCTGAGTTCAAATCCCAGCATGGTCAACTTTGCCTTTTATCCTTTCTATGTTGATAAACAAAGAACCAGTCCAGTTCTGGGGTAGATTCATTCTCTCCTTATATGGAAAAAATTGGCTGTGTTCCAACTTAGAGAGGGATGGGCTATGCCAGGTTTAAAATGTCCATGACAAGCCATGTACCAAGACAGCACCCCTACAACTCCATTAAGAGTTAAGTGCCTTTTACCTTCAGCATTTTTGTCATGTCACCAGAGCCCAAAATTTGATTACCCACATCCTTGAGGGACGAATACAAGGGAAAAGTGCCATGGGCCGGCAGAAAAGGTGATGGAGAGGAAGGAGTTTGGCGGAATGTACGGTAATGGAAATAGACAGGAAAAGATGGAGAGTGCTGGTCCGTATCTCCATGACGCCTGACCCTCGGATATGAGGATGGGTTAGGCCTTTTACCTTTACATCATTCAGAATATTTTACAACTCTCATCCTTTGTTAGATATATACCATCTGTGGTTCCACACCATCCAACTGAGGTAAGTAAATCCCAGAGAGCTCAATTTGCTGGCCACTGTCACCGTGCCAGCAATGAAATCATATCCGCTCTCTTGCTCTGGAACCCTGACTCCAGCCTGACTAGGAGTAGGAAGCTGTCATTCCCTGACGTTATCTCTAGGGATACGGGAATCAGCAGACAGGACCTGGGGGCAGCGATGGGGGACAGGGGATTCTGGGGCATGAGAGTGAGATCCATCATCTCGACAGTAGTCGACGAGTGATGATGATGATGAAGTAACTTAACTGATACCACTTCTCCAACTTGATCAATCAACTTGAGGTCAGTAATTTTCATCTTTAGCTTTATGGCCAGTAAACTGGCCATCTAACTTTCACTTAGTTTCAGTTTGTCACTCCTCTATACTCCCACTCTTGCCAAGCCTGTCACTTCAACTTTATCTATGACACATACATATAGTGATACTCTCTGTCAAGCTACAACCCAAACTATTTAGTGGTTTACAGCAGAAGGAATCATAATACAGCTCAGCTATTTTCTACTTGATAGCTCTATCTTAACAAAACCTTGATAGCTCTATCTTAACTTCTCACCAAACAAACACTCCCTGTTTACATATATTCAGCTGTCTCTTTCTTTGGTAAAGACAGACAACTTGACTTTCATATGCACTTGGGAGGTAGTTGAACTGCTGGCTAACTCATTTTCTGAATACAACTGTAGTATGCATTTCATTTTAATACTAGGATTGGCAGTATCAGTAGAGAGTCGGACACCATGCTTTGAAGCATAGAGTTACGTCCCTTTACGATCTGAGTTCAAATCCCGCCGAGGTTAACTTTGCCTTTCATCCTTACGGGGTCGATAAAATAAAGTACCAGTAATGTACTGGGTAATTGCTGGCCTTGTGGCTAAAATAGAAACAATTATTGGTGGATTGACAGTATCAGTAGAGGGTCGGACGCCATGCTTTGATGCAAAGAGTTATGTCCCTTTACGATCTTAGTTCAAATCCCGCCAAGGTTAACTTTGCCTTTCATCCTTACGGGGTTGATAAAATAAAGTACCAGTAATGTACTGGGTAATTGCTGGCCTTGTGCTTAAAGTAGAAACAATTATTAAAATGTAGACTTTCAATGACTGGTTACAGGAAATAAAAATTTCAGCCGATATAAATATTTACATAGAGTTTATGGTGTGATGTTATAATGATTTTAATGTGTCAATAAATATATATGTAACTAAAAAACATCTCCCTTTCTACCACCCTTCCGGAAGCAACCAAACCGCACACTATCTTTAACTGAAACCACCTCATTGAAGTAATGGACACATACCTTCCTTGCCTGCTAATACAACAAGCCATTAAATCCCCCTATTGCACACCCTACTCAGAACAGAGAGGGTTCTTCAGATGGGACTATGACCAACAATCTTTCTAGTGATGGTGCCACGAAAATGCACCCGGTACACCCCGTGGGGGTGGTTAATGGCAGGAAGCTCCCCCACCCTGCTGTAGAAACCAGGCTAAAATGGTTGATAGGACTCTTCAGTTGTGTCAATGAGACAACAACATCTCTAGTGTTGCTGATGATCATCATCATCATCACTGTTTTACGTCCGTTCTTCCACGCTAGCATGGGTTAGACGGGTTGTCCTGTTGTGGGCGGTGTCCGGTCGGCTGACCATGCCTTGCTCATACAGGAACTAATTTGACTTGATTTCTACAGCTGGATGCCCTTCCTAACACCAACCTCATTTACAGTGAGTGCTGGGTGCTTTTTTTTTTTCCATGTCACCTCCACGACCACTTTACAGTGCGGGCTGGGGGCTTTTTTTGCCGTGGCACCTCCACGACCACTTTACAGTGCGGGCTGGGGGCTTTTTTTTGCCGTGGCACCTCCACGACCACTTTACAGTGTGGGCTGGGTGCTTTTTTGCCGTGGCACCTCCATGACCACTTTACAGTGTTTACAGTGTGGGCTGGGGGCTTTTTTGCCGTGGCACCTCCATGACCACTTTACAGTGTGGGCTGGGTGCTTTTTTGCCGTGGCACCTCCACAATATACATGAGAAACACTGTACACGCTGTAAAGTAGTTGGGGATAGGAAGTGTATCCAGCCATAGAAAGCTTGCCAAAAAAAAAGGTTGAGAGGACTCTCCAGTTAAGTCAAGGAAATGACAACCTCCCTAGTGATGGTGACCTACAATGCTGTAAAGTAGTTGGTGTTGGGAGGGGCATCCAGCTGCGGAGGGCTTTCCAAGCAAAAGGTTGACCCTCCAGTTGTGCCAGAAGCATGACAACCTCCCTGGTGCTGGTGCCATGATAAAATACACTTGGTAGAATGCAGAACCACATGTAAGTGAGATGCAAACCACCAGCCTGTCTGGGAAGTCACTGACCCCACATCAGTACAGACTTGGTCTGTGAAAACCTGTCTAACCCTTGCTAGCATGAAAAGTGGACATTAACCCTTTAGCATTTACATTACTCTATATTTACTATTATATTTACTATTATATTTCCATGGTAATGGTTTTATCTCACATAATTATCTCACATAATATTGAATATACAAGATTTTGATATTATTTATTTTGAGAACAATACCTTAACATCAGTATGAACAGCCGGTCATGGCCGGTTTGAACAGAAAGAGATTAGAGAATTCTGGTCTTGTCGGATACATCATCATGATGCGTATATTGCGTATATATCATCATGGTGATGATATATACTCAATATACATAGACACAATTGTTTCTACTTTTGGCACAAGGCCAGTAATTACCCCAGTACATAACTGGTACTTTATTTTATCGACCCCGTAAGGATGAAAGGCAAAGTTAACCTCGGCGGGATTTGAACTCAGAATGGCAAGGGCCGTAACTATGCGTCAAAGCATGGTGTCCGACGCCTCTACAAATACTGCCAATCCACCTACACATGTATACAATATACATACATGTATGTATATTGTATACATTTTATGAAGCGTGACTTGTCACCAGGAAGGACAAGCCATGCCAGTATCTCCATACTCCCTCCCCCCCACACACACATTGTATACAGTAATGGCCATAATATTTCAGACACCTAAATGTTCATCCCAAAACTTTCAGTAGCTTCAAAACTAAGAAACGCTAAAAGCTCAAAATTGATACATATTAAATTATATGTGTCCAAACCATTATGGCTGTTACTGTAGTTGCATAATGGCAGCAGATGTATTTATTGTACTTAAGTATAAAATTAAATATATCTTAAAATCAAATCTGTTGGTGAGAGTTTGTATCACTCATCATCATCGTTTAATGTCCATCTTCCACGTTAGCATGGGTAGGACGGGCTGTCCCTTTGTGAGGGATCAGGTCAGAGGAGCATGATTCACTCAAACAGAACTGATTTTAGTTCAGATGCACTTCCTAATGCCAACCACATTTACAGTGTGTGCCGAGTGCCTTTTTGCCGTGTCTCGTACACAACCTCTTTACAGTGTGAACTGGGTGCTTTTTGTCGTGACACCTACATGACCATTTTACAGTGTGGACTGGGGGCTTGCTTTTGTCATGACACCTACATGACCACTTTACAGAGTGGACTGGGTGCTCGCTTTTGTCATGACACCTACATGACCACTTTAGTGTAGGCTGGGCTCTTTTGTCATGACTCCATTCATACATCACAACAATAGTTTTACCTTTTTAAAGGTAAATCCATCACCATCCTAGAATCGAGGCTGTGGAGAATGTTAGAGTTTATAAACAGAAAAAGGAATTTATTCAAAAGTTAGTAGCAGTTCAAATCTCAAACTGAGGGGTTGTACTGGGTCTACTGGGCCGTTTCAATCATGTTTCCATTGAGTCAGACATAACTTCAGGAGCTGGATCACATCAGATTTTTGTTTAACCCTTTAGCATTTAAACTGGCCATATCCGGACAGAATTCTCTCACCTCTTTCTGTTCAAACCAGCCAAAACTGACCACTTATACTGACGTTAAAATAAACAACATCTAAATCTTGTAGATTCAAAATTATATGAGATAATTAAGTAAGATAAAGCCTTTACCAAAAAAATACAATAGTATAGAGAGAGAGTAATGTAAATGGTAAAGGTTTAAGGACAAATGACAAACTTAATTGATATTCTAAAACATTATTTCATAGTTAATAAATTAAAAGAAAACATTTTTTTAATGTAATTTTCAGAATTAAAAAAAAAATTTTCTTTTAATTTATTAACTATGAAATAATTGTTTCTACTTTAGGCACAAGGCCAGCAATTACCCAGTGCATTACTGGTTCTTTATTTTATCGACCCTGTAAGGATGAAAGGCAAAGTTAACCACGGCGGGATTTGAACTCAGATCGTAAAGGGACGTAACTATGCTGGAAAGCATGGCATGAAATAATGTTTTAGAATATCAATTAAGTTTGTCATTTGTCCTTAAACCTTTACCATTTACATTAAATAGTTCTATTTGAAGTAAACCCAACAAATGTTTTGAACTCACAACATTTTAACCCTTTAGCATTTAATCTGGCCAGAATTCTCTCACCTCTTTCTGATCAAACTGGTTGTCACCAGCTGCTCATACTTATGTTAAGTTATTGTTCTCAAAATAAATAATATCAAAATCCCATAGATCCGATATTGTGAGAATCATGTGAGGTAAACCAACAAATGTTTTGAACATGTGAGATATTTATGAAGTAAAGCCTTTACCACAAAAATACAATAGTAAATATAGAGTAATGTAAATGGTAAACCATTAAGCTAACGTGTTAACCCAAGCAAGAATGAAATGTGTATGGCAAGGTGTGATTTCTCCACATTGCTTCAATATAAGGAATCACAATGGAGTCAACATAAGCCTTTTGTAAGCAGAGATCAGAGCTTTGAAAGGTAGACAATGTTAATCTATGAATAGTCAACAAAGTTAAAGAAAACCAAAAATTGAGAAAAAATAACCTGAACACAAATGGAAAAAATACAAAGAGATCATTAAAATGGGTTAAGATCATTAAGGTGGGTACATACTTGTAGAGGGGCAAGAGTTGAAGTAAGTGGAAAACATTTCAAGTACTTATAAAAAAGGAATTTTGCAGTAGGTTTTAACCTGGGGTGCTGGCACACCCAAGGAATGCAAGATTCAGTTTTTGGGGTCCAGAATGAAATAATTGTTGATAACCAAACAATAATAATTCATGAATCTCTTTGACTTTGTTTTGCTTCACTTCATCAAATTTGCTGTAGACAAGACATAAGATCTCCTTATTACATGATTCTTATACAATAATTACTGATTCACAGCCATTTGTTGAGGTTTCATAACTGAACCAAATAATATTGTGGGACAATACATCATCATCATCATCTCACGTACATTTTCCACGGTAGCATGGGAAGGGCGGGCTGGCCCTTTCAGAGAGAATCAGGTGAGAGGACCATGTTTCACTCACCCAGTGCTGATTTTGGCTTGATTTCTACAGCTGGATGCCCTCCCTAATGCCAACTGCATTTGTAATATGTGCTGGGTGCTTTTTATTGTCACCTACACGACCACTTTACAGTGTGAAATGAAATGTAATACATAGTCTAGTTTTTAAATTAGTCTACATATGTTTATTACCTCCAAACATTCAATTAGAAACTTGATTATTATCAAGGTGTTCAACTGAAGGAGTCTTCAATGACATCCAATAGAAAAAAAAAATTGTTTAGCTATTTACAACTGCAAAATTTTCATTGCTTAGAGAAAAATATTTGGAAATTGGATATATAAAAATTATCCAAAGAATGTAATCTATTACCAAAATTGAATAGCCAGAAACTGGTCTTTAAAACATAATATAGATTACTTTTCAGAAAGAACTTGGATGACATTGTTCTAAAATTCTTTCACATCAGAATCATCTTTTTATATTCATAGATTATGCTACCATTCATAATTGATATGTCCCAAAGCCTCATTCACCAGGATTTACTCTGGTTTTTCTACTCTGCTATTGACATACACATATTTCAATCTATATATAACATGTGTTAATTTCTATACGAAGATCGACTGAAAAGTTCATAGGCTGACTATGAAGGAGTTATGTTAGAGCTGTGAAATCTTACATGCATTAATTTCTACTCTTATTAATAACTGAATTATTTCTTTCCAGGGACTATGTTGAAAAATAAATCTCATTTGGTCATTCCATGAGAGTATCTTGGTCAGCCTAACCCCTATACAATTGATCTGTCACACTTATAAAAGCACAGAAAAAGAACATTTTAACATGATAAAGTTTCCTACTATCTAGAAATCTGTAATAATTGTTTCTACTTTTGGCACAAGGCCAGCAATTACCCAGTGCATTACTGGTACTTTATTTTATCGACCCCGTAAGGATGAAAACCAAAGTTAACCTTGGCGAGATTTGAACTCAAAATGGAAAGGGCCGTAACTCTATGCGTCAAAGTATGGCGTCGACCCTCTACCGATACTGCCAATCCCCCGCGTTTAATCTGTAATAATAACTACAAATAATATATCTAGTAAGAGAACTCTTCATCATTATCATCATCATCATTTAACATCTATTTTCCACACTAGCATGGGTTAGATGGTTTTGTCCCATTAGAGGCAAGTTGGGTCGGATGACCATGTCTTGCTCATATAGGACTGTTTCTGACTAGATTTCTACAGTTGGATACCCTTCCTAACGTCAACCACATTTACAGTGCGTGCTGGGTGCTTTTTGTCGCGACACCTACATGACCATTTTTACAGAGTGGGCTGGGTGCTTTTTGTTGCGACACCTACATCACCATTTTTACAGAGTGGGCTGGGTGCTTTTTGTCGCGACATCTACATCACCATTTTTACAGAGTGGGCTGTGTGCTTTTTGTCGCGACATCTACATCACCATTTTTACAGAGTGGACTGGGTGCTTTTTGTTGCGACATCTACATCACCATTTTTACAGAGTGGGCTGTGTGCTTTTTGTTGCGACATCTACATGACCATTTTTACAGAGTGGACTGGGTGCTTTTTGTTGCGACATCTACATGACCATTTTTACAGAGTGGGCTGGGTGCTTTTTGTCGCGACATCTACATCGCCATTTTTACAGAGTGGACTGTGTGCTTTTTGTCGCGACATCTACATCACCATTTTTACAGAGTGGGCTGGGTGCTTTTTGTCGCGACACCTACATGACCATTTTTACAGAGTGGGCTGGGTGCTTTTTGTCGCGACATCTACATCACCATTTTTACAGAGTGGGCTGGGTGCTTTTTGTCGCGACACCTACATGACCATTTTTACAGAGTGGACTGGGTGCTTTTTGTTGCGACATCTACATCACCATTTTTACCATTTCTGAAACTCAGCTGCCGTGGGCTTTTCTTAATGCTTTCTATACTATATAAAATATGAAATGAAATGTTATTTAATGTTGAATTAATCTGTGTTTGATCACCAACATTTTCAGCTAACTACAGATATAAAAAAAACAAAGAATAATAGATAAAGCATAAAAACAAAAAAGTAGCAGTCAGCGTCTTATTTTTAGCAGTATGATATTTGCTCAGATGACGGACAGTAATTAGATATTTGGCAACAATTACTGGTTCAGTAGCCTTAGATTGACGAAGAACAAAGCTAATCACACTCCCAACTAACAATATCATTATACATGGAGATAATGTTCTAGTAACCATCATATCAACTAGTACACAATGTATTGCTTTAAAAGGAAGTGATGTACTAAAGAAGAGGTTCTCAAAGTGGATGTTACCGTCTCCCTCTCTACTAAAGTGATTTACTAGAACAGTAAGCAAATGTATACAGACATAGCTGTGTGGTGAAGACATTACAACTACATAGCAGCTTGGGCGTCTTCTGCAGCCTTAACCCTTAACCATTTAAACCGGCCATATCCGGCCAGAATTCTCTCACCTCTTTCTGTTCAAACTGGCTGTAACTGGCTGCTCATACTTGTGTTAAGGTATTGTTTTCAAAATAAATAAAATCAAAATCTCATAGATTCGATATTATGTGAGATAAAGCCTTTACCACAAAAATACAATCGTATCATCATCATTCATTTCATTTTACATCCGCTTTTCCCTGCTTGCAAGGGTGGGACGGGAACCGATTCTGGCTTGATTTCTACAGCTGGATGCCCTTCCTAACACCAACCTCATTTACAGTGAGTGCTGGGTGCTTTTTTTGCCGTGGCACCTCCACGACCACTTTACAGTGGAATGATATGGACCCCAGTCCCTATCATCTCATTTCTACAGCTGAGTAAACTGGAGCAATGTGAAATAAAGTGTCTTGCTCAAGGAAACAACACATCACCCAGTCTGAGAATTGAACTCACAACCTTTCGATTGCAAGGCCAATGTTCTAACCACTAAGCCATGTGCCTCCATTAATATATAAAGTAATGCAAATAAGGGTAAAGGGTTAAGTTGACCAATACCCTGTCAGTAAATATGGTAGGTAGAAACTGTAAAGAAGCATGTCATCATTTTTACATCCATTTTTCTATGCTTGCATGGGTTGAATAGGGCCTGTTCAGCACAGCATCTTTCCACTCATTGCATTTCTCGTCTCCTCTGTGAGTCTCGGCGATTTGAGGTTAGCTCTCACCACCTCTGTTCAGATCTTACTCGGTCTACCTCTACTGTGGCTTCCATATATATATCATCATCTACGTACCTCTCTACTTACATACTTCCCTACCTACCTACCTCCATTCCTCCCTAGCTACCCACCCTCCAACCTACCTACCTACCTCCCTAGCTACCCACCCTCCTACCTACCTCCCTAGCTACCCACCCTCCTACCTACCTACCTACCTACCTACCTAGACATAGGTAGAAATGGTGAAGGCTAATCTTATTCAGTTGAGTCCCATGAAGGAGTTAACAGACTGCAACAAATGGTGAGGTAAGATGCTAGAGAAGACCTGGGGAAAATAATGGCTGGTGGTGATAAGAAGATATGATGGTGATAAGAAGATGATAATCATAATGAGGGGGGAGAAGGATATTTCTAATTTACTGTGTGAATTTACAGATTTGAATTTTGAGTACTTAGGAAACATGGGAGATGACAGCTGGTGATGTGAATCAATCCCAGAAATGTGTAGTAGCTACAAGGGGACAACAAAAGACCAGATGGCAGCACAATTTCCCCATTTTGTGGGTGGTAAACCCCACTTCTGGGTCACAATATGCTGTGATACTTTCTCCAGTGACAATCAGGTACATCTAGTGAGAGTCCCAGGTTTCATTACCCAACAAACTGAAGATCACAAGCTGTTGAAGTTGGCTGCTTCCTTAATAGGTTTGTCATTGAACCATAACGGTAAAGATTTTGGGTGTCTTTAGTCCCCAAGCCCCCACACTACTCATTGTTATCTCTAAGTATCTACTGTTCTATCCGTTGGGAACAATAATATATGCCTGGCCATCTACATTGTCCAGGCATATATTATTGTGATGGTCTGCATATCATTCTTAGTATTACTGAACTGATAGATCTATTTTTTGTGGATATATTAGTTCCCATTATAAAGAAGTAATAGGGTAGTGGATTGGCAGTATCGGTAGAGCGTTGGACACCCTGCTTCACGGCTTAAAGTTACGACCCTTTACGTTCTGGGTTCAAATTTCACCGAGGTTAGCTTTGACTTTCAACTTTACGGGATCGATAAAATAAAGTACCAATCACACACTGGAGTCGATTTAATTGACTTTCCCCTCCTCAAAAATTGCTGCCTAAATCAGAAACCACACTATTCTAATCATCATCATCATCATCATTTTACGTCCACTTTTCCCTGCTTGCTAGGGTGGGACGGGAACTGATTCTGGCTTGATTTCTACAGCTGGATGCCCTTCCTATCACCAACCTCATTTACAGTGAGTGCTGGGTGCTTTTTTGCCGTGGAACCTCCACGACCACTTTGCAGTGAGTGTTGGGTGCTTTTTTGCCGTGGCACCTCCACGACCACTTTACAGTGTGGGCTGGGTACTTTTTTGCCGTGGCACCTCCACGACCACTTTGCAGTGGAATGATATGGACCCCAGTCCCTATCATCTCATTTCTACAGCTGAGTAAACTGGAGCAATGTGAAATAAAGTGTCTTGCTCAAGGAAACAACATCACCCGGTCTGAGAATTGAACTCACAACCTTTCGATTGCAAGGCCAATGCTCTAACCACTAAGCCATGTGCCTCCATCAATACTATTCTAATAATTGTTTCTACTTTAGGCACAAGGCCAGCAATTACCCAGTACATTACTGGTACTTTATTTTATCAACCCCGTAAGGATGAAAGGCAAAGTCAACCTCGGCGGGATTTGAACTCAGATCATAAAGGGATGTAACTATGCTGGAAAGCATGGCTTCCGACTCTCTACCGATACTGCCAATCCACCGCCCTCAATACTATTCTAATAATGTTTCAACATGACAAAAGGACAGAGTAGGAGTATTTTTTACTTTTCCTTTTTGGATATCGGTAATATTGTTTTTATAAAGTGTTATAAATATTTCTAACTGACAAATAGAGAAAAAAGTTAGACAAATATTTTTGACATTTCTGACAATTAGGAAAGAGTGAAATGCAGTGACATTTATATAAAGATATATAAATTTGAAAAAAGATATGGAGTAGGTTATTAATGAAAATGGAAAAGAGTATTAGTGCAGTGGCTGATCTCTGAAGACATAGTTGATAAAAAGAAATGAATGTTAACAGTAAAAAATCTTCCAAACTATAAGAGGAGACTGAGAAAAAGTACTCAATGCAAAATATTTGAATGTGAAACCATTCAACTCATTTAGCAAGGATTTCTAGGACCATGAAGTTATGTTTTTGAAAAATGGCTGATCTTTGAAGTCATAGCGTAAGTTGATAAAAAGAAATGAATGATGACAGTAAAAAAATAGTTTAACCCTTTAGCATTTACATTACTCTATATTTACTATTAGATTTTCACAGTACAGTTTTTATTTCATGTAGTTATTTCACATAATATCGAATTTATGAGATTTTGATATTACTTATTTTGAGAACAATACCTTAACATCAGTATGAGCCAGTTTGAACAGAAAGAGGTGAAAGAATTCTGGCCAGATTTGGCCGGTTTAAATGCTAAAGGGTTAAATGTGCAACCATTCAACTCATTTGCCAAGTATTTCTAGGATCATGAAGTTACGTTTTTGAAAAGAAAAGACTAAAATATCTACTGGATATTCTCAAACCACTTCTCTGTCAACTTAGAAATAGTTTTCCACAACTATGAAATCATTTCAGTGAGAATGTAATTTGAGGTGCATATCAGAGAGTTTTTCACTGATCACAACTGAAATTTGTTAGATAAAGTTAAAGACATTGCAGTGGGTGTTTCTGGTCATTTCCCATGGTAACGGTTTTGCCATTTCGTCCACGGGGCGCAGCTGAGGTACTGCTCAGACTGGGGTGTAATGTCTGTCTTTCCCTTTTTTGTTGCTTGATCCTTCTTTCCTTTTGTACTTTTTATTTTCTTTATCTCCCTTTTCTGTTCCCTTTAATAGTGTAATATTGTGTTTTTATTATATTGTCTATTTTGTCCAAAAATTCCAATCATGACTAATTTATGCCTATTTATATATTTTAAACATCCGTTAGAGGGCGATGTTTTTACTAAAGGCAAAACATGAACTGAATCTGGTGGCTTTAAAAATAAAAGATATTCACTAAATTTTGATAAAATCATAGAAAACCTGACAGCAGTCACTTGGTAAAAATTATTAGAAAATAATTTTCAAGCATTAAGTTCTAATTTTAATTTAAATTGCAAAATATATATTGCAATTCATGACAAAAACCGAATAATGATAATTGTTTCTATTTTAGGCACAAGGCCCGCAATTACCCAGTGCATTACTGGTACTTTATTTTATCGACCCCGTAAGGATGAAAGGCAAAGTAAACCTCGGCAGGATTTGAACTCAGACCATAAAGGGACGTAACTATGCTGGAAAGCATGGCGTCCGACTCTCTACCGATACTGCCAATCCACATGATAATATAACCAAATTTGATTCAAGAAAAGTTTCATTTAAAACTCATCATAGCCAGATGTTTTTCTCTATCTAGACTCTACATAGAATCCAGCTGCAAGAAAGAATATTCAGATATAAGACTAGTAAACACCAGAATGTATGATGTCGTAACAAAAAACTGTGGCTAAAAAGGACATCTTTAAGACTGAGAATAATATTTCTAATTTTTATTTTTCTCGAAAAATTTTCAATATAAGGAATTAATCATCTTACATGAACAGAAAACAGCAAGTGTGCCTAGAATTTAATATATCTTCAAATTACGAGGAACAATTTCATATTCGATTTTTAATTTGTATGTATCAGATACAAAACAATTTCTCCTAGAACATAAAGCAACCTTTCAAGATTAAAAAATAAATACAAACACACAACACTACAAAGTTTAATCAAAATCAAGACAGATGATAAATCTAGCATTTGTCAAAATGTTACTCTGAAGATTATTCCCATCACATTCAATTGAATAAAATGTAAATAAAATGAATTGGATAAGAAATAAAGGGGATATTGATTAACTTAACAAATCAATACAGCTGGTTTTCAAAACACCTGCTCTGATATGAATTTGTGTTAGTCTCTACTAGAATAAGATAAATAGCTTTGCTTAATAACAGTCTATCCTAAGACATGCAGAACACAGCAAAAATTAAATATATTTAGCATCTATTATCAGCATCATCACCGTTTTACGTCCGTTCTTCCACGCTAGCATGGGTTAGACGGGTTGTCCTGTGTGGGCAGTGTCCGGTCGGCTGACCATGCCTTGCTCATACGGGAACTGAATCTGGCTTGATTTCTACAGCTGGGATGCCCTTCCTAACACCAACCTCATTTACAGTGAGTGCTGGGTGCTTTTTTTCCGTGGCACCTCCACGTCTACATTACAGTGTGGGCTGGGTGCTTTTTTGCTGTGGCACCTCCACGTCCACTAAGAAGAAATTTTCTTTTACTGGTTCCAATCATTTGACTGCAGCCATGCTGTTATTTTTCCAAGCCTGGTATTTATTTTATCAATCTTTTTTGTCAAACTGCTAAGTTATGAGACATAAATACTGACACACACTTATGCATAATGACATGAGTCTGAAGTTCCATCTACCAAATTCCACTCACAAGGCATTAGTAGAGGATACTTGCTCAAGGTGTATAAGATACAAAGAAACTTTTCTTTAAAGTATTTACTAAATAAGTTTTTAATTCTTTCTATTTAAATATAGTTTGTGGGAATGAATGTATATACATGACTGTATACTCACTCACATACATATTCACATATATTGGGAAATTTTGCATGCATTAATTTCAACTCTTCTTATCAATAACAGCATTGTTTATTTCTAAGGACTATGTTGAAAAATGAACCTCATTTGGTCCTTCCATGAGAGTATCTTAGTTAGCCTATGAACATTTCAGCTGGCCTTTGTAGATTTCTTTTTACTTTACAAAAGTTTGGCTGTTAATCAGTGCAAATTGCCCTCTGTCTTGGAACTCTGTAATATTAAACAGGCAGCCATTATTCATCTCTTACCCTTAAAAGAGATGCTATTACTACAACATTATCACATATTTCTCAAGGTCCTTAAATAATTCTGATAATAAATACAAAAAAAAAAAAGAAGATTGCCAGATTGTCAAAAAATTCCTTAGTACAATCTGATACAAGAAGAATGCTTCATTTTATACCATTTTCTGCCAAAGAAGTAATGCAAATCTGCCCCACATACCATAAATGGTATTCTGATTTTTATCATCTGAAGCAACTTTCTTATCCCTTCAGCATTTACATTCCTCTATTTTCACAGTAAAGGTTTGCCTCACATAATTACCTCACATATTGAATCTATGAGATTTTGATATTTGTTTTGAGAACAATACCTTAAGTGGTCAGTTACAGCCAGTTTGAACAGAAAGAGGTGAAAGAATTTTGGCCGGATATGGCCGGTTTAAATGCTAAAGGGATATAAAAACTTCTCATCCATTTGCATGCTTAATAGATTTTAAAATACTTTTTCTTATTCTAAAAATTTGAATGCATGCTTACTATAATTGATGGGTTTTCTTATTTTCCATTCACGTATCCATACCATGATAAAAGTACTTCTACTGTTAAGCATCTAACGCAGGTCTTCTCTATTTTTGGAATTCTTCTTCTTCTTCACCTACTTATTCCTGAGGGGGTCGTGGGGGCAGTGTCCTCAAACACTCCCTCCAGCGGGTCCTGTCAGAAACAATCCTTTCCAACCTATCCAGCTGGATCCCCAAGCATGACCTGCCAATCTCAGGGTCTACCCCGGGGTCTAATACCTGTTGGTTTTGCCTGTAAAACCTGTCCAGCGATTCTTTCCTGAGACATTCTAACCACATGCTCATAGTACCGGAGCTTTGATCTCTCAATTTGGAGAAGTAGCGACTCTACTTGGAGTGACTCTCTGATATCTGAACAACACACACTATCGAGCAACGTTACTCCAAAGACCCTTTGGAGGAATCCCATTTTGGCTGCTTGTATTTTCAATTGCATTCTTTCAGTCATTACCTAAGATTTACGACCATAGGTAAGGGTTGGTTATTTTTTAGAATGCCTTCATTAATTCATTCGAAAAAGAGCTTCCTTTGTGTCAACCAAGTTGAAACAATTTCTAAATAACCATGGGATTTCTACAAGCTGTATGACTATTTAAATCTTTAGAGAACTCACAGTACAAAAGATACATATAAAGTTAACCCATGAAAGTAAAAATTATAGATTTTGCAATGAGACACTGTATTACTGGATGCACTACATGCTATACCAGGGGTTGGTAACCTTTTGGGGTGTGCAAGCCACATTGCTATGTAGTGTCTCATTGGTAGGCCACATTGCTATGTAGTCTCTCATTGGTAGGCCACATTGCTATGTAGTGTCTCATTGGTGGGCCACATTGCTATGTAGTGTCTCATTGGTGGGCCACATTGCTATGTAGTGTCTCATTGGGAGGCCACATTGCTATGTAGTATCTCATTGGTGGGCCACATTGCTATGTAGTGTCTCATTGGGAGGCCACATTGCTATGTAGTGTCTCATTGGGAGGCCACATTGCTATGTAGTATCTCATTGGTGGGCCACATTGCTATGTAGTGTCTCATTGGGAGGCCACATTGCTATGTAGTCTCTCATTGGTGGGCCACATTGCTATGTAGTCTCTCATTGGGAGGCCACATTGCTATGTAGTCTCTCATTGGTGGGCCGCATTGCTATGTAGTCTCTCATTGGTGGGCCGCATTGCTATGTAGTCTCTCATCGGTGGGCCGCATTGCTATGTAGTCTCTCATCGGTGGGCCGCATTGCTATGTAGTCTCTCATCGGTGGGCCGCATTGCTATGTAGTCTCTCATTGGTGGGCCGCATTGCTATGTAGTCTCTCATTGGTGGGCCGCATTGCTATGTAGTCTCTCATTGGTGGGCCACATTGCTATGTAGTCTCTCATTGGTGGGCCACATTGCTATGTAGTCTCTCATTGGTGGGCCACATTGCTATGTAGTGTCTCATTGGTATGCCATCATATCAAAATATAATAACTTTCCTCGACCTCAGACTGTTCTGTCCAGAAGGCTACCTTAATCCCGGGATTTAAAGAACAACAATGAATTTTATGTGACATTACTTTAATGATATTCCTTACTACAAATAAAATACAGGTAGAAATGGTAAATTGTTTAATGAGATTCTTGCCTGTCGTTGGGCAACTTCTCTACATCAGGTGAAATATTTGTCGAGGACAGGAGTAGAACATCATCCAGATGGTCATCACACAGCCTTGTCCTTAATCTTTGGTACATATTTTGTAAAAAGAATTGTTCACAGGTATACGTAGTGTCAAATAATGATACTAGCACACACAGTCCCCTTGACCTATCTGTCTGAGTTTGTTTGTTACTGTCACATAAAATATAACGTTCAGCTAAGTCAGTCTTGTGGCTAGACATTTCTCTAGTTGGTATTCTAATCCAAAATAATTCAGAACACTTTCTCAGGGATCGCTTAGCCTAAGATTGAAACCTGTTGGCGGACCCCTGTACTATACAATCATTGCTATGTACAACAGGATTGATAGATTGAACTACAAACTAGTTGTTACTTTGGGGGCTGTATAATTGTATGGGGGGGGGGGGGGGGGGGGGCAGAAATCTACTTTTCTATTTTATTTAAAAATTTATATTAATGATATTTTGGGCCAATCAGTATAATTTATAGACAAACTAAGGTAGTAGGATGTGAACTAATGGTATTTGGCTGCTATTTCTAGCATGCCAAGCAACCATTTAGAGGCTACTTGATGTAATAAAGAAAATCTGAACTTGTTGGCAGCAATTAGTCACATGGTGGTAGTTTTGGCAATCCTTGGGTCTACTATGCATTTTTTTCACTTTGTTTTACAAATTGAAAATCACACCTTATACTGAAGAGTTGTGAAGTCTTAACAAGCTAAGTATTTTTTAAATACACTGTAAAACAATGAACAGTTAAAGTAGAATAAAGTTTCAAATATCCTTGTAAACTGATCCACAATTTGCAAATTGGGTTAGAGAAGTAAAATACAATAACAATAAAGCTTTATGTAAAGTGTTAAATGTTGAAATATAAGTTCACAAATATGATCTTACAGAGCAGGCTTCTTCAACTATACGTAATAAACTAACATTTGCAACAAAGTAGTTTTTCCAAGGGCAAAATAACAAAATTAGAACACTAGTTAGCAATATTTATAGAGTGTTGTGCAGGTATTTAGAACTAAGTAAGAAAGCTTAATCATCATCATCATCATCATCATTTAACATCGGGGTTTTCCCTGCTAGCAAGGGTTTGACAGGTTGTCACACACCAAGCCAATACTCAAGCAAAGTACTGACCTCTCAGATGAACAGGGTATCCACATCTTGTGTATATACATTCCCGCACTTTACCAAGTACTAACAAGCTGGGAGAGGGGGGGGGGGGCTATATCGCTTATATACATTACTGCGCTGTATCAAGTACTCAGAGAAGTAGGAATTTGGGGTAGGAGAATCTTGCTTACATACATATGTTCCTGTACTCTACTGAGTAAATTTTATCATGGCACAAGCCCTAGGGTGTTTGTCATGTTTTTGACACAGTTAAAGACTTCTTTGATAATATGTGAGATAAAGCCTTTACTGTGAAAATATAATAGTAAATGTAGAGTAATATAAATGCTAAAGTGTTAAAGTTTACATTATTTTCTACTTATTTTACATATGTTTTCCAAGCTGGCATAGGATGGACAGGTTGTCATGGTCTGACTTAGTTCTTATTCAGAGTTACTGCCTTCCTAGACAAGTTGGAGAACCATGTCTAACTCATACATTTGACATGTTTCTATGCCTTGATATCCTACCTAACACAAACCCCTTTACAGAGTGTACTGGGTGCATTTTACCATAGTACTAACACTCAGAGATTGTCCTGTCTTAGATTAAGTGTCCGTTTTTTATATATATATATATATATATATATATATATATATATCATCATCATCGTTTAATGTCCATTTTTCCATGCTAGCATGGGTTAGACGAGCTGTCATACAAGTTAGATCCAATGAACGAGTTTTGTTCATACAGAACTGTTTTTGGTTGGGTTTCTACGGCTGGATTCCCTTCCTAATGCCAACCAGATTTACAGTGTGGAGACTGGGCCCTCTCTATTGTGGCACCAAAACAACCACCATACAGTGTGGACTGGTCATGACATAGAATGACCACCTTATATATATATATATATATATATATATATATATATATATCATCATCCCCGTTTAATCTCCATGTTTCCACACTAGCGTGGGTTAGATGAGTTGTCCTGTTGCGAGCAATGCTAGATCAGGTGACCATGTCTTGCTCATATAGAACCAATTTTGGCTTGGTTTCTACAGCTAGATGCCCTTCCTAGCACCAACCTGAGCAGTGAGTCAACCTTGGTTCTGTCAAATCATCCTCATGACACCTGTTTTTATAGGAGATATGATGCATTCCATCCACTAGTTTCACAAAGTTTAACCAGCTCATAGTACCTTCTAGCTTTCCTGTTGAATGCATCATCATCAATAACAAAGAATGAAGAAATATATTATCTCAATTTTGTTTTGTTTTTAACGACGCATCAACAACATAAATAACTTGTAAACCAATACTAACTCATAAATTTGTTTCAGATAACCACATTTATAATCAGCTCCATAAAAATCATCAAAATTGTATACTTTATATCCATAAAATTTGACAGCTCAGCTGACTAGCAACAAATTTAGATAATAAAAATAAATTATTCAATAATATCAAGACACAATTCACTAAGATCAGGTAAAATATCAGTCAAGTAAATTAATATACAAGATAAACTAAGAACTAGAGGCTCAAGCAATCATCATAGTACCAAGATACTAATTTTCAAGTTAGTCTAACCACAATATTTATCAGAAGAATAAAATATATAAATAGCTCCCCCATCAAATAGAACTTTCTCTAGTTTTGGCAGTCAGTTTCATTAAAAAATCTTATTAATGGATAAGATACAAAAACACATAAGTTATAATTTCTAATTACTTTTCCAATATCTATCGTATATACTTGAATATAAGTCGAGGAGTATGTGACTGAAAAATCGATGGTAAAATGGGGCGGAGGGAGTCAGCTTATATACATCATCGAAACAATGTGTTGATTAGCTGCCTCAGCTTATAAATGGGGTTTGGAGTTTTGCCCATTTCTCAGAGATAAAATAGGGGGAGGGGATTATATTCGAATTTATACGGTAAGTTATAAATCATTGAAGATGTGGTTTAGCAGTTAGAGAGTTGGATTCCCAATCGTGAGGTTGTGAGTTCAATTCTTGGACCGGGTGATGTGTTGTGTCCTTGAGCAAGACACTTTATTTCACATTGCTATTTCTGCCAGGAGTTGCGACCAGTAGATAGTATCAGCAATGGAAAGACCAATGGAAATATTGTTTCTTTGGTCTGACTTGACGAGGTCCACCCCAATCGGCAAGCATATGAGGTCTGGGATCTTGTCGATCGATCAGAGTGAGAGATAAATCATTCCTCAAATAATATTTAAGAACTGAATCCAATATACACAATAACCAATAAAGGTGAATATCATGAAGCAAGTGGTAAACTCTTAATAAGAAGAGTCTGAGACACAGTTTTCCCAACCCAACTAATTTACCTATACCATCCTCCTATGTTTCACACCCAAAATAATTAAACCATTTGCACACTCAGGAAAGAATAGCTGGACAGATTTTACAGGCAAAACCAGCCGACAAGAGACTTAGGTGTCTTGCCGGTTATTTCCTAACCCTTGTCTGATACAGTTGGTATTGAACAGCCACAGAGGTTCTCAAAGTGGGTGTTACCCCTCCCCAACAGGGGTGGCAGTGTTGAAAAGGTCCAGTGGGCCGTAAGAGAGCGGTAGAGATGACATAATAGTATATTAAATATCAAATGATACATATTATATATAAATATAGTAAAATAAAAAAAATATATAATATTTATTCATATATAGTATATATTATATTATTTAATATATATAAATTAACAATTTTATCTATTGTATATTATTTACAATTTGCATGTAGGCAGGAACCTCTGGAGATAGTGGTGGGCGCGCTGAAGGTATTACGTGGCCGTGGGGGGTGGGAACGCGAAAACTTTGAGAACCTCTGAGCTATAACAATAGGTCAGGATTTGAAACACTGAACTCTTGATATGCTTTCATGTAACCTGGAGTAAAACATCTGACATCAGTTAACAGACCACAACGAAGTAAACAACAGATTGGCAGGCAATTCTGTTGTCATATAACCAGTCATGCATGATTTCACACTACTATATAAAGAGGCTTGAAAGCTAAAAATAACAAAAGACATTAGACCTTGGACAACATTATCCAGGTTACAAATAATAAATATTTCCTACAAACAAATACACACACATAGATACATTTCCCTTTCTGTTCTGATCTGAATTCAAACACATTTACTTAGAAGTTCTCGTGAAATTCTATATACACCACATGTATTTGCATGCACACTTCAAAGTGTATATGCAAATGCATGTGGTGTATATATACCACCTATTTTCTGTTGTATTGTTATGATTTGATGTAATCCTATTTATTATTGAAGCTTATAAATACTTATAATCCAAAAGAGGTGTTATTGTTTTTGATACATTTTGTGCTGTCTTGATAACCTCCACACCAACACACACAGACATATCCATTTTCACTTCAACAATCTCATCTTATTTTCAGATATGATATAGCTAGGACTACATTATCTAATATATTTTTCCTTGTTTAGTATGTAATAGAAAGGAGATTTAGTTGCTATTTTTAGCGACCACTTACAGGTCTCCTTCACATTGTCCTAGGTGGAAGAAAAGAAAGTATTGTAATAGCAACATAGAAAGAAAACATACCTTAGGTGTAAGCCAATGATTATGGAATATTTGTAAATAAAAGTTTAGTTGGATGGCTTTTTGTAATACCATTTGTATAACAATTGTTTCTACTTTTGGCACAAGGCCAGCAAATTACCCAATGTATTACTGGTACTTTATTTTATCGACCCCGTAAGGATGAAAAGCAAAGTTAACCTCGACAGGATTTGAACTCAGACCACAAAGGGCCGTAACTCTTTGCTGCAAAGCATGGCGTCCGACCCTCTACCGATACTGCCAATCCACAATGAAATTTTTGTGTAGTGCTCAGGTGCACTACAATTCGTCAAAGGTGCATGTATAGTACATAGAATAATATACAAATGTCAGGGAAGTGAATAGTGTATGAGTCATGATATACATGTGTGCGTGTGTATGGAGGGGGAATATTAGGTGTAGTGTTGGCGAATTTATAAAACAGGTAGAGAGTTCCAAATGTGAGGGCAATTTTATCAAAAGATTCTTTATGAAGAGTAATAAGTTTGTTTTTTACTAAAGTTCTCAAAAACAAGAAACCACTGCAGTGTGATGTCACCAGTAAATTTAGCATTTGGAGTCCAATACTGATAGTTTGAGAATTAAGGACACTTGAGATGCAAAATAAGAGTACATATTAATATCCATAAACTTAAATGTTTTTTAAGCCAAGAGTGGGAAATAAGCAGTTGGCAGAATCAGAGAGATTGCTATTCTTGAGTATGGAATGTATTATTGCATATTTCCATATCTTAGAATAAGCATCTGTGAAGAGAAATGACAAGACAGATTAATGAAGAGAGAGAAATGCTGTATCTAGTTGCTTGTTGAAATTTCTGCTTTTAGTAGTTCTTTCCACTGAATGGCGTGGAGAGTAGGCAAAAACAAAAGATAGGGGATTTATTTTGAGTGTAAAGTGAGTAGAGGGTAGTGAATGTTGTGGTTCTATCTACAGTTGTATTGTTTGCAAAACAGACTTGGTTGAAGAGTGACATCTGGCAGAGTAATGTTTGAACGGACCATGTTGGCAAGGGATTAGATTGCATGGCTTCGTTTGAAAAAGAGTGATAAATTACAGGGTTATCTATCACTTCTTTGTCCATTTATTCCTGAGAGGGTCATGAGGGCAGAGTCCTCAAAACACTCCTTCCAGCAGGTCCTGCCAGAAGCAACCATCTCTAACTAATCCGGATGGATTCCCAAGCCTGACCAGCCAAACTCATGGATGTTATCCAACCATCTTGCTTGGGGTCTACTCCTCTGGGTCTCTTGCTGGTTGGTTTTGCCCGTAAAATCTGTCCAGCAATTCTTACACGAGACATTCTAACCACATGTCCATAGTATCAGAGCTGTGATCTCTCAATTCGGAGAAGTAGCAGCTCTACCTGTAACGACTCTCTCATCTCCGAGCTACATACTCTATCAAGTAACGTTACTACAAAGACTTTTCAGAAGAACCCCATTTCGGCCCCTTGTATTCACAATCATATTATTTCGGTCATTACCCAAGATTCGTGACCATAGGTAAGAGTTGGCATGAATACTGAATTGAAGATAGCGAATTTGGCTTTTACACCTACCTCTCTTTTTCTGATTACCGAATGCTGAAGCTGGTGCATTACTGCACCAGCTTCTGCAATTCTTGCACTTAATTCAGCCTCCTTCCTGCCATCACCTGTGAACACAACCCTGAGATATTTGAACTTCATCTGCTTCAGTGGAACGCCATTCACATATGACTAATCTCTCAGAGGCTGAGGTCACAAGAGCAGTTAAAAAGATCAAATTGGTGTCGGGGGGGGGTGTAGAGAAGATATGATAATATATTAAATATCAAATGATACACATATGTATAAATATAGTAAAATAAAAAATATATATTTATTTATACATAGCATATATTATATTTTTTATTATATATAAATTAACGATTTTATTTATTATATATTATTTACAATTTGCATGTAGGCAGGTCTCTCTGGAAATAAAGTTAGGGACATTGAGTGTATTATGTATTTTGTAGCCGTGTTTGAGAACCTCTGTACTAAATTGTTACTATCCCCCATTTAGATGCCTAATGCAATTTGAAATATTAAGGGCACATTGAATTCTGACAGTTCTACAATGAGTTGATATAGAATAAGATTACAGTCTTACAGCAGTTGCTAATTGTGGCAAAGGGGGAAACTAAAGTGGATTTCTGTAATTCAGGAAAGAGGTGATTAGATAGCTAGATGACACTTCCATTATTAATTATAAAGAAACTAATTTATAAAACTAAATACAATTTGCTATACTTGCTAAGTTAGAAAACAAAATGGATTCTGCCAATCCTACAAAAATAACTTGTTTAAACAGTCGTAATGCTTAACAAAGTTATAAAAAAAAACATGCACATAAAATCCATCTTTTGCATTCTGTGTGCATTTACCTTGAATTAATTGTTCTTTAAACCTAACTTGTTGACTGCCGCGTAAATTTTACACAGCTACAGTTGCTGTGGTGGGTTTTTTCGGTAAAATGACTACTTTTTAAAACAAACATTTATCAACAACACATATCTGAATGATTGACAAATGTCACATCAGTAAACTAGTAACCCCATCTAGCTTAAATGTCACATCAATAAACTAGGAACCCCATCTAGCTTTGAAAGTAGGAACTGTTGGAAACGGTTTCATAACTTTGAAGTTATGAACTGTTGGAAACGGTTTCATAACTTTGAAGTTATGAACTGTTTGGAAAGGAGGTCATAACTTTGAAGTTATGAACTGTTGGAAACGGTTTCATAACTTTGAAGTTATGAACTGTTGGAAAAGAGGTCATAACTTTGAAGTTATGAACTGTTGGAAAAGAGTTGATAACTTTGAAGTTATGAACTGTTGGAAAAGAGTTGATAACTTTGAAGTTATGAACTGTTGGAAAAAAGTTCAAACACGTTAGGACAAGTTATCTCATCTGTGGCACTGGAGTTAGGACGAGTTATCTCATCTACGGCACTGAAGAGGTTAAGGTCTTTTATTAACATCTCTCTAAGAGGAATAAAAAAAAAAATAAAGATTAAGACCATTCCCTAGTTAATCTACATTAAATATTTTCATTTCTGCACCAGAAAAATAATTACTTGTTAAACCATTCTACAAATATTAAAGTTAGAATTATATAACACATCTCAAAGTAATCTGAGAAAACCTCAAATAATTGTGTGAAAAGATCAGCTTAAATTATCTGTAAAAAAAAACAAAAAAACATATATTTCTTGTTCATAGCAGCCATTTTTTTTCTTTCCTTTTATACCATAGCTCAAAGATATCTGTGCAAACAAATATTGATTTTTTTTAAATAGTTATTTGAGTATTCTATCAAATTAATCGACTGCTTTACGAAACTAATTGACTTCTGTAGTCTTAACATATTCTACACAAACCTTATCATGCAATATCTTAAATATTTCAAACTCATCTTACAAATGTGTAATGTGTGTGTGAGTGCTGCATGGGTATTAACTATAAATTGTAGACGAGGGAGACATTTCTCTACATCCTGTTATAGATTCAAAAGATGTATTCCAAGAGTGAATGAGATAAATACACTTATGAGATACTTGAAAAGTTGGGGATTAGTATTTAGACTTAGAGAGATACTCCCAAGTCACCAAATAATAGGGATGGGGGAAGGGGGATAAGCAGGGGGAGGGGGGGGGATCAGTAATTGTATAGTGTACATTAGCAAACATGAGATTTGTTCTTTTTTTTTTTTGTCATATATAATGTGTTTTTTTTTTTTTATTTAAAATAAAATTATTATTAGATTCTCCAGCTGCTTATATCGACATGAATCGCTTACAATAAAATTTCGATGGAGATAGATAGATTAACAAAATTTAATAAGCAGGCTGCGGAATAATAACGGGGGGGGGGGCATTATTCAAGACCTGAGAGTAATTTCCATAAAAAGACAAAGACAATCTAAACAATTATTTCAAGTGATTCTTAAGAGAGACCAAATATTAGTGACAGACAATAGTTGGAGTAATGAATAGTTTTAACCCTTTAATGTTCAAACCGGCCAAAATTCTCTACTTCCTTCTGTTGAAACTGGCTGTAACTGGTCGCTCAAACTGATGTTAAGGTATTGTTCTCAAAATAAATACTTTCAAAATCTCATAGATTCGATATTATGTGAGGTAATTATGTGAGGTAAAGCCTTTACCATGAAAATATAATAGTATATATAGAGTAATGTGAATGTTATGTGAGATAATTATGTGAGGTAAAGCCTTTACCATGAAAATATAATAGTATATATAGAGTAATGTGAATGTTATGTGAGATAATTATGTGAGGTAAAGCCTTTACCATGAAAATATAATAGTATATATAGAGTAATGTGAATGCTAAAGTGTTAACCCTTTAGCATTTAAACCAGCTGTATCTGGCCGGAATTATCTCACCTCCTCCTGTTCAAGCTGGCTGTCATACTGATGTTAAGGTATTGCCACTCATACTGATGTTATGGTATTGTTCTCAAAATAAATAATATCTAAATCTTATAGATTCGATATTATGTGAGATAATTATGTGAAATAAAGTGTTTACAATAGTAAATATAGAGTAATGTAAATGCTAACGGGTTAAGTGGGAATGGACCTGCATCAGTTTCTACGATGAGTGTTCCAGTAGTTTGATCAATGGGCAGCCGGCTCATGAAATCAACATGTAGGTGGTTGAGTATTCCAAGATGAGATTGTTGAAGCAAAAATGTGTGTGTGTGTGTGTGTGTGGAGGTTATCAAGACAGGACAAAATGCATCAAAAACAATATGGATGATGAGAGAGAAGAAAAGTGAATGAGGTGAGCCAGAGGACCAGCCAGTTTCAAGTAGCAGAGGCCACATTAGTACCAGTAGAAAAGGCATCTGTAGAGATAGCCCTTCAGTGGGACAGTGTTGAAATATGTTGGTAAGTGATTCAATACCAATCAGTCAAATGGCCTTTTCTTGGATGCAGTCTAGACAGTTTGTATGCGTAGAGGTAACACTGTCCCTGATATGGGAACATTTTAAATAGAAAAGAAAAAGATTAGCAATAAACCAGGCATAAAATCTCATATAATGAGGAAAGTGGGGCAGCTTCAATGAGATTTTAACAAATTTATAATTATGAAACTAAAAGGTTTAGACTGTCAATAGCTAATGAAATCTAGTCTTGAGAAGCTAAAACTGGTTTTCACTCAATAAGCTCAGTTGAATGATTCCATTCCAACAAATCAAAATCAACAAATTAACTATTCACATTTGAAGCTAGACTTAATGGCTATACTCAAAAGAGAGATGGGGAGAGCGGAAGAGATGGAGGAGAGCGGAAGAGATGGAGGAGAGTGGGAGAGATGGGAGAGTGGGAGAGATGGAGGAGGTGACAGTGGGAGTTTGGTTCCTCTGTGTTTGGACTTGGTGTATGTGTGTGTGACTGATTGATTTGTCTGGTTTTATATATATAAACAATAAACTGGAGATAGATATCAAGCTTCTCTAATGTTAACCCAATATTAATATCTTCATCCTTCAAATATTTTACCAACTATGTTGACATTTTAATCTAAGTTGAGCAGTAAAATTGAACCTTTATTTTTTACCAGAGCTATTTGGATTAGTAAAATCCTTTTATAAATAGAAATTAACTGTTATAAATTCTTTTTTAAATCTACACAATTCAGCTTAAGAGTGTGAATGGAAAAAGAGAAAAAGGTTAATTGTACATTTATTTTGTATAACAATGAGTTGTTTGACAAAAGAAACAGATTTCAATTCTAATTATAAATAAGACTGTCAGTGTAGTTAACCACAAGGCGGCCTTGAGTCAAACAACTGATGTCCTTTGTAAATTGTTACATTTCTTTGAAAATGCTCACATTATTATACTATTATAAAGAAAATACTGAAACTTTTTTACTTCATCAAATTACATAAGACAACATAAAGAATGTGATCCAGATTGATTTTTGTGGTGAATAAATAAGTTACTAATAGTTAAATAAAAGGGTAAAGATCCCCCCCCCCCCCATCTTCAGTCATGAATGACCATGGGATTTGAACCTAGAAAGTTCCTCTCTGAACCACATGTCCGGGAAAGGTTGTTTGTGGAAGAGCAGCAGTTGCCATGCCTCCCCTCCCCCATGCCACCGATGTTGTCCAAGGGAAAGGCAAAGACTGATACAGCTTGGCACCAGTGATGTCGCAATTCATTTAGTGCCTTATAAAGTGTCTTGCTTGAGAACACAACATATCACCCGATCTGAGAATTGAACCTACAACCTCACAATTGTAAGCCTGACTCTCTAACCCCTAAGCCATGCACCTTCACCTACTAATAGTCTGACTTCAACAATAAGTACTATCTAAAATAATTGTGACATTTATTCAGCAATGCAAAGTGTCTATGTTCATTTTCTTATGCATATCTCTTTCCAGAAATATCAACAGAATCATTGATGTTGGATAAAATGTCTTGAGATATTTGTTCCCACTGCTTCCATTCTGAGGTAAACTTTGTCTTTCATCTTTCCAGGTCGATAAAATAAAGTACCAGTAAAATTAATAGGGCTGATTTAATTGACTAACCCCACACTTCAAATTTCTGGCCTTATATTAGAAAGAGTTATTCATTGAAATTTAGTGCTTTCTATATTCTACTACTATAAATATTTATTAAATATTAATCCAATACATTATCATTACTATAAGTGAAGACGCACACATTCCTCTCTGGCCAAGCCATCGTCAATTTTCACTTGAAAAGAAAGATGAGGGGGAAGAGAGAAATGCAGTTGTTTCAAGAATGTTTAACCCTTTAACATTTACATTACTCTATATTTACTATTATATTTTTGTGGTAAAGTCTTTAACTCACATAATATCGAACCTTGAGAACAATACCTTAACATCAGTATGAGCAGCCGGTTATGGCCAGTTTGAACAGAAAGAAGTGAGAGAATTCTGGCCAGTTATGGCCAGTTTAAATGCTAAAGGGTTAATAAGCCTCCTCAAATTATAATTAGCTGTAAAGAAGTTTTCTTTTAATCTAATAAAAAATGGAAAAAGCAAGATTCTTCTAAAACCATTACTATCACTGGTATGGGTTTTCAATATAAATATTTTTATTTGCTAACTTGGATGGAAAAGTTGGATGGTAAAATTACAACCCATTCCCCTAGACCAAACAAAAAAAATAAAACTCTAAGACAACATCACAAACCATTTAAAAACTATTTTTGATATCTTTTATTTCATGGTTTTTAGATTTGAACTTTATAAGCTGTTGAAGTATTGACGACTTTCCAATAGGCTTGTCATTGAACCTATAACAGACCTGTCAACTCTACCCATCCGATGGCGAAATCTCCCACCCACTTTGGGGTAAGTGAGAGATGTCTTCTCTTGTGAAAATGGTGATAGCTTTCATTATGTAAAATCTCACCCATTTTGCCTCATTTCTCCACATCTTGGGGCTTTTTTTCATGGTACTCCCTGTTTGAGTCTTTAGAGGTTGGCAGGTCTGCTATAATGATGGCAGATTCTGTTATTCTGGATCCCCAAACTAGTTCCCTAATGCTGCTATCATGAAGGAGTTGGCCACCCACAGCAGTAAGCTCCATGATCATGCACGAGTTGGAATGGCTCTTTCAACACATCTCCATTGCTATCATCTGGTATAATGCTGCTTCTATTCTGTCTGGGTATGTCTGGGGCAGAACAGACAAATGTGGCAAGATGACAACCTTTCATTGGTTGGTTTGTGCTGTTACTATTGGCCACTACATACATGCATACACAAGCTACAGTTTCCTTTTTGAAATATTTATATCAACAGCTTAACTTCAGTATTTTGGTCATGTCATCAGGGCCCAAAATTTGACTACCTACATCCTTGAGGGACAAATACAAGGGAAAAGGGCCAGGAGACAGCAGAAAAGAAGATTGATAGAGGATATTAAGGAATGGACAGGAAGGAGTTTGGCAGAATGTATGACAATGGCAAGAGACAGGAAAAGAATGAGTGCTGGTCCTTGACCCTCAGATAAGATGAGAGGGAAGGGGATATCAACAACTTACAGTCTTTTAGAAAAGCATCAAAACAAGTTACATACAATCTTTTTTTAATCTGGCCTCTCTCTGTATTTTGATATGGTTATAAAACATGTACATCTGTTGTCCATTTTAATACCATCACTTGAGCCATTGGGTAACTTTAGCAGACTCTAATCTGTTGTAAACATTCAGGTTTTACCTCCAGTATGAAAATAACTTCCTTCCTTTTTCCATCAGTCTCAGAGGTCCTGAAGAAAGTTCAAGGGTGCTGCCCTTCCTCCCCTAGCTACACAATAACAAATTACTAATAATTTAATTTCTATTAAATATCTCATGCAAATACAAAGCCCAAGGGTCAAGTTTGTGACTCTTCATAATTTTCTGAAAAATGTATATTCTTTTTTCTTGCATAGATTTATCATCATCATTTAACATGTTTTCCATGCTAGCAGGGGTTAGACAGGTTGTCCTGTTTGAGGTAAGTTTGGTCAGGTGACCATGCCTTGCTCATACAGAACTGTATTTGGTTTGGTTTGGTTTATATGACTGGATGTCCTTCCTAATGCCAACTACATTTACAGTGTGTACTGGGTGTTTTTTGCCGTGTCACCTACATGGCCACTTTACAGTGTGGACTTGGTGCTGTGTGTGTGTGTGTGCGTGTGCAAACCAACATTTAAAATGGAGACGCAGGCTATGAAACATGACCAACACTAACAACGATTGCGCAGAGAGAAACAAATCGACAGAAGTGTATAAAGACAACACAAACTGATAGAACATTTATGATGTGCTATGAAAAAAGGAAAGCCAGCAGATATGGGTATTAGTGGGGAGAAACAAGGATGAAAATAACTACAAACTGAAAACGCCTATTGTTGCAGATATTTTATTGTCATCTAACTTTTAAACTACAGGAAGGTTTCCAACTCTAAACTATAATAAAGTAATTGTTTCTACTTTAGGCACAAGGCCAGCAATTAACCAGTGCATTACTGGTACTTTATTTTATCGACCCCGTAAGGATGAAAGGCAACCTCGGCGGGATTTGAACTCAGATCGTAAAGGGACGTAACTATGCTGGAAAGCATGGCATCCGACCCTCTACCAATACTGCCAATCCACCAATAAACTATAATAAAGTAATGAGTGTGGGACTGCGCCCAGAATATATTTTTTTATCCCGTTTGTAAAATAAGTTGGATTACTTTGAAGAAATAATGAATGAATATTACATAATTTATCTACTAAATTTCATTATTCTTGATTAAATATAAATAATTTTGTCGCTTATTTTAAGATTCACTTCCAGTTAGAGATCGCTTCAATAAACAGTCATATATTTCCGTCAATGGATTACGTTACTGATTACATAAGACAGTGTAACACAGTCTTCGTTCAATTTCTGTGTATATTGTCAACTACGATTTTATTTGATGTATCATATCTACATGCATATGTACTTGCATATAATATCAATATACACACTACACAGCCTAGCAGAAAAACCACCCCAAGGGTGGTTTTTCTGTTATTATCTATAATTTTTTTCTGCTAGTATCTATAATGATTTCTTTATTAACCACAAGGGTTTACATAAAGTAGACATTAAGGACAGTGCAGGACAATACAGGACAGTACAAATGGGCATTTCTGCGTGTAAAGAACAAAAACAGAGGATGTAACAAAAAATAACAATGAAAAATTCCCCAATAGGGGGGAGACTTCGGAGGGACATTTGTGGAGAAAGCCCAGTAAAAGGCCACAGTGACCCTGACCACCAAGGCAAGTGCCCTCTCCCAGTTTGCCACCTTTAATTTACAGACACATACTCAGAGTAGGCCCATTCACTCGGGCCATTCTTGCTTCTCTCACCCATCTTTCAACAAAATGCTGGGAAGAGAGCACTTCTTGCTAGTATCTATAATGGAAATCAATTGACCTATTTTTATTGAAACCAGCTATTACAACAGATTTTTAATTTAATGCATCTGGGCCGTAAGTTATTGTATATATTGTAATCTAGTTACAGTGAAGCAGCTGGAATGAGAGCCTATCTCAATTGATGCATGTATGTGTGTATATATATATATATATATATACACACACACACATATATATATGTGCCGTTGGGATCATACTTTTTCCTATTTCCCACTCTACTACCCTAAGTATTGAGTACTCTGGTGCATTATGGTCCATCTGGTTCCTTACCACAATTCCTTTGTAATATATATATATATATATATATATATATATATATATAGGGTGTCCCCAAAAATGTATACATATTTATTAGAATGCTGGTGAAGTGTGTATACATTTTGGGGGACACACCCTGTGTTTGTGTATATATATATATATATGTGTGTGTGTGTAAAAGATAAACAGAAATAACAAAGCAAACAATACAGTATATTTAAGAAATATATTAGTTTAATGCTTGAAATAGCAGGAAAAGAGTCTTAACATTTCGGACATTAGTCCTTCATCAGAACATAGAGTTAGAAATAGAAGATAAATAGAAAGATAAAGAGTGAGAAGAGGAAGGGATGTGGAGAAATGAGAAAGTAAAATGGCTAAGATTTTTCACTGCAACAAAACAATGGATATTTATGTTTGAGCAATTATTTTAAACAATGAATGTACAAAGAATCTTTTATGCCTGAGTAATTATTTAAAGCCTAAAATATAAGTTCCACTTCATAAATCATGCACTAAAACAGACAATACATTGCTTAAATATTAACATCTACATTAATTTTTAAACCCATCAATGTATGTTTATAAAAAGATTTATTTTCTTTTGGCAATAAAAAAAAAAAAAAATTATCTATTACAAGAAATTATCAGCAAAGTAACCACAGTATATTTTGTTAATAATTCAAATAAATATTTTTATCAATACCTGCTTCTTTATATTAGCAAGCAGAGAATAGTAGACATAAAATGATGAATGATGGTTGATGCGAAAGTATTTAGACATTTTAAAAATTTGAGGAAGAATATGCTCAATTGTCTAAAAAATTTAGTTCACTAGGCTACTCAACAGACAAAATACTATCATAATTAATCCCCTCCTCTATTTTTTGGCTTTTATAATTTGTGTCTTTTCAATCTCATTGATATGTTAAAATATAAAGAACTGCTTTGAAAATAAAAAGATATTTTTTAACAACATTGAAGTGTTTATCCACGAATTAAAACAGCTCAGAAGAAAATGTTTTAACATTTTATTTCTATTTACAAGATATTTTCTATTCTGCCTGCTGGGGGCCAAGGGGTGGCCAGTCTGCCGGGGACGCAGGGCAGCCAGTGCATGGGCCTCCATTTGCTCATAATAGTGAGAGATGTGGAGAGCAGGAGAGACAGAGGCAGTGAGGGTTTGGTTCCTTTGTGTTCAGACCTGGTGTATATGTTTCACAGACACACACTGATACTGAGAGAAAGAATATGTGGGGATAAAGAAGATAAAGAGATAAATGATTAGAAACTAATTAACTGATGCTACTATGTCTCTAAAATGGTCACTTTTAATTTTATTACCTACTAATCTAAATAGTAACAAAAAATATTGAACTAAAATCAACCATCCGAGATGATGAATTAGGAGAAATTCATAAAATATATGGAAATAATTATATCTACTTTTGGCACAAGGCCAGCAATGACCCCAGTTAATTACTGGTACTTTATTTTATCGACCCTGTAAGGATGAAAGGCAAAGTTAACCTCAGCAGGATTTGAACTCAGAACATAAAGGGCCATAACTAAGCTGTAAAGAACAGTGTCTGACGCTCTACTGATACTGCCAATCCACTAATTAATATAGATTAGATGTAGCATAGATACCAGCTATTGAAATTTACAGCTGTTATAGCCAAAATAACAATTAGGGATATGAAGGAAGAGAAAGCAACCAGAGCATCAGGGATAATCACTGAGAAGCTGACATATCTAGTAGAGACAGACATGCAGTAGTCACTTGTATAGTCAATCAGCTGGTACAGAAAAGTGGTCAATCTCAATGACTGGCATAGTAGTATTCTCATAAACTGCTACCATGGTGAAGGAGATGCTTTAACCTTTTAGCACTTAAACTGGCCATATCCAGTCAGAAGTCTCTCACCTCTTTCTGTTCAAACCAGCTGTAATTGGCCACTGATACTTATGTTAACCCTTTAATGTTCAAACCAACCAAAACCGGCCAGAATTCTCTACCTTTTTCTGTTGAAACTGGCTGTAACTGGTCACCCAAACTAATGTTAAGGTATTGTTCTCAAAATAAATACTTTTAAAATCTCATAGATTCGATATTATGTGAGATATTATGTGAGGTAAAGCCTTTACCATGAAAATATAATAGTATATATAGAGTAATGTGAATGCTAAAGGGTTAAGGTATTGTTCTCAAAATAAATAATATCAAAATCTCATAGATTTGATAGTATATGAGATAATTATGTGAGATAAAGCCTTTATTGTGAAAATACAATAGTAAATATAGAGTAATGTAAATACTAAAGGGTTAAAAATCAACAGCATAACTAAGTTATGAAAGTAATGAAACAGTTCTAGAGTTCAACTAATTAGAAAGAAAATTAGATAAGGTGAGAAATGGTTCAGGTTTGTGCCAAGACTGGTACCACTAATGCCATTTTCCTAGTGAGACAGTTACAGGGGAACTTCTTCACAAAGAGCACTATATGGAGTGTCAACCTGGAGAATGTCATTGACATCATGCTCTGTAGTGAGATGGTTGCTAAGAAAACTAGGTGTAGATGACTGCATTGTGAGAGGTATGTAAGACATGTAGAGAGAGGTAAGCAAGGTGAAAGTTAGCGATGAGTTCAGCAGATAAATCTCTTAACCAACTTTACTTTATTAGGATTCTCTCGGCGATGGATTGGCAGTATCCGTACAGCATTGGATACCATGCTTTGCAGCATAGAGCTACGTCCCTGTACGTACTGAATTTAAATCCTGCCAAAGTTAGCTTTGCCTTTCATGCTTACGGGGTCAATAAAATAAAGCACCAGTAACATACTGGGGTCGATTTAATTGACTTTCCCTTCCCCAAAAAATTGTTGGCCTTGTGCCTAAATCGGAAACCATTATGATTCTCTCGGCCATAGCAGAGGAGTTTAAGACTGGCAATCTGTGAGGCTATGTATGATGGTGACATAGTTGAATTAAATGTTGAATTATAAAAATTCTAAATGTGGAAGCAAGACCTAGAATTCAGAAATCTTAAAATTGACCTAGTAAAGAGGATAATTTTAGTTACCAAGAAAGACGATAGAACTCTACTGCTATCTGCAAGATGCCATGCTTGATATGCAAAAAAAGAATACATAGCAATGCTATATAACATATCCAATATCTATATATCGAAAACAGAGAATGTCTGTCTGACTCCCTAAAACTCGAGAACCACCCAACTGATTGTTTTCAAACTTTACATTTCTGGTTTTATCTCACTATGTGGCATCTTGGGTATGTGTTTTTTACTATATATATATCATCATCATCATCTTCGTTTAACGTCCATTTTCCACGCTAGCATGGGTTAGACGGGAGTTGTCCCACTTGAGGCAAGGTTGGTCGGGTGACCGTGTCTCGTTCATATAGGACTATCTGGCAGGTTTTCTACGGATGGATGCCCTTCCTAACACCAACCACATTTACAGTGTGGAACTGGGAACTTTTTACCGTGTTACCTACATGACCACATTACAGCGTGGACTGTGTTTTTTTGTTGTGACACCTACACGAACTCGATCTCATTATCTCATTTTCATTTATTTGGACTGGATGTTGTGGTACCAACTTTACAGAGAGAGGGTGGTGTTGGTGGGAGTGGGAGGATAGGGTAGGGGTAGTGGATTGGGGTGTATATTTAAAAAAAGACATTATATATAAACTGCATTAGGAGAAAATTAGCGATGGAAATATATGCGATTATAAGTGTTATAATATAACAGCTGCTAACCGGAAGTGTTGACATTTGAAAATTTTAAAGAAGTGAATTTTAAAGATTAAGATATAAAATATATTTAATCAACAGCCACGAAATTTAGCACATAAATTATGTAATATTCATTCATTATTTATTCTTTTGGCAGTATTGGTAGAGGGCCAGATGCCATGCTTTGATGCATAGAGTTACGGCCCTTGCCATTTTGAGTTCAAATCCCGCCGAGGTTAACTTTGCCTTTCATCCTTACGGGGTCAATAAAATAAAGTACCAGTAATGCACTGGGTAATTGCTGGCCTTGTGCCTAACATAGAAACAATTATTTACTCTTGGCAGTATCGGTAGAGGGTTGGACGCTATGCTTTCTAACATAGTTACGTTTCTTTACGATCTGAGTTCAAATCTCGTCGAAGTTAACTTTGCCTTTCATCCTTACAGGGTCAATAAAATAAAGTACCAGTAATGCACTGGGTAATTGCTGGCCTTGTGCCAAAAGTAGAAACAATTATTTAAGGCGGTGAATTGGCAGTATCGGTAGAGGGTCGGACGCCATGCTTTGATGCATAGAGTTACGGCCCTTGCCATTCTGAGTTCAAATCCCGCCGAGGTTAACTTTGCCTTTCATCCTTACAGGGTCGATAAAATAAAGTACCGGTAATGTACTGGGTAATTGCTGGCCTTGTGCCAAAAGTAGAAACAATTATTTATTCAAAGTAATCCAACTTATTTTACAAATGGGGTAAAAAAATATATTCTGGACGCAGTCCCGCAGACTTTCCTTTATTATGGTTAAGGGAAAGCCTGAAGTAGCTTCTAATCTTTATATTGTTTAAGATTAAATGGCAGTGGGTCATTGTTTATATTACCAAAGACATTTACATTGGTTTCAGTTCCTGCTTTCTTGTAAACTGATATCTGGGATAGTCTTTTCTATTCTGGCGTCATGATGTGCTGTAAAATAAACCTATAGTAATGAGGGTGTGAATTAATTAAACTTAAATTTAGTGAGTCGTTTTAGATGACCATCTTTTATTATTTTCATTATTATTATTATTAAGGGCCGTGGTTTGGCAGTATCGGTAGAGGGTCGGACGCCATGCTTTGAAGCATAGAGTTACCTCCCTTTATGATCTGAGTTCAAATCCCGCCGAGGTTAACTTTCCTTTCATCCTTATAGGGTCGATAAAATCAAGTACCAGTAATGTATTGGGTAATTGCTGGCCTTGTGCCAAAAGTAGAAACAATTATTATTATTATTAAGGGTGGTGGATTGGCAGTTTCGGTGAAGCATCGGACACTATGTTTTGTGGCATAGAGTTATGGCCCTTTACGTCCCAAGTTCAAACCCCGCCAAGTTTACCTTTGCCTTTCATCCTTACAAAGTTGATAAAATAATGCACCAGTAATGCACTGGGATCAATATAATCAACTTTCCCCTCTCCTCAAATTGCTGGCCTTGTGCCAATAGTAGAAATTATTGTTATACAATCTCACTGTGGACAGAAAAGGAGAGGAAGCAGCTGGTCTTGTTTGAATCTTTGTTCATGCATCAGTCATTCAACTATAGAAAACCGGCCAAATAAAGGGTCAAGAGGACCCTCAGCTGTGCTATAGTCATGACAACCTCCCTTGTATTGGTGATAGGAAGGGCGTTTAGCCATAGAAAACTTGTAAAACAAATGTTTGGGAGGACTCTTCAGCTATGTTCAAAAGCATTACAACTTCCTTAGAGTTGGGGCCATGATAAAAGGCATTCGGTAGAAGACTACATTATATATGGGGTGGGGTGGAGGTAAATGGTCTAAAATCAGTTCATTTATACCAACATTCTCTTCCAACAGTTTTATCTGTTTCTCCTATTTCTCTATCTATCAATATGTGTGTGGTTAATGACCGGTACATGACATACACAACAAAACTGATTGTTTAACATACATTGTAAGCATAAACACACACACACACACACACACAGCTTTGTTACAAATTGGTAAAGCAACCAATTATAACTTATTTTCTCCATAAAACAATGGGTTATATCTTAGTTTATTAATCAAACTAGCTATCAAGGGTACTTGATTTAATAAAGCCCATATTAATGGTGACATTAAGTACAGTATCACTGTGGGCAGTTATAAAAGGAGTCAGTTCAGCTCATCCTTCTCATCTTATGTTCATATCTAACTGATTGACACACAAATCATCATCATCATCATTATTTTACATCCGCTTTTCCCTGCTTGCAAGGGTGGGACGGGAACTGATTCTGGCTTCATTTCTACAGCTGGATGCCCTTCCTAACACCAACCTCATTTACAGTGTGGGCTGGGTGCTTTTTTGCCGAGGCACCTCCACGACCACTTTGCAGTGGAATGATAGGGACCCCAGTCCTATCATCTCATTTCTACAGCTGAGTAAACTGGAGCAATGTGAAATAAAGTGTCTTGCTCAAGGACATCACCCGGTCTGAGAATTGAACTCACAACCTTTCGATTGCAAGCGTAATGCTCTAACCACTAAGCCATGTGCCTCCATATTAACTTAAATTTATAGGTAAAGGGTAAAGACCTCCTTCAGTTATGAATGACCTTGGGATTTGCACCTAGAAAGTCCCCCCCCCCCCCCCCCAAGGCACAAATCCAGGCAAGGTGGAAACCAGCAGTTGCCCATGCTAACCAGTCTCCCCTTTCCACATCAGCAATGTTGTCTAAGAGAAAGGCAGAGGTTGATACAGCTTAACACCAGTAACATCACAACATATTTCAACATCTGAGTGAACTATGTGAAATAAAGTGTCTTTCTCAAGAGAAAGGCAAAGGTTGATACAGCTTAGCACCAGTAACATCACAACACATTTCAACATCTGAGTGAACTATGTGAAATAAAGTGTCTTTCTTACGGATACAACGCATCACCTGGACCAAGAATCAAACTCACAACTTCCCAATGCTCTAACAACTAAGCCATGCACCTTCACAAATTTTTTAAAGATTATTCTGCAATACATCATCATCATTTCATCATTTCATTTTACGTCCACTTTTCCCTGCTTGCAAGGGTGGGACGGGAACTGATTCTGGCTTGATTTCTACAGCTGGATGCCCTTCCTAACACCAACCTCATTTACAGTGTGGGCTGGGTGTTTTTGTGCCGTGGCGCCTCCACAACCACTTTGCAGTGGAATGATAGGGACCCCAGTGCCTATCATCTCATTTCTACAGCTGAAAACAAATGTAGAAAACAAATACTGCTACCATACTAGAAATGTATTACTCTTTCTAATTCTGTATCAAATTTGAAACTAGGAAATCTTAACTGATAGTCTTTCACTTGTGTACTCTCATCTCAATATTGCTGATTCAGTTTTAGAATTAAATTATGAGAATATCCTTATAAAAATTAATTTATGGTTTACAGTATTAAGTATTTGAAAAAATAATTTCAATTCAAATGTAGAACATACATGTACAAAAAATCATAATCTAATAATAATAATTGTTTCGACTTTAGGCACAAGGCCAGCAATTAACCAGTGTATTACTGGTACTTTATTTTATCGACCCAGTAAGGATGAAAGGCAAAGTCAACCTCGGCGGGATTATATATGATTATTATTATAATCTAATAATAATAATCATATATAAATATATCATCATCATCATCATTTTATGTCCGCTTTTCCCTGCTTGCAAGGGTGGGACGTTAATGAATATTCCTTATATTATTATTAGTGCTGTTTAGGGCAGTGGATTGACAGTATCGGTAGAGGGTCGGACGCCATGCTTTGCAGCAAAGAGTTACGGTCTGAGTTCAAATCCCACCGAAGTTAACTGCCTTTCATCCTTACGGGGTCGATAAAATAAAGTACCAGTAATACACTGGGATATTTGCTGGCCTTGTGCCAAAAGTAGAAAATTATTAGTGCTGTTTTATGACAGAGGACTAGTTCTTTAAATTCCTTTGTGCTACATTATAATGTGGCACAAAGGAATTACAAATAATTATTGGTAATAACATCTATAATTTCTTATTGAAAGGCTTCCCTTTAACTAGAACTGGAAACTGACATGATAAAAAGAGTTTTTTTTAATGGTTGATTATAAGGATAATGTTTATTAGATCAGCTTACACATTGCAATGGATGATAAGCTATTAATTCTTCAAAATAGATGTTTAAAAAAAAAACTTCCTTTGCTTTAATACTCAACTGCAGTCATTTAATAAATGAAGTATGGTGCTAGCTACAAAGAATGCAATTATCTTACACATAAAACAAGGGAGTTCTTTAACCAGAGTGATTATAGTCACTTCCTGAGTAAACAAAAAAATGTTTTCATTAGGTATTTATTTAGTGGTTCATTTAAAGTGGCAGCAGGGGGAAGGGTAGGGCTTATACATTTTTTCAACCTTCCTAGACTTTGAAATTAAGATTCATGGGAGAAGTTATTGTGATCACAATGAACTGTTGGTGGTTAATTGTTGAAAAGATAACATGGTGTTGATGTGATAAACACAGAGCTATAGAGAGTGAGAGAATGACAGAGATAAAAAAGGGAAAGAGAGAAATGTATGTATGATATTAAAGTGTGTGTGGTGGTAATGGTGGAATGATGGGAAGTGAAGAACAGCAGTGGAAACAGGTTTGGGATGAGAGAAAGATGGGAAACTATATCAATTAAGAGGAAAAGAAGAAATAATTTTGTGAGTGCATTAGTGTAACATGGTTGGATAACATCCATAAGCTTGGCTGGTCTTGCTTGGTAGAGCTGCTACTTCTCCAAATTGAGAGATCACAGCTCTGATACTATGGGCATGTGGTTAGAATGTCTCATGTAAGAATTGCTGGACAGATTTTATGGGCAAAACCAACTGGCAGCAGACCTAGGGGTAGACCCAAAGCAAGATGGCTGGATAATATCCATGAGCTTGGCTGATCTCACTTGGGGATCTAGCCGGACCAGTTGGAGATGTTTGCTTCTAACAGGACCTACTAAAAAGTGTTTGAGGACTCTGCCCCCATGACCCTCTCAGGAATAAGTGGGCAAAGAAAAAGAAAAAAGAGCATAAGTGTAAGAAAATGAGTTGACTTTTCAAATATACAGCAGGTAATTGCAAGTCAAATAGACACAGAAAATAATTGTTTCTACTTTAGGCACAAGGCCAGCAATTAACCAGTGCATTACTGGTACTTTATTTTATCGACCCCGTAAGGATGAAAGGCAATGAAGCTGATTGCCATCTTAATTTTTCTGCTTTAATCCTTGAAATCAAAAGTATTCTTAGTCTGAGAGAGACTGCATTACTTCAAACTGCTAAAAGAAGACAAGGATTATCACAAGAAGTCTAAGCTTGATGCAAAATAACAAAAAACACAAGATACAGAAAGCTAAAAGTAAAAAGAATAACTACAAAAAAAAAAAAAAGGAAAATGAAGCAAGGTTTGAAACAGGAAAATTAAGATTTACTTAAAGGGGACAGAAATAAACTCCTTAATTTGTTTATGTACTCTACACCGACAGTATATTGACAGTCATTAGGATTAAAAATGCCTCTGAATTCAACTTTGCCTTTCATCCATTGTGAAGTTGATAAATAAAATACCAGTTAAATATTGGGGTTGATTGTTACTTTCTCTGGAAGAAATCGACTATGTTCTGACCCGAGGAAGGATGGGCTTCACCAGGTTTTAAATGCTGTGTATCAGTATAGTGCCCATATCACTCCCTCGGGATTTAAGGGGTCTTTGCCTACTCTAGTGGGAACATAAGATTATAATGTATGTTTTAAAAAAATTAGATTATTGATAAAAAAAGAAAATTCAAATCTAAATATGGATATAACTAGAAACACATCATCTGTATAAATAATTAATATATATATAGATGGTGATGGTGGACCTCAGATCGCTGAAGCTTAAAGAGGAGATGATGAAGGGCCATGATGAATGGAAAGATGCTGTGCTGAAGAGGACCCATCCCACCCTTGCAAGCAAGGAAAAGGCGACGTAAAAATGATGATGATGATATATATATATATATATATGCACTTGTGTTTCTGTGTTAGTCTCTTCTCTTTTCTTTGTATTCTACATCAAAGGCAGTGATATTTGTTTACATTCCACATAAACAGAAGTCACACTGCTCAGCATTTCAAGGTTTGAATCTATAGAATTCTACCTCAAAATATCTTGTCCAACCCATGCCAGCATTGAGTCAAGACATAACTGATAATAATAATAATGATATGCTCTAAAGATAAGAGTAATAATCCGGAAAACTAGTCTTAATAACTTATCCCAGACATTTAATTCTACTCCACTTTCATAAAGCTCCAATTCATCAGCTATGCTTAGAAACACAATTCCTACACCTCCTTCATTCATTCACACATATACACACACACATACGCACACACACTCTCTCAGGCACTGACACACCTGATCACAGTTATACACATATCTTAAGCTGATTAAGTATAACCTTCAAAATAGCTTGCCAAAAACAATATCTGCAGTTACAAGAAACATTTCCATGTAAAAACCAAAAAACAAAGAAATTTAAGCTGAGATAAATCTATTTTTCAATTTTGTTTGTTTCTAAAGAAAATGACAATTCTTCATTATTATTTTTGCTAAATTTGAAATCACAGTATCACAAACAAAAAGTAATGTACCACAATAAGTGTGTTACTAGTCTTTGGCCATGAATTAATATTTTTATATAAACTGTAAACGTGGTTGGTGTTAGGAAGGCCATCCAGCCGTAGAAAACCTGCCAGACAGTCCTATATGAGCAAGACAACCAATCTTGCCTCACGTGGGACAATTCCCGTCTAAACCCATGCTAGCATGGAAGATGGACGTTAAACGATGATGATGATGATGAATCTTGTTTTGTTTACTTGATGTTTCACTCTCCAGTTTTTATAGATATACTCTGTGATCTCTGCTGATACTAGCTACCTGCACTTCTCCAGCCCCTTTGTTGTCATTGTTTGAATTACAATGACTCTCAGCATCTCATCAAATGCTCAATATGATCTACACCAGCATTAATCGCAACCAAAATAACATTTTTATAATAAAATATTGTAGTTTGCTTGAAGCATTGCATATAAAATATTATATAATTTGGAAAGTTATATAAGGCTAAACAATGCAAAATGCATGATAAGATGACGGTAAGGAAACATTTAGACACCTGGTAATCTTTGTTTGTTTTTGTTGATGTTTCTTTCGTCCTAATATTTTGGGACAGTGTACCCCCGACATTCGAGGTCCTAGCATTCTCATCTCCGGTTATTCATAGAATTTTCCTTAGAACCCAACTAATAATTGTTCGTGGAAACCACCTCATATTCGCAGAATCATAAATTTCTTCCGCAATTTTTTTGTGGCCTTTTCCATGGCAATATATATTTTTTTAACAGTAAATTATTAATAACGATATACCGTATTTGCCTGCCTATTGGACGGCCCTTCGCATAAGACACTCCCTCTTTTTTTATTATATTTTGATGTTTATAGGCATTTTTATGGACCACATCTAATATTCATGGTTTTTCACTCTTCATGGGTACTCTAGGAATGTAACTCCCACAAATACTGGGGGACAACAGTATAAAGAACACAGAGAAAACTGTTCCAGTTTCTTCTCTTTGGAATTAAATTTATATTTTATTTAAAGAAATTGGATGTTATCAGCTTCTTATTTAGAGATTTACTAGCTAAATTATAGTGAGGGGTTGAAATGCCCCAGTTAGTACTTCAAACCTTAAAATTTAGTGCATACATGCTATTTTAACCCTTTTGCATTTAAACCGGCTGTATCCAGCCAGCATTCTCTCACTTCTTTCTGTTTAAACCAGCTCATAGTTATATTAAGGTATTGTTCTCAAAATAAATAATATCAAAATCTCATAGATTCGATATTACGTGAGATAAAGCCTTTACCATGAAAATATAATAGTATATATAAAGTAATGTAAATGATAAAGGTTTTATACTATTGTAACTTAACAAACAATAGTGTTGTAGGTTACAAGTTTCCAACTGGGGCACTGCATTTCTAACAGCAAACGTGACAAATGTTGCTATTTTTTTCTAGTTGCTCGCCAATATTTATATCATCATCATCATTTTACATCCGCTTTTCCCTGCTTGCAAGGGTGGGACAGGAACTGATTCTGGCTTAATTTCTACAGCCGGATGCCCTTCCTAATACCAACCTCATTTACAGTAAGTGCTGGGTGCTTTTTTTCCGTGGCACCTACACGACCACTTTGCAGTGGAATGATAGGGACCCCAGTCCCTATCATCTCATTTCTACAGCTGAGTAAACTGGAGCAATGTGAAATAAAGTGTCTTGCTCAAGGAAACAACACATCACCCGGTCTGAGAATTGAACTCACAACCTTTCGATTGCAAGGCCAATGCTCTAACCACTAAGCCATGTGCCCCCTTATATCTTTTGACAATTCTTTTTATCAAATTCCACAAGATGCTGATCAACGCAAGTCTATTGTAGAAAACACTTGCCAAAGGTGCAGCACAGTGGGGTCAAACTTGGAATCCTGTGGTGGGGGGAACGGATATCAACAAGATCCCAGACCTCATTCACTTAACGAGTAGGTTGGATCTTGTCAAATCAGACCGCATTCCATTGCTGATACTATCTACCGGTCACAACTCCTGACAGAAAGAATGTAAAATAAAATGTCTTGCTCAAGAACATAACGCATTACTCGGTCCAAGAATTGAACTCACAATCTCACGATTGCAAATGCAACTATCTAACTACTAAGCCACACCCTCACAATCATGTTATTGGTTACAAAGCAAACTTCTTGACCATATAGCCATGTCTGCACCCAAGTTGATCTTACAATATAGATGGCCATAAAGTACAATAATTCTATAACTGAAAGGATTGTAGGAACTGAATTCTATATTATATTTGTAAGTTCTATATAGTAACAGTGGTTCAGTCTATTTTTAAGGAATAAATAAAATTTGCTTGAATAGAAAATTGTGATGATACAAACAGTATATCATTCTGATTTAAGAAAAAACAAACAAATGCTTTAGACAGAGTAACAGTCAGCAAGAATATTGTGTGGGAATGAAGCTGCTTCTGTGTGGTACAGAAGAAAAACAACCTCTAAAATAAACTAGATCAACATATTTCTCCGAACTTAGCTTGTATAATATTTCTAAGATACTAATATTTCAAAAATAATGAAATAATCCTAGAAGTGGTTAGAAAATAAGTGAAAATGTTAAAAATATTTAATCTCATAAGGTAAAAAAAAAAAAAAAAAGGATTTTTAAATGTTGCAGAGTGAAGTTTAACCCTTTTGTTACCAACCCAATCAAAACCAGCGCTCTGGTTCTAAGAAATAAAATCAAACATTTTAACGGTTTTAATTTAAATTAAAATCTAAAATCTTATAACATAATTTTATATAAGAACCTTACATTAAGTTACTATCTTTGTAAAGAAATGATTAATAATTTTAGTAAATCCCTTCAAATTTTTAATTAATTAACTGAAATAGTGTATTGAAATACAGTCATGAAAGGGTTAATAAGAAATCTGACAAATAACAAAAATATAATACAAATTTTCAAATCTTTAAACATTATTAATCATTGCAGACAATTCTAAGCAGACAATAAACAAATCTTTATATCTATTCTATCAACTTACATGAATGAAACTCAACTTTAAAAAACAACCTAACCAACTATCTCCTACCAAAATATTTTCTGACAGTCTGTATATATGTATGTATATATGTATGTATATATGTACGTGTGCTGCTACTTTTCAATATTTTTGCACCAAATCCAGCATCCATTTCCATTATAGTCCATACCTGAGCAATAGTTACAATTACAATGTTCCTAATACTAATTTACAATATATAAAAAACACCTGCAATTGTCCTTGTAGCATACGTTTTTGTAACATATTTTCTTCATATTTTAACCCTTTAGCATTCACATTATTTTATATTTACGGTCTGAGTTCAAATCCCGCCGAGGTTAACTTTGCCTTTCATCCTTACGGGGTCGATAAAATAAAGTACCAGTAATACACTGGGATAATTGCTGGCCTTGTGCCAAAAGTAGAAACAATTATTTTATATTTACTATTATATTTTCATGGTAAAGGCTTTACCTCATAATTAATATCGAATCTATGAGATTTTGAAAGTATTTATTTTGAGAACAATACCTTAACATCAGTTTGAGTGACCAGTTACAGCCAGTTTCAACAGAAAGAGATAGAGAATTGTAGCCGGTTTGAACACTAAAGGGTTAAATTCTATGTAATATCTTTCTGGTTTGAAAGCCATTTACTTTATTTCAAGATTCTGTAATTCAGGTTACTGTAATAAACTCCTCTGCTCGCCAATGTTTTAAAAAGAACAATTTTTCTAAGTTTCCTCAAAATGTGTTCATATTTAATAAGTTTTAGCAACTAAAATCAAAATTTGTGTCAAACTTATGAAATTACTTATTAAGCCAGCATGCTCTTCCTAACGCCAACCACATTTAGTGTGGGATGGGTGCTTTTTGCTGTCTTTTACACGACCACTTTACAGTGTAGACTGGGTACTTTTTCTACAGCTGGATGCCCTTCCTAACACCAACCTCATTTACAGTGAGTGCTGGGTGCTTTTTTGCCGTGACACCTCCACGACCACTTTGCAGTGGAATGATAGGGACCCTAGTCCTATCATCTCATTTCTACAGCTGAGTAAACTGGAGCAATGTGAAATAAAGTGTCTTGCTAAAGGAAATAACACATCACCCGGTCTGAGAATTGAACTCACAACCTTTCAATTGCAAGAATTGAACTCACAACCTTCTAACCACTAAGCCATGTGCCTTCATATATATATATATATATATATACTGCCAAATCAACCTCCCAAATGCAAGTCGATTGAAAGGTATGTCGTATCTATTTATTTATAAGACTGTTTATATTGTATTTTGTCTGAAGAAGGCATAACATATTGTTAATATGATATCCCTGAAATATATATAATGAAATAGATATGGTTTTATAAATATAGTTTCCATTTATTTAATATCATAAATATACTCCAAATACTTGTTGAGTGCTTTTATATCAGTTATAAATATTTACTCGTTAACCCAACAATTTAAATATAACTTTCCATGTATATATATATATATATATATATATATATATATAATGTGGCCATGTAGGTAACAGGATAAAAACCTCCCAGTCCACACTGTAAACGTGGTTGGTGTTAGGAAGGGCATCCAGCCATAGAAAACCCGCCAGACAGTCCTGAGCAAGACAACTAATATTGCCTCAAGTGGGACAATTCCCATTCAGACCCATGCTAGCGTGGAAAATGGACATTAAATAATGATGATGATATATATATATATATATATATATATATATATATATATATATATATAGGAGGAGAGTAACTTGGTGGTGGAACAGTAAGGTAGAAGAGACAACCAAGGCCAAAAAGCAGGCTTGGAAAGTATGGCAGGATGGGGGAAGTAGAGAGCACTATCAAGTGGCCAGGAGAGAAGCTAGGAGATAAGTGTACCTTGCAAAAAGGGTAGCAGAGGATAGAAAGTTCAAGCATGTTCTACAACATGAGGACCAAAAACGTGAGGTGTTCAGGATTGCTAGACAATGTGTCAAGGAAAACCGTGATATTGTCGGGGAGAAGTGTGTCTGTAATGATAACGGTGTACTTGCCCTCACTGATGCTTATAAGAAGATAGCCTGGAAGTGTCACTACGAGAGACTATTAAATGAGGAGAATAAGTGGGAAAAAAATAGTCTGCTAATCAGAGAGCGAATTGATCTAGATGAAATGCAGTTTGGATTTGTGTTAGGTAAAAGTACCACAGACGCTCTTTTCCTTGTACGACAACTACAAGAGAAGTACCTAGCTAAAAGTAAACCCCTCTACTTAGCTTTTGTAGACCTGGAGAAAGCCTTTGACAGAGTCCCCCGCTCCATTATCTGGTGGGCTCTTAGAAAACTAGGTGTAGATGAATGGCTTGTGAGAGTGATACAAGCTATGTATAATGAAACAGTCAGTAAGGTTAGAATTAACAATGAATATTGTGAAGAATTTAGTGTAAAAGTTGGCGTTCATCAAGGCTCTGTCCTTAGCCACCTCCTATTTATTATTGCCCTTCAGGCTATGACAGAGGAGTTCAAGACCGGTTGCCCATGGGAACTCCTATACGCAGATGATCTAACGCTCATAGTTGAATCAATGGCTGAACTAGAGAAGAAATTTGAAACATGGAAGCATGGCCTAGAATCAAAAGGCCTTAAAGTTAACATGTCTAAGACTAAAGTTCTAGTTTGTAGAAAGGAAAATAGGGCACAGGTGCCCTCAGGGAAATGGCCATGCTCAATGTGTAGGAAAGGAGTAGGCAGAAATTCCATTTTATGTCCCAAATGCAAAGTATGGGTACATAAAAGATGTAGTGGGATCACAGGTAAACTATCTAAGAACGTAGACTTTATATGTGGCTGATGCTCAGGTGCAATAAGTAGCAAGTGTCCACAGGATACTAGCTTCTTCTATTGCCCAGATGGTTCTATAGAAATAATAGACACTTTCCGTTACCTGGGTGACGAAATCAGCAGTAGTGGAGGGTGTTCTGAAAGTACAGTAGCCAGAGTCAGAACAGGATGGAAAAAGTTCAGAGAGCTTATACCACTATTGGCCGCTAAAGGTTTCTCTCTAAAAATGAAAGGCAGGCTGTATGATGCTTGTATACGAACAGCAATGCTACATGGCAGTGAGACATGGGCATTACGTGCAGAGGACCTGCGCAGACTGGAAAGGAACGAAGCATGCATGCTCCGTTGGATGTGTAATAGTAATATACATGAACGGCAAAGCATACATGAACGGCAAAGCATAAATGAACTAAGTGAGAAATTAGGAATAAGAGGAATCAGATGCTGTTTACTTGAGAGAAGACTGCGTTGGTATGGCCACGTGATGCGCATGAAAGACGACAGCTGTATAAAAAAGTGCAGGGCGATCAAAATTGATGGTAGTTACGGAGTTGGTAGTCCCAGAAAAACCTGGGACGATCTAATAAATTCCGACCTTACACACTTGCACCTCTCTAAGACAATGTCACTGGACCGAGATCTTTGGCGCTACGCAATAATACAGAAGACCCGCCTTGCCTATGTACAAAGTGAAACATAGTCAGTAGGCACCTCTAAACCAAATATACACCACAATCCACTACCCCTACCCTATCCTCCCACTAACACCACCCTCTCTCTGTAAAATTGGTACCACAACATCCAGTCCAAATAAATGAGATAATGAGATCGAGATTGTGTAGGTGTCACGACAAAAAACACAGTCCACGCTGTAATGTGGCCGTGTAGGTAACACGGTAAAAAGGTCCCAGTTCCACACTGTAAATGTGGTTGGTGTTAAGAAGGGTATCCAGCCGTAGAAAACCTGCCAGATAGTCCTATATGAGCGAGACACAGTCACCCGACCTACCTTAACTCAAATTGGGACAACTCCCGTCTAACCCATGCTAGCGTGGAAAATGGACGTTAAACGAAGATGATGATGATGATGATATATCATCATCATCATCATCATCGTTTAACGTCCATGTTCCACGCTTGCATGGGTTTGGACGGGAGTTTTCCCACTTGAGGCAAGAGTGGTTGTCCTGCTCGCATAGGACTGTCTGGCGGGTTTTCTACAGCTGGATGCCCTTCCTAACACCAACCACATTTACAGTAAAAGACACATACCCAAAATACCACACAGTGAGATAAAACCAGAAACCATTTGGATATGAAGAACACTTCAAAGCCACACAGCCATGCCTGCATTTACTATATAATCTCAAAGAAATAACCACCTTACAATGCTATAGTGGAATTATTGATTGAACGTCCATTTTTTAAATTTATTTATGTTAGTAAAGAGAGTTTCTCTCCAAACTGTATCTAGACTTCGCTTCATTTGTGATCTCTAACTTGTCTGATGTCTTCCTTCATCAAACTCTATCTTGAGTAAATCTCATAAACATACTCTGTTATTGTCTTCTATATCTTTTCAAAAACCCTTTACTCGTTAAGTTAAACAAATGTAGTTCAGTAAGATAGCTATAAGAGAAATGTATGAAGAATAAACTGTCTCGTGAAAAATACAGAACTCATGCTCTTGAATAAATCTAAGCTGCAAACAACTTAACTATAGAGACAATGTTAACCCTATCTTTACCAGATATCGAGTGAAATATCTTCTCATCCCATCCTTATTTCTGAGGGTCAGGGGACATGGACTTATGGACGAGCACTCTGGCGGGGTGCTTTTTGTTGTGTCACCAACACAACTACCTTACAGCCTGGCCCAGGTGCTTTTTGTTGTGTCACCAACATAACTACTTTACAAGGTGAACCAGGTGCTTTTTGTTATATCACCAACACAACCACCTTAATGGGTGAACTGGGTGCTTTTTGTTATATCACCAACACTACCACCTTACAGGGTAAACTGGGTGCTTTTTGTCAGGTCACCAACACAACCACCTTACAACTTGGGCCGGGTGTTTTTTGTTGTCACCAACACAACCACTTTACAGGTTGGACTGGGTACTTGTTCTCGTGTCACCAACACAACCACTTTACAGGTTGGACTGGGTGTTTTTTGTCGTGTCACCAACACAACCACTTTACAGGTTGGACTGGGTGCTTGTTGTCGTGTCACCAACACAACCACTTTACAGGTTGGACTGGGTGCTTGTTGTCGTGTCACCAACACAACCACTTCACAACCTGACCCGGCTCGGGTGCTTTTTATCATGTCACCAACACAACCACCTTACAGGGTAAACTGAATGCTTGTTGTCATGTCATTAATTCTCTTTATTAAATGATAAATGATGATAGAATAGTAAAGAAATCAATGCTTTCAGTAATATCAATGAGATATGTGTTAAATATGTCAGTTTTCTTTTCAAATGTAATTTCTCCATATCTAACACAAGAAGGCTCTGACAAATTGCTTTCCAGTATTAATCAGATAAAACTGTCAAGTGAAAAGGCCTTGTTAGTGCATGTCATTAAAGATTTAATCAGCAGATACAGCAATTTCATTAACATTTATAGTTATTTGTTAGATAATCCTCATCTTACTTTTCTAGGCATTTGATTGTTATGCATTTTAATTAACCACTTGGTTTATTTTCCGTAATGAAAAATTAGATAAAGAAAATGAACAAAACATCCATTTAAAATATCTCTACACTTACTCAAAAATTCTATTACAATGACAAAATAAAGTAATAATTGTTTCTACTTTAGGCACAAGGCCAACAATTACCCAGTACATTACTGGTACTTTATTTTATCGACCCCGTAAGGATGAAAGGTAAAGTTAACCTCAACGGGATTTGAACTCGGACCATAAAGGGACGTAACTATGCTAGAAAGCATGACATCCAACCCTCTACTGATACTGCCAATTCACCGCCCTTTGTTCTCGTGACACGACAAGCACCCAGTCCAACCTTAAAGTGGTTGTGTTGGTGACACAACAAAAAACACCCAGTCCAACCTGTAAAGTGGTTGTGTTGGTGACACGAGAACAAAATAAAGTAATAATAAAGTGTTACGTTGTAAAAAAATTCAATTAAGATAAAAAAGAAAAAATATAGCAAAAACAAAAGAAATGGTCATATTTTACCTTCTTTAACCCTTTAGCATTTAAAGCTGCCACATCTGGCCAAAATTCTCTCACCTCTTTCTGTTCAAACCAGCTATAACCAGCCACTCATACTGATGTTAAGGTATTGTTCTTAAAATGAATGATATCAAAATCTCATAGATTCGATATTAAGTGCATAAGACACTCCCTCTTCTTCTTATTATATTTTACGTTATATTTTGATGTTTATAGGTATTTTTACAGACCATGTCCAATATTCAGTTTTTCACTCTTCACGGGTGCTTGAGGAGCATAATCCCTGCCAATACTGGGGGGACTACTGTATATATAGAGTAATGTAAATGTTAAAGGGCTAACTTAGTTCTCTGATAGATTCTACATGACAGTGAGTTATACCTGGATTACATACACAGCTCATTTTTAACCAGTAAAGTGGACAGGAGCAACATAAAATAAAGTATCTTACTCAAGGACAACATGCCACCAGGAATCATACACAACCTTATGCTCATGAGCCAAATACTGTTATCAGTAAGCCACATGTCTTCACACACACACATATCATCACTGTCATAATCTGCCCTTTATGAGAACAGAAACACACATGATAGAATGTAACTTCACATACTTCACTGAAAATTAGTGTACAACTAATAAGATAAGCCAAATAATTTGGAAAAGAAGAATACACATAAATACAGAGAAACTATACATCTGCCGAATAGTATTTTTATAATCTAATAAAGCTTTAAAGTTTTGAAAAAAATACTCAGAACTCGTATAAAATATCTAATATTTTTTCTCAAACATATTAACCCTTTAGCATTTAAACCGGCCATATCCGGCCAGAGTTCTCTCACCTCTTTCTGTTCAAACTGACCCCAGCCAGCCCCTCATACTGACTTTAAGGTATTGTTCTCAAAATAAATAATATCAAAATCTCATAGATTCAATATTATGTGAGATGTTACTGCAAAAATACAATAGTTTATAAAGAGTAATGTAAATGCTAAAGGGTTAAAGATAAAATAATTGTTTCTACTTTAGGCACAAGGTCAGCAATTATCCAGTACATTACTGGTACTTTATTTTATCGACCCCGTAAGGATGAAAGGCAAAGTTAACCTTGGCGGGATTTGAACTCAGACCGTAAAGGGACATAACTATGCTAGAAAGCATGACGTCCAACCCTTACCGATACTGCCAATTCACCGCCTTAAGATAAAATAATGACAAAGAGAGTGAGAAAGAGTATTGCGGTTTGTGTAGAATAACTTTAATGTATTACAGAAATACATAGGTGTAGAGTCTGCCACCCTCTTCCCTTTCGTTGCCTAATAAACCTTGCTCTTTTCCTCTCATTTATAGCATTTGTAGTCCTTTTCAAAGCTGCTTTCTTTTTCTAGGTTTCACTAAATATTAAATTCTTTATTATTTTTATGCAAGTTACGGCCCTTTATGGTCTGAGTTCAAATCCCGCCGAGGTTAACTTTGCCTTCCATCCTTACGGGGGTCGAAAAAATAAAGTACCAGTAACACACTGGGATAATTGCTGGCCTTGTGCCAAAAGTAGAAACAATTATTTTTATGTAATTTTATCCTAGTATTTTTCATTTTTCATTCACTTTTCCCTGCTTGCAAGGGTGGGACGGGAACTGATTCTGGCTTCATTTCTACAGCTGGATGCCCTTCCTAACACCAACCTCATTTACAGTGAGTGCTGGGTGTTTTTTTGCCGTGGCACCTCCACGACCACTTTGCAGTGAAATGATAGGGACCCCAGTCCCTATCATCTCATTTCTACAGCTGAGTAAACTGGAGCAATGTGAAATAAAGTGTCTTGCTCAAGGAAACAACACATCACCCAGTCTGAGAATTGAACTCACAACCTTTCGATTGCAAGGCCAATGCTCTAACCACTGAGCCATGTGCCTCCATAGTATATATTTGAGTATTTTGAAATAAAATAATTTAACTTCTAATTATGGAGCTGTGAAGGTCTCGGAATGGTACAAGATTATGGATTAAGAAAACTTATGAACACTCAAGTGTAAAAGAATAATCAAAGAAATAGTAGAAGAATCACCATCATCATTTTTACCCCTGCTTTCCACATAGGCATGGGTTGGACGAATTGTCCTGGCTGAGACCAGACTGGTCTGAGCAACCAATCCTGGTTCATTATGTTCCATATTTGGCAGCACTTCTGTGGCTGGATGCCCTTTCATAATGCTAACTGCCTTACGGGGTGGGATTTACGTATAAGCTAAACAAGCTATAACTTAGGGCCCCCACACAAAAAACAGCGATGATTTGTCACCAACATAGGACATCTGGACATATAAAGGGCTCCATTATCTCAAATAGCTTAGGGCCTCATCAAATCTAAATCCGGCCCTGACTGCCTTACAGAGTTTACTGTCTGTGTTTTTCATGACACCAGTGCTATCACTTTGCAGTGTGAACAACTCGCTTTTTATCATACAGGATATACCGGATACATGTTACAGTACTTTACTTTACAGGATATACCGGATATATGTTATCATGACATTAATACTAAAGAAGTTGTCACATTCTAAGCCAGACTTAAAGAGTCCTCTCAAACTCTATATTGTTTCCAAGTGCTAAATATAGATCTCAAGTGAATATGGTGTAAAACCACATTTCGAAGAGAAGAGTCAATTCCAATAGTAAAAGCATGGAGAATATAAATCATATTGGTGAGTCATCGACTGAACACATTCAACATGAGAGAGCTTAAAGAATATATAGGATGTATGCATGGTCCAGGGGACCTGGGACAAAGTTGACCTCGACAGAGAACCGAAAGGAATACTGCGAAGTATTCTATCCAATGTTCTAACAACTCTACCAATTCACTGCCTTATATAAGATACTTGTGATCTAAGGAGGAAGTGACATACAGATTTGAGAAACATGCCCTCAACTTAAGTGTATTTGGGCCTTTAAACTAAAACATGGGTCAGATATGTCTTTTTTAGCACAGCTTCCCTCCATCTACTGTGTTCCTTCATTTGGCAGTATTGGTAGAGCATCAGACAACATGCTTTGCAGCATAGAATTATGGCCCTTTATGTTCTGAGCTAAAATCCCACCGAGGTTAACTTTGCCTTTCATCTTTACGGGGTTGATAAAATAAAGTACCAGTAATGCACTGGTGTAATTGCTGGCCTTGTGCCAAAAATAGAAACAATTATCTTATTGGTGAAGACAAGGATGCTGTTGCCATTCTCAACACACTTCTCTCTATCAATATCCTGTGTTTTTTGGGGAGTTTTTTTTTTTTTGGGGGGGGGGGGGCATTTCTGTCACACTGCTTTACAATCCTGCACCTCTCTTGTCTTTGGCCCTTATGTCATAGAACATGTACAAACCTCTTGTATTCCACTTCCTTTCTCGCAGACTACCCGACGCCTAGGTTCTACCAGTCTTTCCATGCCGATTTATTAACTTTAATTGTCCTATCCACCGCCCTGTTACCCTTTGTCTTCTTGGAGAGAGGTCCTTGCTCCAACCACAGATCTTATATGTGTCCTTCAACAGTTTCTCTCTCAGAAATCCCCACTTTTCTATGCTTTGTGTTTGTCACCATCAATCTATCTCGACTTCTGGTGAGAATGTATTCTGACTTGTGCGTTCTCCTGACTTATAAGTGATCAAGTGAAACAGGAGGTTATATTACACACACATAATATATATATGTACGTATGTATTATATATATATGTGCGTGTGTGTAATATATTACACAAACACACACACAATATATATATATATATATATATATATATATATATATATATATATATATAATGGAGGCACATGGCTTAGTGGTTAGAGCATTGGCCTTGCAATCGAAAGGTTGTGAGTTCAATTCTCAGACCGAGGGATGTGTTGTTTCCTTGAGCAAGACACTTTATTTCACATTGCTCCAGTTTACTCAGCTGTAGAAATGAGATGATAGGGACTGGGGTCCATATCATTCCACTGCAAAGTGGTCGTGGAGGTGCCCCAGAAAAAAAGCACCCAGCACTCACTGTAAATGAGGTTGGTGTTATGAGGGGCATCCAGCTGTAGAAATCAAGCCAGAAGCAGTTCCCGTCCCACCCTTGCAAGCAGGGAAAAAGCGGACGTAAAATGAAATGATGATGATATATATATATCTACTATATAAATTGGAAGTGGTCGGACGTTGTATATGTAGGTGTAGTCGGATAAACGTCGAAACGGCTTGGTGGAATGCAGCGAAAATTTACACAGTTATGCAGAATGACCCGAAGAGGCGTTGAGTCGACTTTCAAGCTACAAGCTTCCATGGTTACGGAGAAAATTGATGAAACAGGAATTTCCCATGAAACGGCTAGCCAAAGGGTAGACCGACTTTCAACGTCACGTCAGTATCGTGAACGCTCGATTACGAGATTTGATGTTGTGCGCGTTCTAAGCAGACTTCTACTGCATAAACAACACATTCAAATTAATAAAGCTCCTCGATCTGCTTCCAGGGAATACAGTTTCATTTAAGTCTATTGACACCAACAAAAATGCTGAGGATGCCACAATGTTTACCATTGAATTCCTCAACAGTCAAACACCTCCTGGACTTCCGCCTCACGACCTGCAGCTAAAAGTTGGTGCGCCGGTTACGATGCTAAGGAACTTGGACTCTCCAACAATGTGCAACGGAACACGAATGATCATCAAATCGTTAAAGTCCAAAATTCTGGTTGCGACAATCTTGAATGGACCAGCTGCTGGCACAGACGTTCTAACTCCTCCAGTACAAGGCAGTCCATCTGACGTCGTCAACGAATTTACGCGGTTGCAATATCCCATCAAACTCAGCTTTGCCATGACCATCAACAAGGCACAGGGACAATCGATGCAAGTGGGTGGACTGAATCTGAGTGAACAGGTATTCTCAGATGGCCAACTGTACGTTGGATGTTCCCGAGTAGGAAGTCCGCAGGGACTCTTCATTCACTCAACAAAAAGAGAAGTTAAGAATGTTGTCTACCAAGAGGCTCTACAATGATAACGCTCTTCATTGCCAGCCTCTTTTCCATGCCATGCATGGTTCAACTTCATGTCGATCTTCGCTTCTATGCCAGCCTCTTTTCCATGCCATGCATGGTTCAACTTCATGTCGATCTTCGCTTCTGTGCCAGCCTCTTTTCCATGCCATGCATGGTTCAACTTCATGTCGATCTTCGCTTCTGTGCCAGCCTCTTTTCCATGCCATGCATGGTTCAACTTCATGTCGATCTTCGCTTCTGTGCCAGCCTCTTTTCCATGCCATGCATGGTTCAACTTCATGTCGATCTTCGCTTCTGTGCCAGCCTCTTTTCCATGCCATATATGGTTCGACTTCATGTCGATCTTCGCTTCTGTGCCAGCCTCTTTTCCATGCCATGCATGGTTCAACTTCATGTCGATCTTCGCTTCTGTGCCAGCCTCTTTTCCATGCCATGCATGGTTCAACTTCATGTCGATCTTCGCTTCTGTGCCAGCCTCTTTTCCGTGCCATATATGGTTCGACTTCATGTCGATCTTCGCTTCTGTGCCAACCTATTTTCCGTGCCATATATGGTTTGACTTCATGTCGATCTTCGCTTCTGTGCCAGCCTCTTTTCCGTGCCATATATGGTTTGACTTCATGTCGATCTTCGCTTCTGTGCCAGCCTCTTTTCCGTGCCATATATGGTTTGACTTCATGTCGATCTTCGCTTCTGTGCCAGCCTCTTTTCCGTGCCATATATGGTTTGACTTCATGTCGATCTTCGCTTCTGTGCCAGCCTCTTTTCCGTGCCATATATGGTTCGACTTCATGTCGATCTTCGCTTCTGTGCCAACCTATTTTCCGTGCCATATATGGTTTGACTTCATGTCGATCTTTGCTTCTGTGCCAGCCTCTTTTCCGTGCCATATATGGTTTGACTTCATGTCGATCTTCGCTTCTGTGCCAGCCTCTTTTCCGTGCCATATATGGTTTGACTTCATGTCGATCTTCGCTTCTGTGCCAGCCTCTTTTCCGTGCCATATATGGTTTGACTTCATGTCGATCTTCGCTTCTGTGCCAGCCTCTTTTCCGTGCCATATATGGTTTGACTTCATGTCGATCTTCGCTTCTGTGCCAGCCTCTTTTCCGTGCCATATATGGTTTGACTTCATGTCGATCTTCGCTTCTGTGCCAGCCTCTTTTCCGTGCCATATATGGTTCGACTTCATGTCGATCTTCGCTTCTGTGCCAGCCCCATTTTAATTGCAAGGCAAATAAATGCACATAAGTTTGGGATTATTAATTTGGTTGATTTTTATGTTTGTCTTTGTTTGTGTTTTGTCCTTTGGGATTTCAATTTTTTTTCTTTTTTCGGGGTTTTCATATTTCTGTTTTCAACCTTATTTGACAGTAAATTTATTAGGATTTCGGTTTGTTATTCTTAATATTTTTTGTTTTTCGTGTTCCCTTTTTTGTGATTTTTGTTGGTTTCTTGGTGGAGAAAAGAAGTTGAATTATTATCAGTGAACCAAATCTCCCGGGTAAAACCGGGTTAAACAGCTAGTATATATATATATATATATATATATATATATATATATATATATATATATATATCATACACATACACGCACATTTCATCATTTGCGCTTTTATTTTTCAAATTTTTCAATATTTTCACGAAAATAGGATTTAACCCATATTTGCACTTTTGTTTACATAATATATTAAGGGCTAAGTTTAATTCGTACTTTCACTATCTCGGAATGAGGACTTAATATTAAAACACTGGAGTTAGCTGGAGGAAAAAAAAAAGATTAAAGCCAATTTCTATTACTAATTAATAATTATGTCCTAGAATTTAAAAAAAAAAAAAATAATAATAATAATAAATTTCTTGAAATATTTTCAAATGGTAATCATAAAAATCATATGTGAATGTAATTTATACACATATTATTTAGTAACTAAGTTTAAAGACATTAAATAAAAAGAACTGCCTGGTTTAGGCTTCGGACATGCACATATGCAAATGAATGAAATGTAAATCAAACAGCTGGAGTCCATGTGACACAACTGCAAATATATTCGCTCTAATGGAAATCTATCATTCGTTTTATTTCATCCTCTATTAAAAAGAAAAAGAAAAAGAAAAAAAAAACACCATCCTATATTCAAGTAAACTCAGTCTATATGGCAAACCCCAGGCCAAAATGTTCGAAATCTTAGCAAGCAAAAGTCTTTTAATGAAGTAATTATGCTGTTGAATTGTACAGAATAAGAAGACCTGGATGGTAATTAAAATGATAGACGCTCCCCCGTGTTATAGAATTGTAATATATAAACGGAGATATATCAACGAAAATAGGTTAATAGTAAAAAATATGACGAAATATATAATATGTTGTAAAGAAACTTCGTCTGTCCGTAGGAGGTAAAGAAAAATAAAGTTATCGTATCACTTGACATATATTAAATTGCTTGTGTGTAATAAATAATACAAGTATTCAGCTCGTTTCATCGAAACTACTATAGTCATCCGTTCGCCTACATCGATTTGGACCGATCGACTATATGGATGTCAGCATCGATGTTTCCTCGTAACCTATCTGTCTATCTACACCATGCTGGTAGCGTAAATAGCAAGCAACATGATTGAATGTTTTCACATCGTCCTCCCACAAGAAGCAACAATAGCGCTAGATAGCACAAATATTGATAGCGAAATATTGATCAACTAAATGTTTTCTTTCCTATTTGTGTCATTTTGAATCCATAGAAGATTCAAATAGATATAATAATTATAATAATCCTTACATTGAATTATACAAAAGAGAAAAACAACAGGTTAACAATTGTACTGCTCGAGCTAGCTGTAGTACGTTTAGATAGCAATCTAAATAATAAAAAAATATATTATTTTTAATGAATTTTGTTATCATTAGAGAAGATTACCTGAACTCTTAAATCATCAAGATAAACAAATAATTTGTTAACGTTTATATTTTTTATTTTAACAAATCTGTGTGTGTATGTGTGTAGAAAACAATTCGTTCCAAATATTAAGCTTCAAATATAAAGTGGCTTAGTTAATCAGATGTTTCAGTCAACAATATACCCAGTATACATCAAACTTTCACTAAATATATATATATAGTTAATCTATATAGATTAATGATGTATGGGGAGCACTACAAAACTTGTTGGGTGCGATTTCCTTTCGCGTGTGCGCATGCGGATGAATATATACTAGCAGAATACCCGGCGTTGCCTGGGTTGAAATGTAACTATAAATTTACTAGAGTTAATTGTTCTAAATGAAGTCATATTTAATTTAATAGAACTTCACTGGATTTCTTTCGAAAAGTTAAGAGTTCCCGTAAGAAACTGTTGTTGTTGTTGTTGGTGGTGGTGGTGGTGGTGGTGGTGGTATTATTATTATTATTATTATTATTATTATATGTTCTGATTTCCTATCCCACCGAGGTTAGCTTTGCCTTTCATCCTTACAGGGTCGATAAAATAAAGTACCAGTAATGCACTGGGTCGATTTAATCGCCTTTCCCCTCCCCCAAAATATTGCCGGCCTTGTGCCTAAATCAGAAACCATTATTATTATTCCATTTCCTCAAACGTTATATCATTCCACTGTCTAATACACTACACGACAGGTACATGCTCGATATGAAGAGTAGACTCCATAATTTACTTGTCAATGCATACATACAGCTAATTCATGTGTATTAAATAAGAACACATGTTTAAGTGAAAGTGAAAACAGTTTGAATTTGAAACTATTATTGAACGTACTCCAGCCAGTATCTCAAAGAACTCTGTCATCCCATCAGGTGTAATGACTTGGGCTTTGGTGTTGGTGTAGAGCAGTGATATCAGGTCCACTATCTTCTTGGGGATTCCATAAGCCTGTAAGATCTTCATCAGGCAGTAACGGTCCACAGAATCAAGGTTAACGTATGTTGATGCCCTAAGGACAGACACTGGTCTGTTGGAGACGCAGGACATGGCAGCGATAATGAGGGACAGAGACCGCTGGAGAGAACTCGTCCATGGATCTCGGGAATTTTACCCGCCTTAGATAGATATTGAACGTAACGTTTCAGCTTTTTCTTGAAATACTTGAAATCTCAAAAGAATTCTATGAATTAGCAAAATTGGAATGTCTCATATATAGAAACCATAATGGAGGCACATGGCTTAGTGGTTAGAGCATTGGCCTTGCAATCGAAAGGTTGTGAGTTCAATTCTCAGACCGGGTGATGTGTTGTTTCCTTGAGCAAGACACTTTATTTCACATTGCTCCAGTTTACTCAGCTGTAGAAATGAGATGATAGGACTAGGGTCCCTATCATTCCACTGCAAAGTGGTCGTGGAGGTGCCATGGCAAAAAAGCACCCAGTACTCACTGTAAATGAGGTTGGTGTTAGGAAGGGCATCCAGCTGTAGAAATCAAGCCAGCATCAGTTCCCGTCCCACCCTTGCAAGCAGGGAAAAGCGGACGTAAAATGAAATGATGAATGCTCTGAGGTCCCTTTTATTCTTTTTCGCCCATTTATTCCTGAGGCCTGTAGGAGCTGAGCCCTCAGACAGGCCTTTCAGAGGATCCTATCAGAAGCAACTAGCTCCAAATGATCTGGCTGGATCACCAAGCGAGCCCAATCAAGCTTGTGGATGTCATCTAACCACCTTGCTCTAGGCCTCCTCTAGGTCTGTAAAATCTGGGGTAATCTCCAAATATTAAAATTAGCCAGGAGCAATCAACTACAATGTGTCACATATGTTTTTATATTTATATATATCTCCCAGTCCACACTGTAAATCTGGTTGGTGTTAGGAACAGTATCCAGCCCTAGAAACAAAGCCAAATACAGATCCATATGAGCAAGATGTGGTTTCCTGGCCTGAATTTTCTCATAATGCAACAACTCATCTAACCCATGCAAGCATGGAAAATGGATGTTAAATGATGATGATGATGATATATATACATACAGGGTGTGGACGATATTTGTTCGCAATTTTCAACCAGAAGATCAACTCCCAGAACAACAGGTGGCTCGCTGTCTCATCCAAAGATGTGCCCCGAGTCATGCAGACAAAGTTTCTAGCGACAACATTGGTCTTAGGTGTCGTCAGCAGTCAAGGTGACGTCATGCCACCTCACTTCTTCCCTGAACACCGATGGCTACATCCGCGTTCTGAGCGAGGTAGTAAAGTCCTGGATCGACGAGGTAGGCCGTACGTGTGGCTGCAAGACCCAGCGCCCTGCCATACCAACCGAAAGACCCAAGCCTGGCTGTCAGAGAACTTCGTCGACCACACTTCACCTGACATCTGGCCTCCCGGCTTGCCTGACTGCAACCCCCTCGACTTCTTTGTGTGGGGCGCAGTGGAACGAGACACCAACAGATCTAGCTGCAATACGAAAGACGATCTGAAGGCCAGGATCACAAGTGCCTTTAGGGGCCTAAGTCGGGGGACAGTGATGAAGGCCTGTAGCCGGTTCCAAGGCCGCCTTGAGGCCGTCATCAAAGCCAATGGCAGGTTTATCGAGTGAGATCAAAAGAACAAGTCATAAGACAAACTGACCCAAGTTTGATAAATATATCTTAAAAAATAAAACTACTGTGTTATTTTTTCATAGACAGTAATCTTGCGAACAAATATCGTCCGCACCCTGTATATATATATATATATATATAAGCAGAAGGGATATTTAATTTGTTGGTAATTCAACAAATATAAATGTTTATAACTGATTCAGAGCACTCAACAAGTTTTCTGGAGTATAAGATATAATGATAGTACGCTATCATCAGATAAAATACGAAGTGTGTTTTATAAATTTTGACATATCCAAGGAAAATATACCTTAACGGTTCAAGGAAAACCTCTGTTGTGGCAATGACAATATGTATGTATATATATATATATATTCTATTCTAGGGTGGGTAAAATTCCCGAGATCTATGGACGAGTTCTCTCCAGAGGTCTCTGTCCCTCATTATCGCTGCCATGTCCTGCGTCTCCAACAGACCAGTGTCTGTCCTTAGGGCATCAACATACATTAACCTTGGTCTTTCTCTTCCAGTGTGTCCATGTAGGAGCTCCCACAGGAGCACTGAGTGCAATGTCAACTCTGGATGTCGGTGAGATAGAGCACTCGAGATTTTTGCTCTAATAGATTAGAGCAAAAATCACAAGTGCTCTATCTCAAAATTATTTTTGAAAAGCATTAGAAAAGCGCAACCAGTAAAAACTTAAAACTAAAACTGAATACTAACTAATACTTATTACTAATTTATACTTATTCCTAATTAAGCTATTTTTCACTGCGAAAAATGTGTCAGCATTTTCTTTTCCTTTTTACTAATGTATCACAACTTGTGTCACACCTCTATTTTTTAAATATATATATATATATACATGCAAATATATATACACATATATGCAAAGTCAAGGGTAAAAAAAAAAACAGTGGTAAAGAATACACTACAATGCTTGATATAATAGGAAAAGAGTTAATGTTTTGGGTGTTAATCCATCATCAGAAGGTATTTGGGAGAACGAAGAAGAAGGAAGATAGATGAGAATAAGAAAAGAAAGAAAACAGGAAAAAGTCTTTTGGAGAGGAGGAAAATGTGTGATTTTAGAAGGTTTGTGTATTAGTGGAAAAAACTGAAGGAGGTAGGAATTCATGGGGGTGTATGTTTGTATGAGGGTATGATAGTCAGGGTGTGCATCCAACCATGACTATCTGTATATATACATCTGTATATTGTCTCTGAGCTGACCACCACAGGGGGAGTCAAAGGCTAATAGCTATGTGTTTAAGTATACATGTATATTATCTATGAGCTGACTATGACAGGGAGAGTCAAAGGTGAATAAGTGTAGGTGTACATGTAATATTGTCTATCAGCTGACTATGACAGGGAGAGTCAAAGGTGAATAAGTAAGTGTAGGTGTACATGTAATATTGTCTATCAGCTGACCACCACAGGGAGAGTCAAAGGTGAATAAGTGTAGGTGTACATGTAATATTGTCTATCAGCTGACTATGACAGGGAGAGTCAAAGGTGAATAAGTAAGTGTAGGTGTACATGTAATATTGTCTATCAGCTGACCACCACAGGGAGAGTCAAAGGTGAATAAGTGTAGGTGTACATGTAATATTGTCTATCAGCTGACTGCCATAGGGAGGGTCAAAGGCTAATAGATATGTACACACACATTCACATGTAGGCTTGGTCATCCTTATATAAATACATATGCATACAAGCACACACACAAGTAGAAGGAAGCATTCCTATGCTATGTAGTAACCAGTAGTAGTTTATAGAAGAATATAAAGGGTGGGTGGATGTGAGTGTCTGATTAAGGATGAATACTAGGGTGTCTCAATACAGTAGATTTGGCTGACAGAAGTCAATGGGCTTGTCCTTGCAGGTCAGTGTGAGATGAGTGTGTGTGTGTGTGTGTGCTACTTTGTTTCTATGTGTATCTGTATGATATGTAAGTTGGAGTGATGTAGATTTTGTTAGTAATGGTGAGTGTGTTGTGTATGTGTATGGGGGTGATTGGCAGTATCGGTAGAGGGTTGGACATCATGCCTTGCAGCATAGAGTTACGGCCTTTTCCCGTCTGAGTTCAAATCCCGCCGAGGTTAACTTTACCTTTTATCCTCACGGGGTCGATAAAATAAAGTACCAGTAATACACTGGGGAAATTGCTGGCCTTGTGCCAAAAGTAGAAACAATTATTTTGTTGTAACACCGCTGAGGTTAGCTTTGCCCTTTCATCCTTAAGGGGGTCGATAAAATAAAGTACCAGTAATACACTGGTGTCGATTTAATCGACTTTCAATCCCCCCCAAATTGTTGGCCTTGTGCCTAAAGTAGAAACAATTATTTTGAAAATTGTGTGTGTGTGTGAGTGTTAGAGTGATGTAGAGTGTGTTAGTAATGGTGTGTGGTCCACTCCTTGCGTATGTTTGGTGTAATTGCCAATGTGTGTGTGTGTGTGTGCGATATATGCTGTGTGTACATGTGTGTGTGTATGACTAATTTGGTCTATGTGTGTTTGTTGATTGTTTTTAGCTTTTGTTTGTATGTATGTGCTAGTATGTGTGTTGGAGTGGTTTAGACTATTTGTGATTGTGTGTGTGTGTGTGTGTGTGTGTGTGTGTGTGTGTGTGTGTGTGTGTGTGTGTGTGTGTGTGAGTGTGTGTGTGTGAGAGTGTGTGTGTGAGTGTGTGAGTGTGTATGTGTGTATGTGTGTGTATGTGAGTGTGTGTGTGAGTGTGAGAATGTGAGTGAGTGTGTGTGAGTGCGTGTGTGTGTGAGTGTGAGTATGTGTGTGCGTGAGTGTGAGTGTGTGTGTGTGTATGTCTGGGTGTATTATCAGTGTAGTACAGTCTATATGTGTGTATGTAAGCGTGTTTCTGTTCAGTTATGTGTGTGTGCGATCTTAGTAATGTATGCATGTCTATGTATGTTATTTGTGTGTGTGTTTATGTAGGAGTGAAAGTCAGTAAGCTGGCAAAAGGCAGAGGTAATAAGGGAGCTATGGGTGTGGTCAGGGACAGGGGAGGTGAAGTTGAGGTTGTGAGAGGTGATGAGGGAGCTATGGGAGGGGTCAGAGACAGGGGAGGAGGTGAAGTTGAGGTTGTGATAGACTGAGCAGAAGAGAGAAAGGAGTTGAGCTGTTCCCAGGTGAGCCAGGTGGTGCTGATACAGTCATTGATGTAGTGATCCTATAGATCAGGAGATGAGACTGATGAATTAGGCACAGATATGGGCATTCAACATAGCCAACAAATAAGTTGGTGTACCGCACCAACCAGCAGCTAGTCTCTTCTGCCATCTGCAAGCGACGCCTGGGCTGGTTTGGGCACGCTTTGAGACTTCCCCCGGAGAGACTGGCGAACCAAGTACTTAAATGGAACCCACAGGGAAGCAGACGGAGAGGGCGACCCAAAATGAACTGGCGCCAGACAGTTGAGAGGGACCTGCGAGCGACAAACAGACAATGGCGGGACGCTGTGCAACTGGCTGCTGACCGAACGCGGTGGAACACTATGATTGCCTCATGCGTCGCAAGACGCGGGAGCTTCTGAGTCTGAGTAGTTGGTGCCTACACTTGTGCACATGGCCACCTCGGTTACCTGTTGGTAAATCTCACCCAAGAAGGAAAACCAGCTGAAGGTGAGAGTCAGCTTGACAAGGTAGATAAGGGTAGAGATGAAGGGTTGAGGAGAGGCCCTTATGAGGAATGACAATGAACAACAACCTGATGTCCTGTGAAAAGGAGGGGATGAGCCAGGTGGGAAAAGGAATACATATCTATACATACACATATATATATTATATATGTATATATGCCCACTGTAGAGTGGTCGTGTAGGAGTCACAACAAAAAGCACCCAAGAAGGGCATCCAGCTGTAAAAAATGTAGCCAGAAACGGTTCTCTATGAGTAAGATATGGTCACCTGACCCAACTTGCCTCTAATGGAACAACCCGTCTAACCCATGCTAGCGTGGAAAAAGGACAATGATGATGATAATATGCCATGCACTCATCCCTCCCTCTGTACCTCCCATCCTACACATTCCTTGTTAACAAATGCCCTAGTGTTAATTAACAAATGCCCTAGTGTTAATGCCACACTGGAAAACACCTAGTGGCTCTGCACTGATGCCATAATACAATGCATTCAGTACCTGCTGTAAAGTGAATAGCATCAGGAAGGGCATCCAGCCATAGAAACCATGCCAAACTAGACCATATGAGCATGACATGGTCATCTAACCTGTTTAGTCTCAGAACAGGACAACCCATCCAACCCATGCCAGCATGGAAAATGAACATAAAACGAAGATATTGGTGTTTTAAAAAAAATTAGCTATAAATATGAGGGTGTTTTAAAAAAAATTAGCTATAATTTGAGATGTAAGTATCCCAGAAACTACTACTATATATTGTAAATTAGTTTTGACAAATTTGGGAAAATAAATTTTGTTCAACATTAAGCCTCCTGTCTCGTCCTAGACTTTGTAGTTTCTGGGATATTTACATCTCAAGTGAAATCTAATTTTTAGAAACACCCTGTACATATGAACATACATAAGACATGGCCTGAGCCAATACAGATTAAAAGTTGCTATATAATATATATATATATATATATATATGTGAAGGCGAGTGGTTAGAGAATTGGATTCACAATCTTGAGGTTGTGAGTTTGATTCCTGGACTGGGCGATGCGTTATGTCCTTGAGCAAGACACTTTATTTCACGTTGCCCCTTCTACCTGGAGTTGCGACCGATAGATAGTACTAGCAACTGGAAAGACCAACGGAAACATTGTTCCCTCGGTCCGAATTGACGAAAGTCGATTGATCCTTTTATATATCCAGGTAAATTTCTTTTGTTTAACCTGTTTAGCTTTCTTCGTTTTTTTTTTGCTCCGGTGCCTGATAGCTTCATGACCGCCGTTTTCAGTTTGTCTGGCCTCTATAACGTATGCTAATTGCTCTGGTCTTCTTTTAGTCCATTGAACGCTTGCCGCATATCTCGAAAATTGCGTTTTACTTTCTTTTTTACCACAGTCGAAATACAATCTCACTGAAATTATATTTACATATATATATATATATATATATATATATATATATGAAAATGTGGTTGGTGTTAAGAAGGGCATCCAGGTGTAAAATACTCGGCCAAATTTTTCTGTCCTTGCTGCAGCAAGATGCGACATGACCAACTATGGCCAGACATGCCTCCCAGCATCAACGACCTGTCTACCCATGCAAGCAGGATAGAATATTGATGCTAAACAGAAATGATGATGGTGATTATATATATGTGTGTGTATCTGTAATGTGGTTTCACATCATAATATGGTTGGCATCCAACTGTAGAAACCAAGCCAAAATACAGATCTATATGAGCAAGACATGGTCTCCTGACCTGACTTGCTTCATAAAATGATACCCCATCTAACCCATGCAAGAATGGAAAATGGTTGTTCAACGATGATGATGATATATGTATACACCTTATATTTACTGAAGCCATAAAGTCACATGGACACATGCACAGCAACTTACATTTATTATTATCATTACGAAGGCACATTGCAATCGAAAGGTTGTGAGTTCAATTCTCGGATCAGGTGATGTGTTGTTTCCTTGAGCAAGACACTTTATTTCACATTGCTCCAGTTTACTCAGCTGTAGAAATGAGATGATAGGGGCTGGGGTGCCTATCATTCCACTGTAAAGTGGTCGTGGAGGTGCCACGGCAAAATAGCACCCAGCACTCACTGTAAATGAGGTTGGTGTTAGGAAGGGCACCCAGCTGTAGAAATCAAGCCAGAATCAGTTCCCGTATGAGCAAAACAAGGTCAGCCGACCGGACACTGCCCACAACAGGACAACCCGTCTAACCCATGCTAACGTGGAAGAACGGACGTAAAATGGTGATGATGATGATGATTACACACAGTTGCATATATGTTGCCTGATTGAAGTGATGCGTTCTGTGTAGATGATGCTCATGATTTTTAGAATCTCATTTTGAATGTCAGTATTTTCCTCTGTAATTCTACATCTTGCAGGCATATAAAAAGATGGACAGCTCTGGAGCACACATGAGTTTCAGTTTGAGACTGATGATGTTATCTCCCCAAATAACTTGCTAATGCTGCTGATACTTTTTTATATGTAGATATATGTATTTTTATTGATTTGGTAAACACTCTCTCTCTATATATATAAATGTATAAAAATTACTATTAAATCAGTCGCACACACATGTACACCAGGACCAAACACAGAGGAACCAAACTCCCACTGTCATCGCCCCGTCTTTCTCGCCCTCCCCATCTCTCATGTACACCAGGACCAAACACAGAGGAACCAAACTCCCACTGTCATCGCCCTGTCTTTCTCGCCCTGTCTTTCTCGCCCTCCCCATCTCTCATGTACACCAGGACCAAACACAGAGGAACCAAACTCCCACTGTCATCGCCCCGTCTTTCTCGCCCTCCCCATCTCTCATGTACACCAGGACCAAACACAGAGGAACCAAACTCCCACTGTCATCGCCCTGTCTTTCTCGCCCTGTCTTTCTCGCCCTCCCCATCTCTCATGTACACCAGGACCAAACACAGAGGAACCAAACTCCCACTGTCATCGCCCTGTCTTTCTCGCCCTGTCTTTCTCGCCCTCCCCATCTCTCATGTACACCAGGACCAAACACAGAGGAACCAAACTCCCACTGTCATCGCCCCGTCTTTCTCGCCCTCCCCATCTCTCATGTACACCAGGACCAAACACAGAGGAACCAAACTCCCACTGTCATCGCCCTGTCTTTCTCGCCCTGTCTTTCTCGCCCTCCCCATCTCTCATGTACACCAGGACCAAACACAGAGGAACCAAACTCCCACTGTCATCGCCCTGTCTTTCTCGCCCTGTCTTTCTCGCCCTCCCCATCTCTCATGTACACCAGGACCAAACACAGAGGAACCAAACTCCCACTGTCATCGCCCCGTCTTTCTCGCCCTCCCCATCTCTCATGTACACCAGGACCAAACACAGAGGAACCAAACTCCCACTGTCATCGCCCTGTCTTTCTCGCCCTGTCTTTCTCGCCCTCCCCATCTCTCATGTACACCAGGACCAAACACAGAGGAACCAAACTCCCACTGTCATCGCCCCGTCTTTCTCGCCCTCCCCATCTCTCATGTACACCAGGACCAAACACAGAGGAACCAAACTCCCACTGTCATCGCCCTGTCTTTCTCGCCCTCCCCATCTCTCATGTACACCAGGACCAAACACAGAGGAACCAAACTCCCACTGTCATCGCCCTGTCTTTCTCGCCCTCCCCATCTCTCATGTACACCAGGACCAAACACAGAGGAACCAAACTCCCACTGTCACTGCCACCATCTCTCCCACCCTCCCCACCCACCGCTCATGTTCACCAGGTCCGAACACAGAGGAACCAAACTCCCACTGTCACCATCATCTTTCCCGCCCTCCCCACCCATCTCTCGTGTACACCAGGACCAAACTCCCACTGTCACCGGTACCATCTCTCCCACCCTCCTGATTTCTCACTCTTATCAGAAGTGGATTGGCAGTATCAGTAGAGGGTCGGACGCCATGCTTTCTAGCATAGAGTTACGTCCCTTTACAGACTGAGTTCAAATCCCTCCAAGGTTAACTTTGCCTTTCATCCTTACGGGGTCGATAAAATAAAGTACCGGTAATGTACTGGGTAATTGCTGGCCTTGTGCCAAAAGTAGAAACAATTATGAGAAAATAGAGTCCCATGCGCTGGCCGCCCAGCGGCCCCAGTGGGCAGAATAGAGAAGGCATTCCCCTCGGTTGATGGTGAGGGAGATGCACTGGAGGAGCCATTCCAGTTCGTGATGATCACTCCTGCAGCTAGCCAGCTCAGCGCCAATGGTAGTGAGCAGCTATTCAGAGAATTTCCTGTTTTAGTGTTCCTTCAGTATTGATGAGTGGAGGCACGTGGCCCGGTGGTAAAGGTGTTGGACTTACGATAATAATGTCATGGGTTTCATTCCTGGACTGGGTTGCGAGTTGTCAGTTGTGTTCTTGAGCAAAACACTTCATTTCACATTACTCCAGTCAACTGAAAATGAGGACCAACATTGAACTGGCGAGTAGAGAGATGCTGTACTGAAAAGGACCAGTCCAACCCATGCAAGGGTAGAAAAATTAAATCTCATAAAGATCATACAGAATCATTCTGACTGGCACGTTGCCATACTAGAAAAGACCCACACACTGTCATGCTAAAATGAGTACCTGCAATGAACTGGCGTCCTGTCCAGGGAGAAGTCTTGTACTCTCAGTCACTTCACACCACAGAAACCAGGATAAGCACCAGCCTGATGAACCTCCAGGTTCAAGACAGACTTTAGACAGTAATCATAACATGTAGGTATTTGATGTACACAACCATCTCAATTTCCAGGTCACTGACAGTGGTTCTGCTGTTTATCCTGTGATAACACATAAAAACTATGAGTATTTGACAAGTCAGGCAGCATAAAATAATCCTTTCTTTTTAATTCCATTGTTTTATGTAAATATATATAATTGTTTCTACTTTTGGCACAAGGCCAGCAATTACCCAGTGCATTACTGGTACTTTATTTTATCGACCCCGTAAGGATGAAAGGCAAAGTCAACCTCGGCGGGATTTGAACTCAGATCGTAAAGGGACGTAACTATATGTTGGAAAGCATGGCGTCCGACCCTCTACCGATACTGCCAATATATAATGAATGATGATCACTGGGTGAAGAAGTGCCAGGAAATCCCAGTGGAAGAAAGACCTGGCCAGAGGTGGTGAGAGCTGATTTCAAATTGCTGAAACCCACAGAGAAGACAATGAAAGAACGCAGCAAGTAGAGAGATGCTGTACTGAAAAGGACCAGTCCAACCCATGCAAGGGTAGAAAAATTAAATCGCATAAAGATCATACAGAATCATGCTGACTGGCACCTTGCCATACTAGAAAAGACCCACACACTGTGATGCTAAAAATAAAGTGACAGCGTTGGTACCACAATAAAATGCATCCAACTGACTGTTCTAAATGGTTGTGTTGGTGCCACAATAAAATGCACCCAACTGACTGTTCTAAATGGTTGCATTGGTGCCACAATAAAATGCACCCAACTGACTGTTCTAAATGGTTGTGTTGGTGCCACAATAAAATGCACCCAACTGACTGTTCTAAATGGTTGTGTTGGTGCCACAATAAAATGCACCCAACTGACTGCTCTAAATGGTTGTGTTGGTGCCACAATAAAATGCACCCAACTGACTGTTCTAAATGGTTGTGTTGGTGCCACAATAAAATGCACCCAGTATACTGTGTAAAGTGGTTGGTATTAGGAAGGGCATCCAGCTGTAAAAACCAGGCCAAAATATAAAACATGAGAAAGACATGGTTCTCTACTTCTAGTCATGTACTGTGACAATCTGACAAACCCAGCATCGAAATGGATGTAAAATGATAATAACAGACATAAATAGGTACAGATTACAGATATATGCTGGTGATACAATAAAAGGCTTTTGGTCCACACTTAAGTATTGGTGCCATGACAAAATGCATCCAGTCCACCTTCTGTTTATTCCATGATAAAAAACACGCATTTCTACCCTATCTGATGGTGGTGCAAGTGCCATGATAAAACACAGTGTTTAGCATTAGGAAGGGCATCTAGCTGTATAAACTATATCAGAATAGAATGTCTGACCAGTCTAGCCTCAGAATGTAACAAGCCATCTAACCCAAGCAAGCATGGATCAGACATAAAATGGTGATGATATATATAGGAGATCGATCGACTTTCGTCAAATCGGACCGAGGAAACAATGTTTTTGTCGGTCTTTCCAGTTGCTAATACTATCTATCGGTCGCAACACCAGGTAGAAGAAGCAACGTTAAATAAAGTGTCTTGCTCAAGGAGATAACGCATCACCCGGTCCAGAAATCGAACTCACAGCCTCAAGATTGTGAATCCAATTCCCTAACCACTCAGCCATGCGCCTTCATATATATTTAGGTTTGTTGGTTCACCACTGGATAGAACTGGATAGAACTCGAGGGGGCCGACTGAGGTAGAAGCTGCTAAATAGTCGGTCGTCCTCATGTCTCTGATTCTCAGCCCCATGAATTTTATCTGTTATATTCCTTTGTTATATTTTGAATACCTGATGATATCACCGGATTCATACTGAACCCGGTCATTGAAATGATCATAGTATAATAAACCTTTCAAGGATTTACACCAGTCCAGCCTCCTGTTATTTTATAATATATATATATATATATATATATATATATATATGTGTATATACATTGTGGAATCATAAATAGACTGACAGAAAGAACAGACGTCATATGTGACAGTAAGGTTCCTCATGAAATATATATTCCCTCAAATTCTCAAAGCACAAGTGAACATTAAGAAAAGCTGAATATAAGAGGAAATATGATGTAGTGTGCAAGAGATGGCTGCACTGGTACAGACATGTTGCAAACAAATGGAGAATGACAGCAGTTTAATGAAATATCGAGTGCTTGAAGTGGATAGAACCAGTAGAAGAATGATACTAAGGAAAACATGGAACAGAGTGGTGAAGAATGACACAAGAAACTAAATATCAGTAAAGAAATTACACAGGACATAGACATAAAAAACAAAATTCTATTTCAGAGAAGAAATATTTCACAAATTTTCACATGGTAAATGTGGTTGGCATTAGGAAGGGCATCCAGCCGTAGAAACCAAGTCCAAATCAGTTCTGTGTGAGCGAATCACAGTCCCCGACTTGATCCCTCACAAAGAGACAGCCCGTCTTACCCATGCTAGTGTGGAAGATGGACATTAAACGATAATTATGATGGACTCCATAAAATCGGAACGACACCAGCCCCTGTCTGA
>OZ024758.1:27821374-27841374 GCA_964016885.1 Eledone cirrhosa
CTTCTTCTCCTTCTTCTTCTTCCACCCTGCACGAAGGAAGGGTGCTTGTTTTTGTTGTATTATAGTGACGGCACGTAAATGCTACAGTAGCAGAAGAGGGTTGTGTTGCGAGAGACATACATAGATACATAAAAATACGTTCATACATTCACGCGCACACACGGACAGACAAACAGACAGGCAGGCAGGCAGGCCAACTATGACAGTTTTCAGAGGTGGTGGTTGTATTAAGTCGGGCCACTCACAAAAACCCTGTTGTTTTGATACAATAGTGGAGGGAGAAAACAGTAGTAGCAGTAAAAACATCAGCATGAGTGAGCGTCGTAGAAAAGTGATGATTGTCACTGCTATTGTTGACGTGGAAACCGAGACGATAAGAGTTACAATTTTTACTGCCAACCGTCAAGTTAATAGCGCTTACAGTTTCTGGAACCAATTCGGCTGTGGACCGAACCTCCATTTTGATTCACGTGACATAGTCTTAAAACCTGAACAGAAGCGTATGATATTGCCAAGGAAAGTAATGGAAGGGGAGGAGCTGGTTGGACATGATAAAGGGACGTAATTCTGTAGCGTTTACTTCTTTCTACATCCGGTCCGGTCATGCATCAAATGCCAACTACACATGACCGATTTTTCTTAATCTAACTATTATTGACGTTTCATTTATTTCAATTGCCTAGCCAAATACTACTTATTATACGCATCTAATTAACGTAACGAATTTAGCTTTTGTTTGAAGATTTAATAAACCTTAATGTAAAATAAATTATCCCTGATGAATAATTTTCAACAAGCATTATTTGTGGAATACCGATTTGTGGAATTGTCTTTCATCCTTTCCGGGTCGATAAAATAAAGTACCAGTAATACACTGAATATTTGCTGGCCTTGTGCCAAATGTAGAAACAATTATTTGTGGAATTTTAAACATCTCTAGAAAAAAAAAAAATTAAAAAAATAAAAAAAGGAATTTCTTATATGGTGTCTCTTTTTATTTTATTATTTAAAGATTTTTGAAAATAAATACTTTGCTCCAACAACTTCATATACATTTTTTTTTTAAAGAAAAATATCTTCTAAATAAGAGATTCAAGTAGAAAATTATACAATTCAGTGGTAATTGTAATAAAGCATCTTCTTTTCTTCACACATTTATTCCTGAGAGGGTCGTGGGGGAAGAGTCCTCAAATATTCCCTCCAGCGGGGTCCTGTGAGAAACAACCGTCTCCAATTGATCCAGCTGGATCCCCAAGCAAGACCAGCCAAGCTCATGGATGTTATCCAAACATCTTGCTCAGGGTCTACCCCTGGGTCACCTGCCTGTTGGTTTCGCCCATAAAATCTGTCCAGCGATTCTTTCCTGAGACATTCTAACAACATGCCTATAGTATCGGAGCTGTGGTCTCTTAACTCGGAGAAGAAGTGACTCTCTGATCTCCGAGTTACTCCCGTTATCGAGTAACGTTACTCCAAAGACCCTTTAGGAAATGCACACATATATATATATGTAGAACATTTTGAAAACAATACAATGTTGCTTATACTTAGTTATATATAACTGTCTTACTGTACATAAGATTGTTTTTCTCTGTATATAATATGTACAAAACTAAACTAAACAGAAACATGGTTTGCAGACCTGTCGACTCTCCCCGTCCGACAGGGAGATCTTCCACCCACTTCAGGGTAGTTGAGAGATGTCTTCTCTTATGAAAATAGGTATAGCTTTCATTATGTAAAATCTCCCCATTTTGCCTCATTTCTCACTTTTTTTCATGGTACTCCCCGTTTGTGTTTTTAGAGGTTGGCAGGTCTGGCTTTGTAAAGATGTGGATTAAATATATTTTTTCTGCAACATACAGCCTTGGGATTTTGGAAGAAGTTTGTTGAAGGAGATAGAGCAACTGCACTGAATACACAGGGTAACTAACAGCTTTGTCATGTGACAGTATGTATGTGTGTAATGGCCAATGGTAACATCAGTAGCCAGTCTGTGAAAGTTTGGCATGCCCCCACCTCCTCTTCCTGTTTCTTTGTTCTGTCTCTCCAGCAAGTAGGTGTATGCCACATCATAGGTGTATGCCACATCATAGTCCCTGCAAACAGAGTAGAGAGAGCATTACCCTGGATGATAGCAAGGGAGATGCATTGAAATAGCCATTCCAACTTGCAGGGTTCACTCCTGCATGTGACCTACTCCATCCTGAAAGCAACAAGCTGAGAGATGGTTCAAGGACCCAGAACTATGCACTGTTGGAGGTTACTAGAGAAGGGTTTAAAACTAGATTCAAGATAATCAAATCTGTTGAAAGTTGAAAATACTTGTTTATTGTTGGAGCCAGTGAGGAATAGCATAGCTCAGAGGTTACAGGCAAGGCTGTAGTATGAAGATGTTCATTGCTGTAGCCAGTGGGGAATAGCATAGCTCAGAGGTTACAGGCAAGGCTGTAGGATGAAGATGTTCATTGCTGTAGCCAGTGAGGAATAGCATAGCTCAGAGGTTACAGGCAAGGCTGTAGGATGAAGATGTTCATTGCTGTAGCCAGTGAGGAATAGCATAGCTCAGAGGTTACAGGCAAGGCTGTAGGATGAAGATGTTCATTGCTGTAGCCAGTGAGGAATAGCATAGCTCAGAGGTTACAGGCAAGGCTGTAGGATGAAGATGTTCATTGCTGTAGCCAGTGAGGAATAGCATAGCTCAGAGGTTACAGGCAAGGCTGTAGGATGAAGATGTTCATTGCTGTAGCCAGTGAGGAATAGCATAGCTCAGAGGTTACAGGCAAGGCTGTAGGATGAAGATGTTCATTGCTGTAGCCAGTGAGGAATAGCATAGCTCAGAGGTTACAGGCAAGGCTGTAGGATGAAGATGTTCATTGCTGTAGCCAGTGGGGAATAGCATAGCTCAGAGGTTACAGGCAAGGCTGTAGGATGAAGATGTTCATTGCTGTAGCCAGTGGGGAATAGCATAGCTCAGAGGTTACAGGCAAGGCTGTAGGATGAAGATGTTCATTGCTGTAGCCAGTGGGGAATAGCATAGCTCAGAGGTTACAGGCAAGGCTGTAGGATGAAGATGTTCATTGCTGTAGCCAGTGGGGAATAGCATAGCTCAGAGGTTACAGGCAAGGCTGTAGGATGAAGATGTTCATTGCTGTAGCCAGTGGGGAATAGCATAGCTCAGAGGTTACAGGCAAGGCTGTAGGATGAAGATGTTCATTGCTGTAGCCAGTGGGGAATAGCATAGCTCAGAGGTTACAGGCAAGGCTGTAGGATGAAGATGTTCATTGCTGTAGCCAGTGAGGAATAGCATAGCTCAGAGGTTACAGGCAAGGCTGTAGGATGAAGATGTTCATTGCTGTAGCCAGTGGGGAATAGCATAGCTCAGAGGTTACAGGCAAGGCTGTAGGATGAAGATGTTCATTGCTGTAGCCAGTGGGGAATAGCATAGCTCAGAGGTTACAGGCAAGGCTGTAGGATGAAGATGTTCATTGCTGTAGCCAGTGGGGAATAGCATAGCTCAGAGGTTACAGGCAAGGCTGTAGGATGAAGATGTTCATTGCTGTAGCCAGTGAGGAATAGCATAGCTCAGAGGTTACAGGCAAGGCTGTAGGATGAAGATGTTCATTGCTGTAGCCAGTGGGGAATAGCATAGCTCAGAGGTTACAGGCAAGGCTGTAGGATGAAGATGTTCATTGCTGTAGCCAGTGGGGAATAGCATAGCTCAGAGGTTACAGGCAAGGCTGTAGGATGAAGATGTTCATTGCTGTAGCCAGTGAGGAATAGCATAGCTCAGAGGTTACAGGCAAGGCTGTAGGATGAAGATGTTCATTGCTGTAGCCAGTGGGGAATAGCATAGCTCAGAGGTTACAGGCAAGGCTGTAGGATGAAGATGTTCATTGCTGTAGCCAGTGAGGAATAGCATAGCTCAGAGGTTACAGGCAAGGCTGTAGGATGAAGATGTTCATTGCTGTAGCCAGTGAGGAATAGCATAGCTCAGAGGTTACAGGCAAGGCTGTAGGATGAAGATGTTCATTGCTGTAGCCAGTGGGGAATAGCATAGCTCAGAGGTTACAGGCAAGGCTGTAGGATGAAGATGTTCATTGCTGTAGCCAGTGGGGAATAGCATAGCTTAGAGGTTACAGGCAAGGCTGTAGGATGAAGATGTTCATTGCTGTAGCCAGTGAGGAATAGCATAGCTCAGAGGTTACAGGCAAGGCTGTAGGATGAAGATGTTCATTGCTGTAGCCAGTGGGGAATAGCATAGCTTAGAGGTTACAGGCAAGGCTGTAGGATGAAGATGTTCATTGCTGTAGCCAGTGGGGAATAGCATAGCTTAGAGGTTACAGGCAAGGCTGTAGGATGAAGATGTTCATTGCTGTAGCCAGTGGGGAATAGCATAGCTTAGAGGTTACAGGCAAGGCTGTAGGATGAAGATGTTCATTGCTGTAGCCAGTGAGGAATAGCATAGCTCAGAGGTTACAGGCAAGGCTGTAGGATGAAGATGTTCATTGCTGTAGCCAGTGGGGAATAGCATAGCTCAGAGGTTACAGGCAAGGCTGTAGGATGAAGATGTTCATTGCTGTAGCCAGTGGGGAATAGCATAGCTCAGAGGTTACAGGCAAGGCTGTAGGATGAAGATGTTCATTGCTGTAGCCAGTGAGGAATAGCATAGCTCAGAGGTTACAGGCAAGGCTGTAGGATGAAGATGTTCATTGCTGTAGCCAGTGGGGAATAGCATAGCTCAGAGGTTACAGGCAAGGCTGTAGGATGAAGATGTTCATTGCTGTAGCCAGTGGGGAATAGCATAGCTCAGAGGTTACAGGCAAGGCTGTAGGATGAAGATGTTCATTGCTGTAGCCAGTGAGGAATAGCATAGCTCAGAGGTTACAGGCAAGGCTGTAGGATGAAGATGTTCATTGCTGTAGCCAGTGGGGAATAGCATAGCTCAGAGCTTACAGGCAAGGCTGTAGGATGAAGATGTTCATTGCTGTAGCCAGTGGGGAATAGCATAGCTCAGAGGTTACAGGCAAGGCTGTAGGATGAAGATGTTCATTGCTGTAGCCAGTGGGGAATAGCATAGCTCAGAGGTTACAGGCAAGGCTGTAGGATGAAGATGTTCATTGCTGTAGCCAGTGAGGAATAGCATAGCTCAGAGGTTACAGGCAAGGCTGTAGGATGAAGATGTTCATTGCTGTAGCCAGTGGGGAATAGCATAGCTCAGAGGTTACAGGCAAGGCTGTAGGATGAAGATGTTCATTGCTGTAGCCAGTGGGGAATAGCATAGCTCAGAGGTTACAGGCAAGGCTGTAGGATGAAGATGTTCATTGCTGTAGCCAGTGGGGAATAGCATAGCTCAGAGGTTACAGGCAAGGCTGTAGGATGAAGATGTTCATTGCTGTAGCCAGTGGGGAATAGCATAGCTCAGAGGTTACAGGCAAGGCTGTAGGATGAAGATGTTCATTGCTGTAGCCAGTGGGGAATAGCATAGCTCAGAGGTTACAGGCAAGGCTGTAGGATGAAGATGTTCATTGCTGTAGCCAGTGGGGAATAGCATAGCTCAGAGGTTACAGGCAAGGCTGTAGGATGAAGATGTTCATTGCTGTAGCCAGTGGGGAATAGCATAGCTCAGAGGTTACAGGCAAGGCTGTAGGATGAAGATGTTCATTGCTGTAGCCAGTGAGGAATAGCATAGCTCAGAGGTTACAGGCAAGGCTGTAGGATGAAGATGTTCATTGCTGTAGCCAGTGGGGAATAGCATAGCTCAGAGGTTACAGGCAAGGCTGTAGGATGAAGATGTTCATTGCTGTAGCCAGTGGGGAATAGCATAGCTCAGAGGTTACAGGCAAGGCTGTAGGATGAAGATGTTCATTGCTGTAGCCAGTGAGGAATAGCATAGCTCAGAGGTTACAGGCAAGGCTGTAGGATGAAGATGTTCATTGCTGTAGCCAGTGAGGAATAGCATAGCTCAGAGGTTACAGGCAAGGCTGTAGGATGAAGATGTTCATTGCTGTAGCCAGTGAGGAATAGCATAGCTCAGAGGTTACAGGCAAGGCTGTAGGATGAAGATGTTCATTGGTGTAGCCAGTGGGGAATAGCATAGCTCAGAGGTTACAGGCAAGGCTGTAGGATGAAGATGTTCATTGCTGTAGCCAGTGGGGAATAGCATTGCAGGCTGGAAGGGACCCTGCAACAGGTGGCTGGATATCATCAGAGAAGATCTCCGGAGGCTCAACATCACCTTCGAAGATGCAGAGGAGCTGGCACAGGACCACCAATGATGGAGGGCACTGGTGGACCCGGTTAGCTCTACACACAACGATGCCTTAGGATCGTTGACTTAGGATGACCCTGGGGTTGTTGAGCAAGACCAAGAAGAAGAGGTTACAATGAAAACTGTAGGGGGAAGAAGTACATTCACAACCATGTGGTTCCAAGTTCGATTCTATTGTAGAGTATCTTTGGCAAGTAATTTCTACCATACTCTTGGATTGACTATGGCCTCGTCAATGAAATTGGGTAGACAGACACTGTGTGGAAAGCTATGCTCTTCCTATCACCAACCACATTACAGAGTGTACTGGGTGCATTTATCATGTAAATCATCAACATTAGGGAGTTTGTCATGTCTTTGACACAGCTGAAGAGCCCCACTTCCCAACATTTATTTAGTGGGTTTTTTACATCTAGAAGTCCTTCCTATCACCAACCACATTACAGAGTGTACTGGGTGCATTTATCATGTAAATCATCAACATTAGGGAGTTTGTCATGTCTTTGACACAGCTGAAGAGCCCCACTTCCCAACATTTATTTAGTGGGTTTTCTACATCTAGAAGTCCTTCCTAACACCAACCACATTACAGAGTGTACTGGGTGCATTTATCATGTAAATCATCAACATTAGGGAGTTTGTCATGTCTTTGACACAGCTGAAGCGCCCCACTTCCCAACATTTTATTTAGTGGGTTTTCTACATCTAGATGTCCTTCCTAACACCAACCACATTACAGAGTGTACTGGGTGCATTTATCATGTAAATCATCAACATTAGGGAGTTTGTCATGTCTTTGACACAGCTGAAGAGCCCCACTTCCCAACATTTATTTAGTGGGTTTTCTACATCTAGATGTCCTTCCTAACACCAACCACATTACAGAGTGTACTGGGTGCATTTATCATGTAAATCATCAACATGAGGGAGTTTGTCATGTCTTTGACACAGCTGAAGAGCCCCACTTCCCAACATTTTATTTAGTGGGTTTTCTACATCTAGATGTCCTTCCTAACACCAACCACATTACAGAGTGTACTGGGTGCATTTATCATGTAAATCATCAACATTAGGGAGTTTGTCATGTCTTTGACACAGCTGAAGAGCCCCACTTCCCAACATTTTATTTAGTGGGTTTTCTACATCTAGATCCTTCCTAACACCAACCACATTACAGAGTGTACTGGGTGCATTTATCATGTAAATCATCAACATGAGGGAGTTTGTCATGTCTTTGACACAGCTGAAGAGCCCCACTTCCCAACATTTTATTTAGTGGGTTTTCTACATCTAGATCCTTCCTAACACCAACCACATTACAGAGTGTACTGGGTGCATTTATCATGTAAATCATCAACATGAGGGAGTTTGTCGTGTCTTTGACACAGCTGAAGAGCCCCACTTCCCAACATTTATTTAGTGGGTTTTCTACATCTAGATGTCCTTCCTAACACCAACCACATTACAGAGTGTACTGGGTGCATTTATCATGTAAATCATCAACATTAGGGAGTTTGTCATGTCTTTGACACAGCTGAAGAGCCCCACTTCCCAACATTTTATTTAGTGGGTTTTCTACATCTAGAAGTCCTTCCTAACACCAACCACATTACAGAGTGTACTGGGTGCATTTATCATGTAAATCATCAACATTAGGGAGTTTGTCATGTCTTTGACACAGCTGAAGAGCCCCACTTCCCAACATTTTATTTAGTGGGTTTTCTACATCTAGAAGTCCTTCCTAACACCAACCACATTACAGAGTGTACTGGGTGCATTTATCATGTAAATCATCAACATGAGGGAGTTTGTCATGTCTTTGACACAGCTGAAGAGCCCCACTTCCCAACATTTATTTAGTGGGTTTTCTACATCTAGAAGTCCTTCCTAACACCAACCACATTACAGAGTGTACTGGGTGCATTTATCATGTAAATCATCAACATGAGGGAGTTTGTCATGTCTTTGACACAGCTGAAGAGCCCCACTTCCCAACATTTTATTTAGTGGGTTTTCTACATCTAGATCCTTCCTAACACCAACCACATTACAGAGTGTACTGGGTGCATTTATCATGTAAATCATCAACATTAGGGAGTTTGTCATGTCTTTGACACAGCTGAAGAGCCCCACTTCCCAACATTTTATTTAGTGGGTTTTCTACATCTAGATCCTTCCTAACACCAACCACATTACAGAGTGTACTGGGTGCATTTATCATGTAAATCATCAACATGAGGGAGTTTGTCATGTCTTTGACACAGCTGAAGAGCCCCACTTCCCAACATTTATTTAGTGGGTTTTCTACATCTAGAAGTCCTTCCTAACACCAACCACATTACAGAGTGTACTGGGTGCATTTATCATGTAAATCATCAACATGAGGGAGTTTGTCATGTCTTTGACACAGCTGAAGAGCCCCACTTCCCAACATTTTATTTAGTGGGTTTTCTACATCTAGATCCTTCCTAACACCAACCACATTACAGAGTGTACTGGGTGCATTTATCATGTAAATCATCAACATTAGGGAGTTTGTCATGTCTTTGACACAGCTGAAGAGCCCCACTTCCCAACATTTTATTTAGTGGGTTTTCTACATCTAGAAGTCCTTCCTAACACCAACCACATTACAGAGTGTACTGGGTGCATTTATCATGTAAATCATCAACATGAGGGAGTTTGTCATGTCTTTGACACAGCTGAAGAGCCCCACTTCCCAACATTTTATTTAGTGGGTTTTCTACATCTAGAAGTCCTTCCTAACACCAACCACATTACAGAGTGTACTGGGTGCATTTATCATGTAAATCATCAACATGAGGGAGTTTGTCATGTCTTTGACACAGCTGAAGAGCCCCACTTCCCAACATTTATTTAGTGGGTTTTCTACATCTAGATCCTTCCTAACACCAACCACATTACAGAGTGTACTGGGTGCATTTATTATGTACATCACCAACACCAGAGAAGTTGTGCTCTTGACATATTTGGAGTGTCCCCTTGACACTTTTTGCATAGCTTCTACTGCAGGATGATCTTTCTATTGCTCACCGCCTTACAGGGTGTGCTGGGTACATTTCTTGTGGCACTAACGCTAGGGAGGTTTCAATCCTTTATTCAACTGAAGAGCCCTCCCTAATTTATAGGGTGGAAGGTAGGATGAGAAAGTGATAAATATGTCATGGGTGTATGATAAGTGTTGTGAAGTGGTGGGATTTAGAAGGGTGCTGAGTAAGAAGATGCTGTGATAAGAATTACTGAGATGGGTGTGGTAGGTGTGTCATAAGGGTGTGTAAGATAAAACTAGTGTGTTAGGGTTTTAGGGAGTGGGGTGGGGGTTTATCCTGAGTAGAGTTACTAATCAGGATACAGTGTGGGTATTTTGATTTAAGGAGTGGTTGTGAGTGAGCAGGTGATGAAACTGGATTATGTGTGGATGTTAGGATTTGACAGGTGGTGGGGGTTTTACTGGGTGAAGAGAGGGTAGGGGAGTACAATGATGATTAGAATGGTTACTAAGGAATGATAGGGGAGGAGTGGAGAATAGCTACTAAGGAGGGTTAGTGAGAGAGGGTATATGAGTGAGTCAGGTTACGTTTTATGTACAGCATGTCTTCATTCCTTGAGATCTTTTGTTATTTCTGGTGTGAAATTCAGCTTTTGAAAGTCAGTTTTCACTACCTCATCCCATGTCATGTCTTCCTTAGTCTGCCTCTTCTCCAAGTCCTATCCATTGAGATTTCTCTACACTTCTTAATACAGCTCTCATCTTCCATATGTATCACACGTCCATACCAACACAGTCTTCACACTACATCCAATTCCTCTAATGCCAAGATTGTCTCTCAGCTTGCACTATTTGATTAATTATTCATCTAACTGCCATGCCAGACGTTTTCATCATCTCAGCAAATATGCCTGTTGGTCAAGCTGCCTTCCCTACTTTAGCATTTAAACCGACCATATCCGGCTGGAATTCTCTCACCTCTTTCCGTTCAAACCAGCTGTAACCAGCCACTCATACCGATGTTAAGGTATTGTTCTCAAAATAAATATCAAAATCTCATAGATTCAATATTATGTAAGATAATTATGTGAGTTAAAGCCTTTACTGTGAAAATATAATAGTATATATAGAGTAATGTAAATGGTAAGGGGTTAATTGCTTTATCTATCAAACTGCTGTTGACTTTTATGGCTGGTCCCTCAGTTGAGTCTACAGGGAGTAGGTCTTCAAGCTTCTATTTATTCTCTTCACTCATTAGTCTCTTGTAACAGGACATCCATGGCACTTTCTTTTCAGCATCACTGCTTCACTATCATTTCAGAAAACACTTTTCTCTAACTACATCATGGCTTTCTCTGGTCCATGTTCTTCTAATCTGGAACACTTCATGGTTCTCATCCGTATATGGTAAAACATGTGCAAACTTCTTCTTTTCCTTTAATATACCCTCTCTGTATCCTACCATACATCAAGTACTACTCAGATTTGTGGTCTTCCCATTCTTCATATCACAGACACACACTCTTTCTCTCTCTCTCTCTCTCTCTCTCTCTCTCTATATATATATATATATATATATATATATATATATATATATATACACATATATATACATATACATATATATATATATATACACACCCCATGAGCACAAGCTAAAGCATATGTACAGTATGCCCCGCTCTAAACACCCCCAACCCTCTACCCCCAGCCCACATTATAAATGTGGTTGGCGTTAGGAAGGGCATCCAGCCGTAGAAAACCTGCCAGAAACACCCTTATTTGAGCGAGATATGGTCACCCAACACAACTTGTCTTAAAATAGGACACATGTTAGCGTGGAAGATGGATATCTAACCCATGCTAAGCTGGAAGATGGACAGACATTAATCGATGATGATGATGATGATGATGATGAGATACATATATACATACAGACACAGGGGGAAACTGGGATACTCCTGTACTAAGAATATGAAGGCCCACATCACCAACAACCCTAAGAGCAGAACCCCACCTGGATGTTCTTGCCGAAGGCCTGAAGCTTGTCCCCTTCAAAAACAATGTAACACACCCGCTGTAATTTACGAAGCTGTAGTCATTTCTGACTAAATCAACAACAAGAGGTCAAATCCTATGTAGGTATGGCAGAGGGTCGTTTAAAGAACGCTTCCTGAATCATCTGTTGACTTTCAGATGCCCGGACAAATGATCGTCCACGAAGCTCATGAGCCACGTATGGTCCCTTAAGAACAAGGCATGGATTACTCTATTCAATGGAAAATTATTACTAAGTATAAGCCATACAGAAATGTGAATCATCTTGTGGGGCAGTGCATTGAAAAAAAAATCTATATCCTGAGAAGGTTGCATAATAGCGCTTGTCTAAATCCAAGGAATGAACTTTTTTCACATTGTTCACACATCTGGAAACACCTATTACATAATTACAAAGCCCCAGACTGACTAACATGAACAATCTATAATATTCTCCCTTCTTTTGCCGAAAAGAAGTACATAGTCACTACTAGAGTGTGGTCTTCTAAATGTTTTTAATTAAACATACGGTATATTGCCAAATACACTATACATACATTCATGTATACATCACTATTTCAGAGCACCAATCCTAATATATGTACGTTCATGTATACATCGCTCTTTCAGAACACCAATCTTAATATATATATGCACAAAGCGAAACCTACAGTTGGTAGGCACCTCTTAACCAAATATACACCCCAATCCACTACCCCTACCCTATCCTCCCACTCCCACCAACAGCACGAGAAAATGAGATCGAGATCGTGTAGGTGTCACGACAAAAAACACACAGTCCACGCTGTAATGTGGCCGTGTAGGTAACACGGTAAAAAGTTCCCAGTTCCACACTGTAAATATGGTTGGTGTTAGGAGGGGCACCCAGCCGTAGAAAACCTGCCAGATAGTCCTATATGAGCGAGACACGGTCACCCGATCAGCCTTGCCTCAAGTGGGACAACTCCCGTCTAACCCATGCTAGCATGGAAAATGGACGTTAAACGAAGATGATATATATATATACATATATATACATATATGGGATAACAAATTATCATTATAGGTAATCCAGTTAGAGGTTGTGAGTACTCTGTACTATGGATAGTTTTCACGTACGGAGTTGTTTGACTCAACAAGAGGTTTCCTTAGTTAGGTGACGAGTTATTGGGAATTCCTATGCAGGTTAATCTTGGAGTAATAATAGTGAAAGAGTGAAGAATAACATGGTCAACAGTACAAAAAGGGTTCTATTTACAGTATTAATACTGTAAATAAATCCCTTTTTGTACTGTTGACCATGTTATTCTTCACTCTTTCACTATATCATCATCATCATCATCATCATTTTACGTCCGCTTTTCCCTGCTTGCAAGGGTGGGACAGGAACTGATTCTGGCTTGATTTCTACAGCTGGATGCCCTTCCTAACACCAACCTCATTTACAGTGAGTGTTGGGTGCTTTTTTTCCGTGGCACCTCCACGACCACTTTACAGTGTGGGCTGGGTGCTTTTTTTGCTGTGGCATCTCCACGACCACTTTGCAGTGGAATGATAGGGACTCCAGTCCCTATCATCTCATTTCTACAGCTGAGTAAACTGGAGCAATGTGAAATAAAGTGTCTTGCTCAAGGAAACAACACATCACCCGGTATGAGAATTGAACTCATACATATATATATATATATATATCATCATCATCATCATCATCATCAGGTTTAGCGTCCGTGTTCCACGCTTGCATGGGTTTGGACGGGGGTTTTCCCACTTGAGGCAAGAGTGGTTGTCTTGCTCGCATAGGACTGTCTGGCGGGTTTTCTACAGTTGGATGCCCTTCCTAACACCAACCACATTTACAGTGTGGGGCTGGGAGGTTTTTACCGTGTTGCCTACACGGCCACATTTACAGCGTGGACTGTCTGGCGGGTTTTCTACAGCTGGATGCCCTTCCTAACACCAACCACATTTACAGTGTGGGGCTGGGAGGTTTTTACCGTGTTGCCTACACGGCCACATTTACAGCGTGGACTGTGTGTTTTTTGTCGTGACACCTACACGATCTCATTTGTTTCGGCCTGGATGTTGTGGGACCAACATAACTTTACATTGAAAGGGGCGGTGTGGGTGGGGTGGAGGTGGTGGGACGGGGGTGTGTTTTGATAGAGATGCCTACTGACTGTAGTAGGTTTTTACTTTGTATTTAGGTAAGGCGGGTCTTCTCTATTACTGAGTACCGCCAAAGGTCTCGGTCCAGTGACATTGTCTTGGAGAGGTGTAAGCGTGTGAGGTCGGAATTTATCAGCTCGTCCCATGTTTTTCTGGGTCTGCCTACTCCGTGGCTACCGTCTATCTTTATTGCCCTGCACTTTGTTATACAGCTGTCGTCTTTCATGCGCATCACGTGACCGTACCAACGTAGCCTTCTCTCGAGTAAACAACATCTGATCCCTCTTATTTCTAATTTTTTCCTTAGTTCGTTTATGCTTTGCCGTTCACGTATATTACTATTGCACATCCAGCGGAGCATGCAAGCTTCGTTCCTCTCTAGTCTGCGTATATCCTCTGCACACAATGCCCAGGTCTCACTGCCATGCAGCATTGCTGTTCGTATGCAGGCATCGTATAACCTGCCTTTCATTTTTAGGGAGAACCCTCTAGCGGCTAATAGTGGTATAAGCTCTCTGAACTTTTTCCATCCAGTTCTGACTCTAGCTACTGTACTTTCAGAGCACCCTCCCCCACTGCTGATTTTGTCACCCAGATAACGGAAGCTGTCCACTATTTCTATAGAACCCTCTGCGCAGTTGAAGGAGCTAGTATTTTGTGGGCACTTGCTGCTACTTATTGCACCAGAGCACCGGCCACATGTAAAATCTATGTTCTTAGTTAGCTTACCTGTGATCCCACTACATCTTTTATGCACCCATACTTTGCATTTGGGACATAAAATGGAGTTTCTACCTACGCCTTTCCTACACACTGAGCATGGCCATTTCCCAGAAGGGACCGCCGCCTTATTATCTTTCCTACAAACTAGAACTTTAGTCTTAGCCAGGTTAATTTTAAGGCCTTTTGATTCTAGGCCGTGCTTCCATGTTTGGAATTTCTTCTCTAGTTCGGTCATTGATTCAGCTATGAGCGTTAGATCATCTGCGTATTATCATATATATATATATAAATGGAATAGAATGAAACAAAATTTCATTTCTCACTCTTAGTACGGCACTTACTTAAATGTAAGTATGTATGTATACGTACATACATATATGTATACAGACGTACAGTAGTATGTATATATATACATACATGCATGCATATATATATGCACGTATCGGTTTACCGACCATTTATTATAATGCTCGGTTTGTTTGTTTGAAAACAAACAAACAGCCCGAATTACGCCATACAGTGTTTAGGCAACCACGTCACCTTTTTGTTCAACACTGACACAGGAACGATGTACTAGTTTCAAGCTTATTAGCTATCGTCAGCAACGTATACCTTCCTGCCAGATGGTTGAATGTCTGAAAGTATATACTTTCCTTATGCATATTAACGGCCGAGTAGCCTAATTTGCATATATATGTATATATATATATACATATATATACATATAAGGATTAGAATACTGGAGCGTGTTTGAGTCAAACACCCTCTTCGTATTATAGAAATGACAGTAAAAGGTATAGCTCAAAACAGCCAAAAAATTAAGAGAGTAAAACAAAGAATCCTTTAATACATCAAAAGTTTTTATTAGCCGACAATGTTATATATACATATATATATATATATACATATATATATATATATATATACATATATATATATACATATATATACAATAATGAGAGGTACGCACGTATATGTGCATACATACATACACATGTATATATACACATATATTTTTTCATAAGTATGTGAGATTGTGTGTTGTTGACCTTAACCAGTGTTGCTCTCTGATTATGAGAGACAAGATAATCAAAATAATTAAATTGACTCGATATCAGAGCTATGTAACAAATTATAAAGTAAGAAGAAATAATAGACACAAATATATACTTATTTTTTCTTCAAGGTGTTCCCTTGAAAAGCTGGCTTACCTTACAACAATGTTGCATCTCTATGATATAAGATTGTTGCATACTGACCAGCGAAAATGTACAGGCAGGACATTGTAGAAAAAATAGGTATATATAGCTATTATTTCTTCTTACTTTATAATTTGTTACATCATCATCATCATCATCATCATTTTACGTCCACTTTTCCTTGCTTGCAAGGGTGGGACGGGAACAGATTCTGGCTTGATTTCTACAGCTGGATGCCCTTCCTAACACCAACCTCATTTACAGTGTGGGCTGGGTGCTTTTTTTCCGTGGCACCTCCACGACCACTTTGCAGTGGAATGATAGGGACCCCAGTCCCTATCAACTCATTTCTACAGCTGAGTAAACTGGAACAATGTGAAATAAAGTGTCTTGCTCAAGGAAACAACACATCACCCGGTCTGAGAATTGAACTCACAACCTTTTGATTGCAAGGCTAATGCTCTAACCACTGAGCCATGTGCCTCCATATATATATATATATATATCCAGGGGGTGTAACTAGGAGTTACTGCGTCACCTATCAATAAATGCAATGAAGGAGTAATCAATCGTCCTTGTTATCCTTTCAATATATATATATATTATTCAAAATATAAATAAATAAGACTGGAATTGAACCATCAGCACAGTTGAGGTATGTCATACATCAATTTATGTATTTTATCTGATGAAAGCGCACCATAATTTGCCTTGGTGGCCCTTGAAATATGTATAATAAAATAAATATGATTTTATAAATATAGTTTTCATTTGTTAATATATTGTATATACACATATATATATACACACACATATATATATACACACACATATATATATACACACATATATATATATATATATATATATGCATTACTGGTGCTTTATTTTATCGACCCCGTAAGGATGAAAGGCAAAGCTAACCTCGGCTGGATATAATAGAGGCGATGTATTATCATCATCATCATCATCATCATCATCAGCAGCAGCAGCGTTTAAGGTCCATTTTTCTATGCTATAGCTTCCTCTCAGGCCATTCCTGGATGAGACTGTCTACTACCCTGTTAGGTACCATGTCCCATGGTTTTCATATTCTGTTGGACGGTTTTAATCTATTAAAAGAACATTTTAAATAGGAAAATAAGTGGTTTTGTTTCATAGAACCAGAGCCAGATTTAGCCGGCTTAGTATCAAGAGTTAAAAACGGTTTAACATTAAGAGTTGTTTCCCTTACATTTCCTCCAGCTCAGAGAGTTAGAAATTCCACATGGCGGTTTTTTTCTTTCATTTTTCTATTTATATTTTTAAATCTTAAAAATATAAGTTTTATTGTAAAAAAATGCAAGTGTCGTTTGTGGTTATGAAAACGGAAAAGGAAGAGAAAGGCAAGGGCCCTAGGTCACAGAAAAAATGTGAGTGTGAAGGGAGAGGGTGATGTGCTCTAGGCCTAGGGCATGGTGGTATTGTTGCTGCACCCCGCAGACAAGACTGCAAGAGCATTCCTACAGACAATGGCCAGTGTTAAAATGGCATCTCTTATTTCACATCTAAACAATGATATTCTCCTAGGGCAAGAGTTGGTAAGAATAAGATAGAAATGTCTGGAGGAATCTCACATAATGGTTAGAATAAGATGGAAATATGTCTGGAGGAATCTGACATATTGGTAAGAATAAGATGGAAATATGTCTGGAGGAATCTCACATATTTGTTAGAATAAGGTGGAAATATGTCTGGAGGAATCTCACATATTGGTAAGAATAAGATGGAAATATGTCTGGAGGAATCTCACATATTGGTTAGAATAAGATAGAAATATGTCTGGAGGAATCTCACATATTGGTTAGAATAAGATAGAAATATGTCTGGAGGAATCTGACATATTGGTTAGAATAAGATGGAAATATGTCTGGAGGAATCTGACATATTGGTTAGAATAAGATGGAAATATATCTGGAGGAATCTGACATATTGGTTAGAATGAGATGGAAATATGTCTGGAGGAATCTCACATATTGGTTAGAAGAAGATGGAAATATGTCTGGAGGAATCTCACATATTTGTTAGAAGAAGATGGAAATATGTCTGGAGGAATCTGACATATTGGTTAGAAGTAGATGGAAATATGTCTGGAGGAATCTGACATATTGGTTAGAATAAGATGGAAATATGTCTGGAGGAATCTGACATATTGGTTAGAATAAGATGGAAATATGTCTGGAGGAATCTCACATATTGGTTAGAATAAGATGGAAATATGTCTGGAGGAATCTCACATATTGGTTAGAATAAGATGGAAATATGTCTGGAGGAATCTCACATATTGGTTAGAAGTAGATGGAAATATGTCTGGAGGAATCTGACATATTGGTTAGAATAAGATGGAAATATGTCTGGAGGAATCTCACATATTGGTTAGAATAAGATGGAAATATGTCTGGAGGAATCTCACATATTTGTTAGAATAAGATAGAAATATGTCTGGAGGAATCTCACATATTGGTTAGAATAAGATAGAAATATGTCTGGAGGAATCTCACATATTGGTTAGAATAAGATAGAAATATGTCTGGAGGAATCTCACATATTGGTTAGAAGTAGATGGAAATATGTCTGGAGGAATCTCACATATTGGTTAGAAGAAGATGGAAATATGTCTGGAGGAATCTCACATATTGGTTAGAATAAGATAGAAATGTCTGGAGGAATCTGACATATTGGTTAGAACAAGATAGAAATATGTCTGGAGGAATCTCACATATTGGTTAGAAGAAGATAGAAATATGTCTGGAGGAATCACATATATTGGTAAGAATAAGATAGAAATATGTCTGGAGGAATCTGACATATTGGTTAGAATAAGATGGAAATATGTCTGGAGGAATCTGACATATTGGTTAGAATAAGATGGAAATATATCTGGAGGAATCTGACATATTGGTTAGAATGAGATGGAAATATGTCTGGAGGAATCTCACATATTGGTTAGAAGAAGATGGAAATATGTCTGGAGGAATCTCACATATTTGTTAGAAGAAGATGGAAATATGTCTGGAGGAATCTCACATATTGCTTAGAAGTAGATGGAAATATGTCTGGAGGAATCTGACATATTGGTTAGAATAAGATGGAAATATGTCTGGAGGAATCTGACATATTGGTTAGAATAAGATGGAAATATGTCTGGAGGAATCTCACATATTGGTTAGAATAAGATGGAAATATGTCTGGAGGAATCTCACATATTGGTTAGAATAAGATGGAAATATGTCAGGAGGAATCTCACATATTGCTTAGAAGTAGATGGAAATATGTCTGGAGGAATCTGACATATTGGTTAGAATAAGATGGAAATATGTCTGGAGGAATCTCACATATTGGTTAGAATAAGATGGAAATATGTCTGGAGGAATCTCACATATTTGTTAGAATAAGATAGAAATATGTCTGGAGGAATCTCACATATTGGTTAGAATAAGATAGAAATATGTCTGGAGGAATCTCACATATTGGTTAGAATAAGATAGAAATATGTCTGGAGGAATCTCACATATTGGTTAGAATAAGATAGAAATATGTCTGGAGGAATCTCACATATTGGTTAGAAGTAGATGGAAATATGTCTGGAGGAATCTCACATATTGGTTAGAAGAAGATGGAAATATGTCTGGAGGAATCTCACATATTGGTTAGAATAAGATAGAAATGTCTGGAGGAATCTGACATATTGGTTAGAACAAGATAGAAATATGTCTGGAGGAATCTCACATATTGGTTAGAACAAGATAGAAATATGTCTGGAGGAATCACATATATTGGTAAGAATAAGATAGAAATATGTCTGGAGGAATCTCACATATTGGTTAGAAGAAGATGGAAATATGTCTGGAGGAATCTCACATATTGGTTAGAAGAAGATAGAAATATGTCTGGAGGAATCTGACATATTTGTTAGAATAAGATAGAAATATGTCTGGAGGAATCTCACATATTGGTTAGAAGAAGATAGAAATATGTCTGGAGGAATCTCACAAATTGGTTAGAATAAGATAGAAATATGTCTGGAGGAATCTCACATATTTGTTAGAATAAGATAAAAATATGTCTGGAGGAATCTCACATATTGGTTAGAACAAGATAGAAATATGTCTGGAGGAATCTCACATATTGGTTAGAAGTAGATGGAAATATGTCTGGAGGAATCTCACATATTGGTTAGAACAAGATAGAAATATGTCTGGAGGAATCTCACATATTGGTTAGAACAAGATAGAAATATGTCTGGAGGAATCTCACATATTGGTTAGAAGAAGATGGAAATATGTCTGGAGGAATCTCACATATTGGTTAGAACAAGATGGAAATATGTCTGGAGGAATCTCACATATTGGTTAGAACAAGATAGAAATATGTCTGGAGGAATCTCACATATTGGTTAGAAGAAGATAGAAATATGTCTGGAGGAATCTCACATATTGGTTAGAATAAGATAGAAATATGTCTGGAGGAATCTCACATATTGGTTAGAAGAAGATGGAAATATGTCTGGAGGAATCTTACATATTTGCTGAAAAAAGGAAAATGACATTAAATC
>OZ024758.1:27846374-28003874 GCA_964016885.1 Eledone cirrhosa
TTTTGGCATGAACATCTATAGGTCAATGACTTCCGGAAAAATGTGGGTGTAGAGAGAACTCTAAGGAAGTAGGAAGAAACAATTTTTAAGGGTCAATAAAATAAAGTACCAGTAACGTACTGGGGTTGATTTAATTGAATTTCCCTTTCCCCCAAATTGTTGGCCTTGTGCCTAAATCAGAAACCATTATTATCTATCGGACGCCATGCTTTGCAGCAAAGAGTTACGGCCCTTTATGATCTGAGTTCAAATCCTGCCGAGGTAAACTTTGCCTTTCATCCTTACGGGGTCGATAAAATAAAGTACCAGTAATTCACTGGGTAATTGCTGGCCTTGTGCCAAAAAGTAGAAACAATTATTATCTATGTATCTAAAAACAGAGAATGTCTATCTGTCTGACTCCCTAAAACTTGAGAACCACCCAACCGACTTTTTTCAAACTTTACACATGCAATACTTATGGCCGTGTGAGTGTTTTGAGCAAAAAATATTTCAAATTTTCAATGCCCTAGGGACCGCATTAGGCAGCTATAACGTTGCGCCCTTATAATATATGTCTGTATGTCTGGCTGTCTGCATTACGACATTATGACACTATCTGTGTGTGTATGTATATATGTATATATAGTGTGCGTGTATATATATCTATATATATATATATATATATATAGTGTGTAACGTTTTTCGAAATATTTACTTCTGCGTTAACAGATTGAATTTTTTAGTTTCAGAAGATCTTGTTAAGAGTGAAAGCAGCGATTCTTTGCTTAAACTTTAATCTGTTATTTTAATCATCATCATCATCATCAACATTTAACATCCGTGTTCCACGCTTGCATGGGTTTGGACGGGGGTTTTCCCCACTTGAGGCAAGAGTGGTTGTCTTGCTCGCATAGGACTGCCTGGCGGGTTTTCTACAGCTGGATGCCCTTCCTAACACCAACCACATTTACAGTGTGGGGCTGGGAGGTTTTTACCGTGTTGCCTACACGGCCACATTACAGCGTGGACTGTGTGTTTTTTGTCGTGACACCTACACGATCTCATTTAATATATATATATATATATATATATATATATAATTATATATTTGTGTACAGATATTTTTGCATACACAATAACAAAATATAAACAAACGTATTTATTTCACGAGGCTCGATAAGGATAAATATATATCAAATATATAAGAACCCTAGAGTAAATATTGTTCTCACTGCTGATGAGCCAGAAGGGGATATACACGATTGGCTGAAGAAGGACGAGACTGTGTTAGTAGTAGGACCAACGGCTGCTATCAAACCAACAGCAGCAAAAACAACAACAAAAAAGAGAGGGAATGCAATTATATGCTTTTGAAAAATCTTAATGGAAAATTATTTGCCTATTCACCCAAGGCGACTTCACTTTTTATTAGGACTTCTGCATCAATTGGTGAACATACGACGAAACTGTTTCAGAAAGGAGGGATAAACATGCCAATCTATGTTTAGAATCCTGAGCAACGCCGGGCCATTCTGCTAGTTATTACTATATGGAGGGAGGCAAGACTAAGGTTTGGGATGGGCGGTTTAGTGGAGTGAGAGCACTTAAATGATGATACAGGGCGGTGGATTGGAAGTATTCGTAGAGCGTCGGACACCATGCTTTGCAGCATAGAGTTACGGCCCTTTACGTTCTGAGTTCAAATTCTGCCGAGGTTAGCTTTGCCTTCCATCTTTACGGGGGTCGATAAAATAAAGTACCAGTAATGTACCGGGGTCGACTTAATCGACTTTCCACTCTGCCAAAATTGCTGGACTTGTGCGTAAAGAAGAAACAATTATTATTACTCAGCAGTATCGGTAGAGGGTCGGACGCCATGCTTTGAAGCATAGAGTTACGTCCCTTTAAGATCTGAGTTCAAATCCCGCCGACGTTGACTTTGCCTTTCATCCTTACGGGGGGGTCGATAAAATAAAGTACCAGTAATACACTGGGTAATTGCTGGCCTTGTGCCAAAAGTAGAAACAATTATTATTACTATAGGTTAATGTCTTCAGGAGAAATGTGGGCGAGGAGAGAACTCTAGGGAGTCATATTTTCAAGGGAAAGCGGAAGAAGCAATACATTTATTTTGACTATAAAATTACAACAAATTTACATTATGTAACAGGGGTTCTCAAAGTGGGCGCTACTGCTCCCTGGGTGGAATTGAGAAGATCCAATGGGCACTGGGGCCTAAGGGGGTGGTAGAGGTGATATAATAGTGTATTAAATATCAAATGATACATATATATATATAAATATAGTAAAATAAAAAAATATACAATATTTATTTATACATAGTATATATTATATTATTTATTATATACAAATTGACGAACCTATTTATTATATATTATTTACAATTTGCGTGTTGGTAGGCCTCTCTGGAAATAGGGGTGGGGGCGCTGAGGGTATTACATAACCGTGGGGGGGGGGGGGGGGCAAAAGTTTGAGAACCTCTGGTATAACATATGGCAAGTGTGGAGAGAGGCATGCCTAAAATTAGGGGTGGGAGGGTCAGAAGGATTGGTGGGGGTGAAAGCACTTAAATGTTGAAACAGGTCTGGTCTTGTCCTGATAATAATATGATAATGATGAAAATATTGTGTACAGTGCTCAGGTGCACTACAACTCATCAAAAAGTATGTATAGTACATAGAGTATTACACCAAATTTGCAGTTGACTCAAACCTGTGTCATCTCTGAGAGGTCAGCCAATGTTTTCCTAGGTTTTCCTTTTCCACAGGTTCTCCCATTTTGAGTACCTTGCAGTTCTTATCCTTCAGACACATTACATGAACATACTTCATCCAATGCCTCTTTTGTCTAGTATTTCCCAGAACATTAATGATTTGCCATTCATATACACTACTAGTACACAACCATCAGAGTATGCGCACCCCATACTTACCAGACTATGTAAATCCTCTATGTTCAAGGCCCAAGACTCACTTCCCTGCAGCATCATACAATCTGCCATTCACTCTAAGAGAGAAACCCTTTATAACACCCTGAAGTTTTTCCAGCCAATTCTCACACTGGCTACTGCACTTTCATCATCATTATCGTTAAACGTCCATTTTCCATGGACGACAGGTTGTCCCATTTGAGGTAAGTTGGGTGAGGTGACCATGTCTTGCTCATATAGAACTGTTTCTGGCTAGGTTTCTACGGTTGGATACTCTTCCTAACACCAACCTCATTTACAGTGTGAGCTGGGTGTTTTTTTATCATGACACCTACATGACCACTTTACAGTGTGGGTTGGATATGTTTTGTTCAAAGTGTATAGACAATTCTTAGCCCAGTGGAAAGTACAGCCACAAGCATAGCATTTGGAGACCTTACTTTATATTTTGTTGGATTTACCACTTTGAAATGTTTCCTGTCGCTTTCATTGCCTCTACTTTGGCAGGTTAACCCTTTAGCATTTAAACCAGTCGAATCCGGCCAGAATTCTCTCACCTCTTTCTATTCAAACTGCTTGTAACCGGCTGCTCAAAATAAATAATATCAAAATCTCATAGTTTTGATATTATGTGAGATAAAGCATATTATGTGAGATAAAGCATTTTCTGTGAAAATACAATAGTAAATATCAAGTAATGTGAATGGTTAAGGGTTTACAGTACCAGCAACCAGAATAAACTTCTGTCATAGCATTGGCTTCACAGTTTTACAAAAAATATTTCAACAAAATTGTCAGGACAAAAATTTTATTCGTGTAAAGTAATGACCTGTAATTTTACATAAAAATAACAATTTTGTGACTGCTTTTGAAATAGTTATAAAATAAAAAATTTAATACAAAGTGTAAACAGTTTCAAAATAATCAATACAAAATGGCAGTTTAAAAACAAGGGAAAAAGCAAGGAATGGGTTAGAATCATAGCAGGGAAAAAAAAAAAAAAAAAAAAAGTGATACAAAGTGAAGAAAAAGAAAACAAAGTTCTCATTTGGGAAAAATAAACAAAAAAAAGCCCCACACCCACAAAAAACCTGTTATTAATTTATTATTTATTTATTGAGATTTGAGCTGGGAGATGAACCAGTTTTGAATCACATCTTACAACTTGGGCTAGATACTGGTTCAAAAACTTATTTTGTTGCCAAACCCTTATAGGATTTTCTACCTAAAGTTATAGAACCCATACCTACTTGGTCTAGATCACTGGTTCAAGAACTTATTTTGTTGCCAAACCCTTATAGGATTTTCCACCTAAAGTTATAGGCAACCCTCAATATCATAAAATTAATAAGACATTAAATGCAACAAAATTTGTTTTAGAGATTGAATTTATTCATTGGGAATGGGACAAACATTTTTTACTAAAATTTACTAAAAAATTATCCTATCTGGTAGAAACCTAGAATTTCTTCATAGAACCCATTTTAGGAAATAAACAGTTGATAGCAGTTGATAACAGTTGATATATCATACAAAGCAGTGGTTCTCAAAATTTTGGTACCAGCACCCCACTGATGTTAAGGTATTGTTCTCAAAATAAATATCAAAATCTCATAGATTCAATATTATGTGAGGTAAAGCCTTTACCATGAAAATACAATAGTAAATATAGAGTAATGTAAATGTTAAAGGGTTAAATGTTGTTTATGTCCCATAACTTAGCAATTCAACAAAAAGAGATCAATAAAATAAATACCAGACTTGAAAAAATAAGTACTGCGGGTCAATATGATAAACTAAATTCCTTCAAGGCAGTGCCCCAACATGGTCGTAGTCTAATGATTGAAACCAGTAAAATAATTGTTTCTACGTTAGGCACAAGGCCAGCAATTACCCAGTGTATTACTGGTACTTTATTTTATCGACCCCGTAAAGATGAAAGGCAAAGTTAACCTTGGCGGGATTTGAAAAAAATAATGTTTGTCCCAATGTAAATTCAAAACATAGGGTTGTTCAGTTCTTTGAGGCTACATCTTGTTTACTCTCTTAATTTTTTTTTTTTTTACTTTACTTGGACTACCTTGTATTTTCTGTATCTATTCTTTATGTTCTCGTCTACTCCCAAAGAAGGGCTTAAGCCCGACACGTCAAACTTTCTTTCCCCTCTTCCATATAAAGCATGAAACTAATAAGACTTTTTACACATCTTTTAATAGCTCTATTATGCATGGAAGCAGTCATTGATGTTAATGGCAGATTCATTGAGTAGATGTGTCAGACTTGCCAACCCCTAAAAAACCAAACAGGGAGTACTATGAAAAACAGTGCCCCAAAACAGGGAGAAATAAAGCAAAATGAAGAGATTTTACATAATGAAAGCTAACCTTACCCTTGCGACATATCTGGTAAACAGCCCTTAGCGGGTTATCTTGTAGAAAATTCCACCAGTCTGCTATATGATAAGTTTCCATTTCCTCCTCCCTGTTGTGATATGAGCTATGTAAAATCAAAATAGTTGCTGTTAATCTAAGAGGCAGCCCTGCCAACCTCTAAAAACCCATGGGGATATTTTACATAATGAAAACTATACCCATTTTCACAAGAGAAGACATTTCTCACTCACCCCAAAGAGGGTGGGAGATCTTCCCGTTGGATGGGGAGAGTTGACAGGTCTGATGTGTCAAGAAGAGTCAAGATTATTCATGTCAAGTTTTTTCTTAAATAAAGCTTTTCTTTCATGACTTATACATCTTTTACTAAATTCATGAAAATGTCCTCTCAAAGAACAGAGCAACCCTGTATAAAATGAACAGAAGTTAACAAAACCATTTGAATTTTAGGTTTTAATAAATAAAGTGTGTTATCAAACAATACCTTTTGTATGAGACATGGAATAGCAAAGCTATCTAATTGTATGTATAACACAATTATTAGTGAAATTCATTTTTTAAAGATATACAAATATCTAGTAATAAATGTATAATACCGGTAATTATATAATTACTTAAAATGTTTTAATTGAAAACATTAAATTTAAAAGAATTAATATAAATTAAAGCAAATTAAATTTTAAAATACTTTTAGCATTTAAACCGGCCATATCCGGCCAGAATTATTTAACCTTTTTCTGTTCAAACTGGCTGTAACTGGCCACTCATGTTAAGGTTTTGTTCTCAAAATAAATAATATCAAAATCTCATAGATTCAATATTATGTGAGGTAAAGCCTTTACTGTGAAAATATAATAGTAAATATAGAGTAATGTAAATGCTAAATATGATAAATGAATGACTCTTAATCTCATTGTTTACCCAAATATTTTTTTTAATCAAAACCAGAAATTGATATGTTAATTACAGTATGTACTAGTAGATAAGTCACATTATAGAATAAAAAATATATGCAAATTAACCACCATTGTTCTGGGCTTGAAATTTGTAGCGTACACACAAGCAATTACGTATGTTCAGCAAGTTAGTCATGGAACCTCACAGCCTATATGAATATAAGCATTGCAAACAAATATATATTGATAATGTCATATGTGAAAATAAACTTGACTGTTTAAGCAGAACTAGATTCTGTGACAACACAAACAGGCCTATGATGATATGTATCATATATCATTCATATCTAGCTAAACTTTTTTCTATATATACTATATACATAGATTTGTTTGCAGGATCTTTCGAAAGATTTATTCTATTTATTATAGAAAAAGGTGGTAAAACCTGCCAAAAACCATGAGCATTAAAGGCAAAAGATGAACTCGTGAAACTATTTTTCAGTTGAGTTATTGAATAAGCTAAAGAGAATGGAAATTATAGTACTGAAAAGGAGTTTTGTGAATTGGAAAATTCATGAAACAATGGCAAAAAATCAAAAGAAACACTAACAAAATTGCCCAAAAACAAAATATACTAAAGTGATTCATGTTTTTATGTTAGCTGACCATCGGTCAATCAGGTGTGATGATTTTAGAAGTACTAGTTGGTGTTTGTTCCAGTCACAGATCATAGGAACACATAGCTAGACTGTATTGGCAATGTCTGGGATTATTTCAGCTAAATGAGTTTATTACTTAAATGCAACCACAAGCGAAACAGTATTCACAAAAAGCAACATGAAACTTCTGTACAGGTGAAAGGCTGAAGCTAAAATATTATAGACATAAAGAAGGTGTAACTTATCTATCAATGTGACTTATGTATGAGTTAATATGGTAATAGAAGTTTGCTAATAGATGTCAATGTGAATTAATCTTCTTGGCGCTGTGGGTGACATAAGTCACCGATAGGGTAATCTCCCCTTAATACATAATACAATATCAAGGGAAGCAATTCATTAAAAAAAAAAATTCAGTCTCCAGAAGGTTAATAGAAATGTTTTGAAACTGACCAACTGTGGATTTGACCAGTCTTGAGCAAATAGTTTGGCATGATATACAAAGATTGCAAACAAATTTAAAGTCTGAGAATGCATATGCATTATTTATGCTGACTTACAGAGAGAGGAAAATGTTATAAATGGATCATATAATATATATTATATTTAAATAAAGTTTTATTAGAAGTAGCACCTTTGAGGTTGTTTATATGATAAGTAAGAATTAAATAACTCAATACTTTTAAAGAATTTAACCCTTTAGCATTTAAACTGGCTGTATCCGGCCAGAATTCTCTCACCCCTCTCTGTTGAAAAGAGCCATAACTGGCCGCTCATACTGATATTAAAGTATTATTCTCAAAATAAATAATATCAAAATCCCATAGATTTGACATTATGTGAGATAATTATGAGCGGTAAAGCCTTTTCTGTGAAAATACAATAGTAAATAGAGAGTTATGTGAATGCTAAAGGGTTAAGCAATCAATTATATTTGAAAATATGAATTAAAATATTAATAAAGTATATCATTTATATTGATTATATTCAATTTTCAAATTAGTATAATTCTTGATAATTAATCATGAAAAAGACAAAAATAATTAAATGTATAAGAAAAACAAATACTAATTAAAAACTTGAATTAAATAATTTTGCCCCTGTTGCTATTTAGTGCATATATATATATATATATATATACACAAGGGTTAGCTGAAAAGTTCATAAGCTGACCAAGATACTCTCATGGAATTACCAAATGAGGTTTATTTTTCAACATAGTCCCTTGGAAAGAAACAATGCAGTTATTAATAAGAAGAGTTGAAATTAATGCATACAAGATTTCACAACTCTAGCATCACTACTTCATAGGCTGACCAAGATACTCTCATGGAATGACCAAATGAGGTTTATTTTTCAACATAGTCCCTTAGAAAGAAACAATGCAGTTATTAATACGAAGAGTTGAAATTAATGCATGCAAGATTTCACAGCATCACTCATAGACAGCTTATGAATTTTCAGCCTACTGGCATAAGTTAAGATAAACATTATAAAGTTTATATATATATATTTGTTAAAATAGTCTCCTCTTAAACAATGTACTGTTTAAAAATAACAATTTCCCTGAGTTTAAGATACAATTCTTTGCCTTGCAGATCAGTTATTTCCAATAAATTAACATAAATCAGTTATTTCCAATAAATTAACAAACAATATAAGCAAAAGAAAAAATATATCCTCTTTAACCTTTTAGCATTTAAACCGGCCGTATCCGGCCAGAATCAGAATTCTTTCACCTCTTTCTGTTCAAACCAGCTGTAACTGGCCACTCATACTGATGTTGAGGTATTGTTCTCAAAATAAATAACATCAAAATCTCGTAGATTTGATATTATGTGAGATAATTATGTAAGATAAAGCCTTTAACATAAATATACAATAGTATATATAGAGTAATATAAATGCTAAAGGGTTAAAGACAAATGGCATAAACCTGGTTACAACCGGTTTGAACAGAAAGAGGTGAAAGAATTCTGGCCAGACATAGCTGGTTTAAATGCTAAAGTGTTAAATGACAGGCGGGAAGCAAACTAGAAGATTATAATGATTTCTAATTTAGGCAAAAGGCCTGTAATTTGTGGGGAGGGGGAAGTCGATTACATCAACCCCAGTATATAACTGGTACTTTATTTTATCGACACCAGAAGGATAAAAGGTAAAGTTAACCACAACAGGATTTGAGCTCAGAATATAAAGGGCTGTAACTAAATGCAGTAAAGCATTTTGTCCGACGCTCTACCAATTCTGCCATCAAAACCCGAAGATTATAACAAGTGTTAATGAGGGAATCATTCACAAACTTTACATTAAATACTATACATTGAATTAAAATTATTAGTTTAGTTTCTGTATATTAACTCTTACATCCTGTAATGATATAGCAAAAAATGTCTAAAAACAAATGTCTAAAAACCCTTTAGCATTTAAACTGGCCATATCTGGCCAGAATTCTCTCACCTCTTTCTGCTCAAACTAGCTGTAACTGGCCACTTGCATCAACGTTTAGGTATTGTTCTCAAAATAAATAATATCAAAATCTAATAGATTTGACATTATGTAAAGTAAAGCCTTTAATGTGAAAATACAATAGTAAATATAGAGTAATGTAAATGTTATGTGAGATATTATGTGAGGTAAAGCCTTTACTGTGAAAATACAATAGTATATATAGAGTAATGTAAATGCTAAAGGGTTAAACAAATGTTTAGAGTATCTTTAATTATGGACAGACTGTTAAATGCAATTATTAACAACAAACATTATCATACATCACATACATCTTCAAAAGTAAAATATTCTCATCAGTTATTAATTCATCAACTAAATTGTCGATATTTATGTCTTACTACTGTGTATTGATGTGGTACAGGACGTTTAGAGTTAAGCAAGAAATTTCTTGGTGCAATTTGGCATTAATAGTATATGTGTTTCTTTAAAAATGACAAAAGATAATTTAGCATTAACAGTTTTTTTTTTGTTTTTTTTGTTTTTTTGTTTTTGAACGAAAATATATCACATAAATGTTATGGAAGTCATTTCAAAATAATATTAAAATAATAAATAGATGAAAACTTCTCTTCCAAAATACAAACATTCACTCTCTTTAAAAAAAAAAAAAAAAAAGCAATTAGCATTTCAATTGTTCAGAGAAAGCAAGTAAAGCTGTTACGTCACACCGAGATTTTAAAATGTGGGTAAAATATCTTTCAAAATTCATAATAGAATCATTTCATTGGATTTATGGGTTTCATAGTCATTGTGTTATGTTTTGTGGAAAGCAATGTGAGAAAATCAATGCTAGAAAATGATTATGAGATAGCAAAAAGTCAGATTAATTTAAAATGGAACCCATTTTATTGTTTGTTTAAGTTTTAACCAGCCAAATCCAGCCAGAATTCTCTCACCTCTTTCTGTTGAAACCACTTGTAACCAGTCACTCATACTGATGTTAAGATATTGTTCTCAAAATAAATAACATCAAAATCTCATAGATTCAATATTATGTGAGATAATTATGTAAGATAAAGCTTTTACTGTGAAAATACAATAGTAAATGTAGAGTAATGCAAATGCTAAAGGGTTAATATTGAACTGTATAGATATTTAATCAGAGAAAGGTGTAAGTAAATAGATAGGTGGCTAGGTAAGTAAATAGATCTTTGTTGCTTGATCCTTTCTTTTTCATATTTTCTTTTCCCTTTATTAGTCTGTTTTGTTTTTATTAAATACTTCTCATTTTTATATAATGTCAATAGCTTTTCATGACATAGCGAGATTTTGTATACTAGGAATTATTCTCATCACACTGACACATGTATATACAATATACATGTGTGCATGTATTTATGTGCATATGCATACATTTATATGTATGAGTATATAAATCTGCAAACACAGATACTCTTACAAAAATACACTCACAGAAATACACACATTTACACTCAGCGTAGCAAATGGAACACCGGCCGCTGTTTTGCTATAGTTTTTCACCATCCCCTGCCTTCCTTTTACACACACACACATTGTGTGACAGACGGATGGACGGAAGTCACTCAAATTTATATATAGATTGAATAAATAAATTACACGTCTAAAAAAAACCAATTGTCTTGTATATTGGATGAATGTTATTTGGTAAACTGCTGTCAAATCTAATTGGTCAACATTTGAAGGAAGATATTTCCACTGTATTGCTGTTGTTATGCAATAGGTACTACTTAACCTTCTGGAGGCTCCAGGCGCATTAAGTCGCCGATAGAGTAACCTCCCCTTAATACATAATTATTTCTACTTTAGGCACAAGGCCAGCAATTTGAAGAGGAAGGGGAAGATGATTAAATCAACCCCAGTGCATTACTGGTGCTTTATTTATCAACCTCGTAAGGATGAAAGGCAAAATTAACCTCAGCAGGATCTGAATTAAGACTGAAAAGGACCATAACTCTATGTTGCAAAGCATGCCAATCCACCAGCAATGTCAAGGAAATCAATTCATAAAAATGTCTAGTGTGTTAAAGGTTAAATGTTTAAGCAATGCCTTGAAACTGAACTGGTTGAGCTGACCTCTTTATACAGTTTCCTAAATAATTTTCAGTTTCTTCCCAGTGATATTGCAGATTGGCATAGAGCCAGTTTTTCTTTATCTTTCCTTGTCTCATCCTTTCTTTTTCTCTGCCTCCTTCTCTCTGGCTGTCATGTTGATTGGTGGTTATCTGCGAGACAGATTCATGGTTCTAAGGATGTCCTGTAACCTTGTTACAGTCTCTCAGCCCTGTTTGTTATAGGATTCATCTGTTAATGGTGGTTTCAATTGCTAAAGTTTAATTATATTGTGTACTTTTCTACTCCTATTGTACATCACATGACTGTACTAACACAGTCTTCTCTCTTACACACACTCTTAAACCCAGTTTTTCCCTCTGTTCATCCAAGCTCTGCCTTTCTCTCACATTTACATTGCACATATGAAGGAGCATGACTTAGTGGTTAGAGCATCGGGCTTACAATTGTGAGGCTGTGAGTTCGATTCTTCGACCGGGATTTTTGACACTTTATTTCATATTGCTCCAGTTCACTCAGTTATAGAAATGAAGTGCCACATCACTGGTGCTTAGCTGTATCGGCCTTTGCCTTTCATCGGTGACATGGTGACATCAAGAGACTAGTATACATGAGCAACTGCTGGACTCCACAAATAACCTTCCTCAGAGTTGTGCCTCGGAAGGGACCTTTCTAGGTGCAAATCCCATGGTCATTCGTGGCCAAAGGGGATCTTTAGCCTTACATTGGACATCCAACAAAGCAGTTCAGCACTAAAACCTAAATCAGCAATAAACTGTTTACTGTTTTGAACAAATTTGACATTTTTCTATCTTATCCTTATTTTCTTTATTTGATTTTCTCACATTGTTTTATACAACACATAACTGCAACAACTACAAAGCCCCCACTATAAAAATATGTTGCTTCAGATAGACCAACACATTACAATTTTTAAAAATCTTTTAAAATATGAAAAATATATATCCAACATAAATATTTTGATGAATCTCTGAAGTAGCACCATAACACGAAGGAAAAGGAACATATAACTGGTATATTGTGTCACAATTTAGCAGATGATTGTTGGATAAACAAAAACATTTAGTGAGAGTTTATAAATAAGCATAACTTTTAACACTTCTGAGGAACACACTTGGCAAAAAGGACCATCAAATATCAAATACTGACAAAATATTACATATAAACATACATGGATCCTCCTTCCCAACTTTCATACACCTACACCCTAACACTCCAGCCCACGTCTTAATCACCCACCCAACACCCATGTCTTTTCATCCCTCCACTGCAGTCCCCAGCCTACAGTGTAAATAAAATTGACCCCAGTGCATTACTGGTACTTTATTTTATCAACCCCGTAAGGCTGAAAGTATATACTTTAATAAAGTACCAGTAATGCACTGGGTAATTGCTGGCCTTGTGCCTAAAGTAGAAACAAGTATATACTTTAATAATAAAACAACAGAAATTAAAGGTAATTAAAAAGAACATTTTTTGTCTAACCAAACAAATTTTTGTCAGAGGTTTGAATGATCAAAATGATAAAATACACCATCATCATCATTATCTCCACCACTACCATCATCATCATCATCATTTACATCTATTTTCCTATGTTACCATGGGTTGGATGGGCCTCACTGCATCTCACCATGCATTTCTATCCTTTAACATCTATCATACACAACAACAAAGATAAGAAATACTGGCCAAGTTTGTTATTGTATATGTCATCTTAATTTTAGTGTTTTTTTAATTATAGCTGGAAGCCCTTATCCCCCAACCACTTTATAATATAGACAATCATAGAATGCAAAATACTCAGCTTTGTTACTTCCTTAACCCTTTTTTTTTTTTTACCAGCCTGGCCATGGTTCTATGAAATAAAACCACCCATTTTAAAGATTTCCAATTTAAATTAAAACCTTCCAACATAATTTTATACAAGTAAGTTTATATGTTAAGTTTCTATCTTAATAATGAAATAATTAATAATTTAAGTAAATCCCTCAACATTTTTCATAAATTGATTGAAATAGAGTGTATTTCATTAGAAACGCAATCATGAAAAGGTTAATATTTAATATATAACAATGTTCCTTAAAACTGAAGATTTTTTTCTTTTTAAATAAAGAATAATCATCATTACTAGCGACCTCCTGACCTTCACTCTGGTCTGTACTGTGCTCAAATCTATTTATAAAGTACTATTTGTTATCTATTGTAATGTCCATTTTCCTTAAAATAAAAGATGTTAAAAGTATTTAAATATTCTAAAGTCTGAAATCTGTCTTAACAGAACCGACGACATTATCAAAGTATGTCCAACACCCTTACCACTAGGCCAAGCGTTTGCATAATTAAAAACATTTATTTTGATCTAAATATAGAAAACAATAAAGAAAATAATAGGAAAATGTATTCTATGAAAATTATAAATCATTTACATTAACTTCAGTATATACTATGTTTTAAAGTTTTTTCTTTGGAGCATATATGAAGAGTTTGTGGAGGCTTCCTACTCTGGAACAACCTACGTACAATTGATCATGTAGGAAGTAGCCCTCGTCAAGATGGCGACTATTGAGACCAAGATGGCGACTATTGAGACTAGTTGAAAACACACGGAAAACCTTCATTATTGTTACCAATTTTGTTTAGTGTTATTAACAGTCAATGTACAAACAAACAAACTTCATTTTTATATGTACTATATATGTGTGTGTGTGTATGTGTACAGGTGAGTGTGAATACATTATATATATATATATATATATATATACAAATATAAATTAGCGAGAATGGTTTTCAGCTCAGAAATTAACGAAAATCAACGTCTGATATGTGTGGCAAGCGCTCGATGAATCATGAATCAGAGCTACAACATACGTTAAGGGCCAAACACACTGAGATGATGGTTAAACATATCATCTGCACAGCCAAAACAAAACGACCAAGTAATTCGGGTCAAACAATAAAAATATATGTGTTGATACTATATATATATATATATAAAGGATAACAAGATATCGTTATAGGTAATTCAATTAGAGGTTGTGAATACTTCTTATCATGGATAGTTTTAGCGTACGGTGTTGATTGACTCAACAAGAGGTTTACGCAGATGACGAGTTTATGATTCCACTTGTATCCCTATGTAAGTTTATCTTGGAGTAATAAAATTGACAGTTTCCGATTATCTAGTAGAGTTAACATCGTATTTAAAATTGAGTGGCACTGTTTTTAGTAATTTTTAGACAACTCTAAGTGAAACAATTGTGAGACTGCAAATAAATCCCCTTTTTTGTACTGTTGACCATGTTATTCTCCACTTTTTCAATTATATATATATATATATATATAATGTATTCACACTAGATATTAGAAATAGAATGGAATTTCTATACCATTTCCTGTCAGCATGACTTGGCAAGCTAATTAGAACACTTTATTTCCCTCTGAAGAAGAGATATTATCTCGAAAATTAAGGATATTCAAATAAATTTAAGGTAAAAGACTAATTGTCAGCAATATCTTTTGCATTTGTATTTATATTCTATATCCATACCTGCATTGTTCTGGCATTCTAACTTTAAACGTTTATACATGTTTATATATGTTTATATATGGAGGCACATGGCTTAGTGGTTAGAGCATTGGCCTTGCAATCGAAAGGTTGGGAGTTCAATTCTCAGACCGGGTGATGTGTTGTTTCCTTGAGCAAGACACTTTATTTCACATTGCTCCAGTTTACTCAGCTGTAGAAATGAGATGATAGGGACTAGGGTCCCTATCATTCCACTGCAAAGTGGTCGTGGAGGTGCCACGGCAAAAAAGCACCCAGCACTCACTGTAAAGTGGTCGTGGAGGGGCCACGGCAAAAAAGCACCGAGCACTCACTGTAAATGAGGTTGGTGTTAGGAAGGGCATCCAGCTGTAGAAATCAAGTCAGATCAGTTCCCGTCCCACCCTTGCAAGCAGGGAAAAGCGGACGTAAAATGATGATGATGATGATATATATATATATAATATATATATATAATATATATATAATATATATATAATATATATATATAGACAGACAGACAGAGTGAGAGACACATATAAAGATGAGAGAGAGATGGGGAGACAGAGACAGAGAAAAATAGTGAGATTTAGAGAGAAATTATATGAGTGTATAAGCTAGCAAGAGTACCTGCCACAGAGTCACTGTGTGCCAGAAAGAGCATAAAATCTTCCCCCACCTACCCCAATTCCGTTTTCAGAGAAAAAGTCAATGGCGACCATGTCAGAAGTCAAACTAGTTGGAAACACACGCAAAAAAAAAAAGACCTTAATTATTACCAATTTTATTTAGTGTTATTACTAGTCAACGTACAAGCAAACAAAAACTTCCTTTTTTTAAGAATTATAGATACCAGAGAAGCTGGTACGAGACCACCAGCTCCCTCCATTGCTGGTGGACCTGGTTGGCTCTACGCACGATGATGCTTTGGGATCGCTGGCTTAGGGTGACCCCGACCTCGTTGAGCAAGAGCAACAAGAAGATATCTAAAAGCAATGGTTTGATTTTTGTATATTAAATATTTTGGAGTTGTACTTGCTTGACTAGTGACTTAATCTGAGATCACAAGTTGTAGCTGAAACAATTTACATGTGTGGATAAGTCATTTCAAACCATTTAATCTTTAGCATGCTAGTAATGTTTATGAGTTGTTTCTCTTGACACTGCATTATTTATTAAGGGGAGATTACTCATATGATACATTTTGTCGCCTAGTGTGCTGAAGATTAAGAACACTGTCACAGCAGTCTTAGTGTATGTATTCTTAACCTTTAGCAGGATCGTAATTTTTATGAGTTATTTCCCTTGACATTGCATTATCTATTAAGGGGAGATTACTCATATGGTGCATTTCGTCACCTGCAGTGTGCTGAAGATTAAGAACACTATCACAAGTCTTTGGGTATGTATTCTTAACTTTTATAATGTTAGAAATTTTTATGAATTGCTTCCCTTGACACTGCATTTTATATTAAGGGAAGATCACTCTATTGGCGACATAATGCACCTGGAGCGTCCAGATGGTTAACTGGCTAAAATGACTCCACCACGAAGTAAGTGTGCCCTATTATAAACTAACCTGAATACTGTCAAATCATTAATAATATATTCCAGCATCAAAGTCACGAACTGAATGATATGTTGTGATTACTGTACGGTTATGTAATATCTTTCCATTGATCTGTGTAAAAGCTGTGATGGCTTCCACGGCTTTTTCAAATTTCATAAATATCTAAAAATAATAAAATAAAAAGAAAATTAATTAAGATTCATAGAACTTAAGGGACTTTACATATTAAACAGAAGAAAACAGATCACATATCATCTCCATTTAAGATTCATTTAGTTTATATAACTAGGATTTTTTCAACACGCTGACATGTATGTGTAAATGTGTGTGTATGTGCATATGCATACATTTATATGTATGAGTATATAAATATAAATGTGTAAACAGACAGTTTCAAAAATCCACACTCACAGACGCTTCATCCTCGAGGATGGACCCTAATTTTGACAACCAAAAATTTGAAAAAACAAACAACCTTCGGCCTCCAGGACGCATGGTAGATTTTTGAGACTCATTTTAGGGGAAAAAAAGTGTCTTCGACGCCGGGGAATACAGTACATTTACACAAATTACAATATACCTATATATACATATATATATACACACACACACACACAGCATAGCAAATGGAACCCCAGCTGCTGTTTTGCTATAGTTTTTTCACCATCCCTTTTACGTACACACACACACATTGTGTGACAGATGGACGGACATCACTCAAATTTATATATAGAAGATGCATATAAGTTTACGAGGGTTGGCTGAAAAGTTCATAGGCTGACTCAGATACTCTCATGGAATGACCAAATGAAGTTTATTTTTCAGCGTAGTTTCTGGAAAGAAACAATTAATAAGGAGAGTTGAAATTAATGCAAGATTTTACAGCTCTAGCATCACTCCTTCATAATCAGCCTATGAACCTTTTAGCTGATCCTTTTTATATATATTTACAATGTTCCATATATTTTGAATTGAAGTTTTGTAGATTCATTAGATATGTTGCATGCTGGTTTTTCACATATTTTCGTGGAAAACAAGTGTGAGTTATACAATGCATGATTTCACAGCTCTAGTATCACTCCTAACAAACTACCTGCATCAGTGTTGTTAGCTGTCGGGACACTGCATCCTTCAAAACTTCCATGCTTCCCAAAATTCGTCAACACTACACCTGATATTCCCCCTCAATATACACGCACGCATGTGTGTGTTTCTGTGTATATACCATGACTCATACACTGTTGACTTTCCTGACATTTGTACATTATTCTATGTACTATACATGCACCCTTGATGAGTTGTAGTGCACCTGAGCACTGTACACAATTTTCATTATTATTATTTCATAGTCAGCCTATGAGTTTTTCAGTTGACTCTCGTAAATATAGCTTTCTAATATCTTCATTATCTAGAATAACAATAAATTTATATAATGGATATAAATTTATATTATGGAGGCACATGGCTTAGTGGTTAGAGCATTGGCCTTGCAATCGAAAGGTTGTGAGTTCAATTCTCAGACTGGGTGATGTGTTGTTTCCTTGAGCAAAACACTTTATTTCACATTGCTCCAGTTTACTCAGCTGTAGAAATGAGATGATAGGACTGGGGTCCATATCATTCCACTGCAAAGTGGTCGTGGAGGTGCCACGGCAAAAAAGCACCCAGCACTCACTGTAAATGAGGTTGGTGTTAGGAAGGGCATCCAGCTGTAGAAATCAAGCCAGAATCAGTTCCCGTCCCACCCTTGCAAGCAGGGAAAAGTGGACGTAAAATGAAATGATGATGAAAACTTCATCCTAATAAGAGAAAAGTCTGCCAGTTATCTTCTATTCTTATAGTAAGCTTTCATAACTGTGTGGTGAGCTGGGTTTCAGTCTTTTCTATAAATTAGAGCTTTATGAAGCATCAATGTACCAGAGGAATCTCTAGTCACTGAAACAAAAATAAACTTAAGAGAAAATATACAGCTCCAAACTAGTTCTTTTTATCAATCTTTTAATGAAGGGATTTTATACTGAAATATAAAGACCTATAAAGAACTTTGTTACCAGCAGAGGTAATAGTTATTCAAATTTTTAGTTAAAATAGGATCCCCATCGATGGAAAATGAAAGACAGCTGAGTATATGACTGGGGATCCTGACTAGACAGTGCTAAATGTTGTTCAGGATTGCCTCCTCAAACGTTTTCCTAGCAGCAATCCATAATACTACAAATGTCGCCTTAGTCTGGCTCACCAATCTCGATCTGTCTCTCTAACCATTGTGTATATGTCATTCAACAACAAGAAGTTAAAATAGTTTTTACTTACAATTCCTTTTCCCCTGCCTTCTGTTGGAAGAACACATTTAATCAACTTTCCAAATTTACAGTATCTACTGATTAATTCTTCTTTTACAGCTAGGAAAAGAAAAAATTAAACATTTATTTTTAATGCTAAAATGTGTTTTGAAAACTTGTCTACATAGTAACTATAAAACACTGACTTGTTGAAATTAACCAAGAAATAACTTGCTATATAAACTGATCATATAATTTGCTATAAAATATTTATATAAAACATTATAATAACTGAAAGAATACAATTGCAAACACGAGTGGCCAAAATACGATTCTTCCGAAGGGTTTTTGGAGTAATGTTACTCGATAAAGTGCGTAGCTCGGAGATCAGAGAGTCACTCCAGGTAGAGTTGCTACTTCTCCAAATTGAGAGATCACAACTCCGATACTATGAGCAAATGATTAGAATGTCTCAGGAAAGAATCTCTGGACAGATTTTACAAGCAAAACCATCTGGCAGGAAACCCAGATGTAAACCCCGAGCAAGATGGTTGGATAACATTCATGAGCTTGGCTGGTCTTGCTTGGGGATCCAGCCAGATCAGTTGGAGATGTTTGCTTCTGACAGGACCCGCTGGAAGGAGTGCTTGAGGACTCTGCCCCCATGACCCTCTCAGGAATAAGTAGGCGAAGAAGAAGAAAAAGACGAACTTATATTAAACCAGTAAAATCTGGAAATAATTTGCTATATAAACTGACATATAATTCGCTATAAAATATTTATATAAAACTTATATTAGTACAGTAAAATCTAAAATCAAAAGAAGTCAGTGATAATCTGTGAGATAATAGGGACTGAGGTCCATATCATTCCACTGCAAAGTGGTCGTGGAGGTGCCACGGCAAAAGAAGCACCCAGCACTCACTGTAAATGAGGTTGGTGAAGGGCATCCAGCTGTAGAAATCAAGCCAGAATCAGTTCCCGTCCCACCCTTGCAAGCAGGGAAAAGCGGACGTAAAATGATGATGATATAAGATTAAATAGAACAACATATATATCTCTTTCTCTGATCGATTGACAAGATCCCAGACCTCATACACTTGCCGAGTGGGGTGGACTTCAGCAAATTGGACCAAGGAAACAATGTTTCCATTGGTCTTTCCATTGCTGATACTATCTACCAGTCGCAACCCCTGGTATAAAGCGTCTTGCTCAAGGACACAACACATCATCAGATCCGAGAATTGAACTTGCAGCCTCATGATTGCGAATTCAACCCTCTAACCCATCGTTTCTCAACCAGTGTTCCCTGGAATCCTAGGATTCCGCAAGAGGTTGCTAGGGGTTCCGCGAGAACCAGTGATAAATAAACTAATGTATTTTAAAAAGTAATTTTTGTTTAATTTTATATTTGTAATTTTACTATACATTTACGGCATATTGTCGGAAAATCGTTGTTTATTTTAAGAAAGGCTTCAACCTCTTATATTATTTAAAACTAGGTCAATATAAGAGATAGATATTAATAATTGTTTCTACTTTAGGCACAAGGCCAGCAATTACCCAGTGCATTGCATTACTGGTACTTTATTTTATCGACCCCGTAAGGATGAAAGGCAAAGTCAACCTCGGCGGGATTTGAACTCAGATCGTAAAGGGACGTAACTATGCTGGAAAGCATGGCGTCCGACCCTCTACCGATACTGCCAATCCACCGCCTATTAGATATAGAGATAGATATTAATAATGGTATATAATAATTTTTATGTAGGGGTTCCCTGAGACATGAACCTATTTTAAGGGTTCCACAAGGGTAAAAAGGTTGAGAAACGCTGCTCTAACCACTCAGCCACACGCCTTCACATATATGTAATCAATTAATTATTACGAGGAACCTTCAGCACTTTAGCCTCGCCATTACCCACGGTAATGCTGTGAATGTCTTGGCTTGCCTCAAAAATTCCTGATGACTCTTGGGGTCTGAGACCGATTGACACACTTTGTATTGAAACGATGGTTTGTTTTGTTTTTTACTCACTTTGATCATATATATTTTTGTGTATTATATATTTATAAGGTTCCTGGGCGGTGAATTGGCAGTATCGGTAGAGGGTCTGACGCCATGCTTTGCAGGATAGAGTTACGGCCCTTTCCATTCTGAGTTCAAATCCCGCCGAGGTTAACTTTGCCTTTCATCCTTACGGGGTCGATAAAATAAAGTACCAGTAATGCACTGGGTAATTTCTGGCCTTGTGCCAAAAGTAGAAACAATTATATATTTATAAGGTTCCTAGCAATATAATTGATTATATGTATGTATTTCTATTTAACCACTATAAATATGTTCACAAATATATCTAAAATAAAAATATACAAACAGTTAATGCAATCAGTTTGAAATGTAGTTTTTAGTTTAAACTAGCAGAATGGCCCGGCGTTGCTCGGGATTTGCTCTAGGGTTCTTATATATTTGATATATATATATTTATCCTTATCGAGCTTTGTGAAATAAATACATTTGTTTATATTTTGTTATTGTGTATGCAAAAATATCTGTACATGAATATATATATATATATATATATATATATATCTACCACATTTCTGCATGACACAGCAGTTGAAATTTCTTTCAAATTCAGATAATTTTAAATGATAGAATTTATTTAGCTCTGACGAATCCTACGGTTACGTAAGGAAGAAACATTGTTAGCCAATAAAAATCTTTTGATGTTGTAGACGCTCTTGTGTTCTTTTTCATATATATATATATATTATATATAACAGTCCAGAGAAGTAAGGAAAACTTCTGTTTTTCCATTTTTCCTAAGCAATTGACAATCATGGGTGTTGTATGAACCACGCCACGAAAAAAAGGGACACATGTGATTATCAAGAAATATTACACTTGCATGACACTAGACTTTCATATAAACCAGTGGTTCTACATTTTGTGCTCATAAAAAAAAGTTTGTCGTAGATTAGCAGGGTTTTTTTCCATGCGAAGAAAATCAATACTTTATCGCGAAATAAATACTTTTGTTTATATTTTGTTATTGTGTATGCAAAAATGATATATATTTATCCTTATCAATCCTCTTCACAATTATATCTAAAATAAAAATATACAAACAGTTAATGCAATCAGTTCGAAATGTAATTTTTAGTTTAAATATGTAAAATGAATAAGTTGATTTTTACCTTCATGAGACTCTGTTTCATTTTCATCTAGACTGTTCAATATTCTGATAACAATTGTTGGAAGTAGTAGCATATCACAGAAAGATGGTTCTGAAGAAAGGAAATATTTTTATTATTTCTCCAACCCCTAAATTTCTGTGTAATTCAGTAAAAATTTTTTTCTGTTTTTCCATTTTTCCTAAGCAATTGACAATCATGGGTGTTGTATGAACCAAGCCGCGAAAAAACGGTACACGTGTGATTATCAAAAAATATTACACTTGCATGACTTTCATATAAACCAGTGGTTCTAAAGTGGGTTCTACAAAGGAGTCTCTGGGGTTCTGTGAAAAAAGCTATGGTTTCAAATCCATACAATCATCATCATCATCGTTTAATGTCTATCTTCCATGCTAGCATGGGTTTAGACGGGAATTGTCCCACTTGAGGCAAGATTGGTTGTCTTGCTCGTATAGGACTGTCTGGCAGGTTTTCTACGGCTGGATGCCCTTCCTAACACCAACCACGTTTACAGTGTGGACTGGGAGGTTTTTACCGTGTTACCTACACAGCCACATTACAGTGTGGACTGTGTGTTTTTTTGTTGTGACACCTACACGACCTCATTTATTTAGGACTGGATGTTGTGGCACCAACATAACATTACAGAGAAAGGGGTGGTGTTGGTGGGAGCGGGAGGTGGGTGTATATTTGGTTAAGAGGTGCCTACTGACTGTAGGTTTCGCTTTGTACTTAGGCAAGGCGGGACTTCTGTATTACTGCGTAGTGCCAAAGATCTCGGTCCAGTGACATTGTCTTAGAGAGGTGTAAGTGTGTGCGGTCGGAATGTTGGGATAATTTTAACATTTGTTTTAAGTGAAACATCATGGTCTTTCGAAAAGCACTAGGATACTTTTACAAAAAAGTAATGCATTTTCCAAGATGCTGAGTGATGTTATCATCATCGTTTAACGTCCATCTTCCACGCGTGCATGGGCTTGGGCGGGAGTTTTCCCACTTGAGGCAAGAGTGGTTGTCTTGCTCGCATTGGACTGTCTGGCGGGTTTTCTACAGCTGGATGCCCTTCCTAACACCAACCACATTTACAGTGTGGGGCTAGGAGGTTTTTACCGTATTACCTACACGGCCACATTACAGCGTAGACTGTGTGTTTTTTTGTTGTGACACCTACACGACCTCATTTGTTTCAGACTGGATGTTGTGGTACCAACATAACTTTACATTGAAAGGGGTGGTGTGGATGGGGTGGGGGTAGTGGGACGGGGTTGTATTTTTGTTAGAGGTGCTTACTGACTGTAGTAGGTTTCACTTTGTACTTAGGTAAGGCGGGTCTTCTCTATTACTGTGTAGCACCAAAGATCTCGGTCCAGTGACATTGTCTTGGAGAGGTGTAAGTGTGTGCGGTCGGAATTTATCAAGTCGTCCCAGGTTTTTCTGGGTCTGCCTACTCCGTGGCTACCGTCTATTTTTATTGCCCTGCACTTTTTTATACAGCTGTCGTCTTTCATGCGCATCACGTGACCATACCAACGTAGCCTTCTCTCGAGTAAACAACATCTGATCCCTCTTATTTCTAATTTTTCCCTTAGTTCGTTTATCAATTCTACTATTTGAGGTTACTGTATAGCCAAGGTAGCAAAATAAAATAACGGTCTTGAGGGCATCGTCAGATTTTATGACAGAACTTGACTACAATATATCTGGTCTACGCTGATGAACCAGTTCAGTTTTTGTGAAGTTAATGGTAAGACTGTCTTACTTGCCTTGGAAACTATTTTTTACAATCACCTGGAGGCGCATGGCTTAGTGGTTAGAGCATTGGACTTGCAATTGAAAGGTTGTGAGTTCAATTCTCAGACCGGGTGATGTGTTGTTTCCTTGAGCAAGACACTTTATTTCACATTGCTCCAGTTTACTCAGCTGTAGAAATGAGATGATAGGACTGGGGTCCCTATCATTCCACTGCAGAGTGGTCGTGGAGGTGCCACAGCAAAAAAAAGCACCCAGCCCACACTGTAAAGTGGACATGTAGGCGCCACGGAAAAAAAAAAAAGCACCCAACCCACACTGTAAATGAGGTTGGTGTTAGGAAGGGCATCCAGCTGTAGAAATCAAGCCAGAATCAGTTCCCGGCCCACCCTTGCAAGCAGGTAAAATGATGATGATGATGATGATGCCTAGATTTAGTCTTCTACTGAGAACATACAACTATTACAGTCATCAAATGAACACTTAAACATGAGAGAGAAGAAGAGGGAAAATAAGACAGGTACAAGAATACAGCTGTGTTTAGTTCCATTTGAAGAATGTAAGAATCAGAACGTGTTCCTTCAAAAATCAGTGCTGAATATTTCCATGAATTAAAGCAATTTGTGCTGTCCCCCACTTGAGATTAGAAAGCAATACCACAAGCCAGTTTTGAGAGAGAAAAACCCCAAAACCCTCCTAAAATCAATTGTTAACAGCTTAATAACCCAAATTCAACACTGAATGAAATACACATCAAACATACGAGAGTAGGCTGAAAAGTTCATAGGCTAACTATGAAGGAGTGATGCTAGAGCTATGAAATCTTGATTGCATTAATTTCAACTCTTCATATTAATAACTGCATTGTTTTTTTCCAGGGACTATGTTGAAAAATAAACCTCATTTGGTCATTCCATGAGAGTATCTTGGTCAGCCTATGAACCTTTCAGCTGACCTTTGTATATGTTTTCTTTATGTATAAAATGAAAAGAATAATATTTACCAAATGGAACTGAAAAGAATGGATGATTTTGTGCAGTCTGGCTCGTCAAACGTTCACAGCCTTTACATATTATCACACTGTTGATGAAAAATTAACAATAACTAAACAAACAATTAATTATTTTTCCAAATGAATTCACTAATATTTAAATTTCAACATTTCATAATGACAGTTTCATAAAAATTGATGAAAATCTACTACAGAACACACATGGTTTTGTTTTTACACAATTAATAATGACACCCAGTAGCAAACATAATAATTTAAGGCAATGAATCGGAATGTTAGATTAAATGTCAAGTGATATATCTTCCAGCTCTTTGCACACTCTGTTCAAATTCTGCCTAAGTCAACTTTGGGGATCAAAGTACTGGTTCAGGATGGTGGATTTCTGGAATTATCAGAGCATCAAATGGGTATTGTGATATTTGGTCTTGATCTGTACATTCTGAATTCAAATCTTGCCTCTTGTCACCAGAAATAGTGACATGATAAAATTCATTAAAATATTGAAGAGATCTCTGATCTCAGTCTCATGGGAGGCTTACTAAACTCATGAAACAATACATAATAATCACAAATCAATGAGGAAGTCTCTAACTACAACATAATTGTTTCTAAGACAATTTTAAGGAGAGGGGTAATAGATTAAAACGACGCCAGTACTTGACAGATACTTTATTTTAATGAACCCAGAATGATGAAAGGCAAGCTGACCACGACAGGATAATATTTATGTTTACAAGCTGAAGCATGTATACAGTATGTACTACCCCACCCCACCTTCCCATACATCTCCCATGAGGACAGGCCGAAGTATATATCCAGTGAAGCCTCCAGTCCACACTGTAAAGTGGTTGTGTAGGTGTCATGATAAAAAGCACCCACTGCTCACTGTAAAGTAGTAGTGATGGTGACAATAAAAAGCACCCAGTCCACACTGTAAAGTGGTCATGTAGGTGTCATGACAAAAAGCACCCACTGCTCACTATAAAGTAGTCGTGATGGTGACACAATAAAAAGCCTCCAGTCCACACTGTAAAGTGGTTGTGTGGGTGTCACGACAAAAAGCACCCACTACTCACTGTAAAGTAGTCGTGACGGTGACACAACAAAAAGCACCCAGTCCACACTGTAAAGTGGTTGTGGAGGTGTCATGACAAAAAGCACCCATTGCTCACTGTAAAGTAGTCGTGATGGTGACAACAAAAAGCACCCAGTCCACACTGTAAAGTGGTTGTGTGGGTGTCACGACAAAAAGCACCCACTGCTCACTGTAAAGTAGTCGTGATGGTGACACAATAAAAAGCACCCAGTCCACACTGTAAAGTGGTTGTGTGGGTGTCACGACAAAAAGCACCCACTGCTCACTGTAAAGTAGTCGTGATGGTGATACAACAAAAAGTACCCAGTCCACACTGTAAAGTGGTCATGTAGGTGTCATGATAAAAAGCACTCACTGCTCACTGTAAAGTAGTCGTGATGGTGACACAACAAAAAGCACCCAGTCCACACTGTAAAGTGGTCATGTAGGTGTCATGACAAAAAGCACCCACTGCTCACTCTAAAGTAGTCGTGATGGTGACAACAAAAAGCACCCAGTCCACACTGTAAAGTGGTTGTGTGGGTGTCACGACAAAAAGCACCCACTACTCACTGTAAAGTAGTCGTGACGGTGACACAACAAAAAGCACCCAGTCCACACAGTAAAGTGGTTGTGGAGGTGTCATGATAAAAAGCACTCACTGCTCACTGTAAAGTAGTCGTGATGGTGACACAACAAAAAGCACCCAGTCCACACTGTAAAGTGGTCATGTAGGTGTCATGACAAAAAGCACCCACTGCTCACTCTAAAGTAGTCGTGATGGTGACAACAAAAAGCACCCAGTCCACACTGTAAAGTGGTTGTGTAGGTGTCATGACAAAAAGCACCCACTGCTCACAGTAAAGTAGTCGTGATGGTGACAATAAAAAGCACCCAGTCCACACTGTAAAGTGCTTGTGTAGGTGTCATGATAAAAAGCACCCACTGCTCACTGTAAAGTAGTCGCGATGGTGACACAACAAAAAGCACCCAGTCCACACTGTAAAGTGGTTGTGTAGGTGTCACAACAAAAAGCACCCACTGCTCACTAAAGTAGTCGTGATGGTGATACAACAAAAAGTACCCAGTCCACACTGTAAAGTGGTCATGTAGGTGTCATGATAAAAAGCACTCACTGCTCACTGTAAAGTAGTCGTGATGGTGACACAACAAAAAGCACCCAGTCCACACTGTACAGTGGTTGTGTAGGTGTCACGACAAAAAGTACCCAGCACACACTGTTAATGAGATTGGCTTAAGGAAGGGCATCCAGCTGTAAAAACCAAGCCAGAATCAGTTCTGCGTGAGCAAGGACATGTTCACCTGACCTGGCATTGCCCACAACAGGACAACTCATCTAGCTGATGCTAGCGTGGAAAAATGGACGTAAAACAGTGATGATGATGATGATGTGAAAAAAGAAAAACGGCTGTAAAATAGTATGAAATACCTAGACACTAATTTTCGGAAAGCTAGACAAGCAGTCCCCATTTCGGTGGTATGTAATGGTTCTTCTGCAATTTTATCATCAATCATTTGCTGTGCTAAAGTACCATATTCACAATTTTCCACATTCTTCTTCTGCATCTGATAATTAGAAATATAAAATAAAAATCGATTGTGAATTTCATATATCCAAAGATATACGGCATTCTTAACCTTTAGCATGCTAGTAATTTTTATGATTTGTTACCCTTGACACTGCATTATCTATAAAGGGGAGGTTACTCTATCGGTGACATAATGCACCTATAGCGTCCAGAAGATTAATAAACATTTTGAAAGCCCAGGCTGATGGTGTTACACAGTAATACAGAAGACCCGACTTCCCACGGGTACAAGCCAAAGCTGAAACATATAGACAGTATACCCCCACCCCCTCCCACGTGGAAGAATGGACATAAAATGGTGATGATGATGATGCTATTTATTCTAGTTATATTTGCATTCTTTTCTTCCTATCAGTTATATAACTATACCAATCAAGCTTCTCCAGTTTAAATCACAAATCTGCTTCCATGCTTCCCAAAATTTGCCAACACTACACCCGATATTCCTCCTCCATATACACGCACACGCATGTATCTGTGTGTATATCATGACTCATACACTGTTCATTTTCCTGACATTTGTACTATACATGCACCTTTGATGAGTTGTAGTGCACCTGAGCACTGTACACAATCATTTTCATTATATATTAAATTAACTAGTGCTAACCTGGAAATAAATAACATTGTAAGATAACATCAATACACACAGCTACCAAACATCTGTCACACCTATTCTTTATAGCTTTCTCTATTTTACATATCATTTCATGACACTACATCTCTCTAGCTCACAGCCTGTGGAAACATCAATTCCTTTCAGACAACCTGCACTAAATTCAGACTATTTCTGAGATCATTATTATACACTAAATCTCTTTTATCTGTACAACTGGTTTGCTTTTTTAAAAGAACTTTTAACCCTTACAATACCATGCCACCCACGATTCTATTATTTAAAAATAAGATCTGAGTTCAAATCCCGCCGAGGTTGACTTTGCCTTTCATCCTTACGAGGTCGATAAAATAAAGTACCAGTAATGCACTGGGATAATTGATGGCCTTGTGCCAAAAGTAGAAACAATTATTTAAAAATAAACTCATTTAACATTGTCTATATCTAAATTAAAATCTTCCTATATAATTTTATATAAGAACCTATAAGTTATTTCCAAACACTAGTTTAACCCTTTAGCATTTACATTTCTCGATATTTCCTATTATCTCACATAATATCAAATCTATGAGATTTTGATGTTATTTATTTTGAGAACAATACCTTATCAGTATAAGCAGCTGGTTACAGCCGGTTTGAACAGAAAGAGGTGAGAGAATTCTGGCCGGATATGGCTGGTTTAAATGCTAAAGGGTTAATAACAAGATCGTTAGGTATTTTACTAAATCCATTTAAATTCTTGGTTATTTACAAAAATATTTGAAAGATAAGCAGTGTCTTTCATTAGAAAAATACTAATGAAATGGTTAAAGATAAATAAATAAATACTTACAGAACAATTACTACAGGGACCAACTGGCTTATTCTGGAACATTCTACGACCTGTGAACATCCAGATGAGTAAACACCCTAAACTCCACAAATCTACCGCTTGAGTTAATTTAATATTTCTTTTGCCTTTATTGTACATAACAACTTCCGGAGCTCGGTAGCTAGGAGACTGGATATGACTAACATCCTGAAATATTTAATAGTTAATTATATAAAACATTTCATGACAATCTTCAGCCAATATAACCATAACACCAATAATAAACACAAAACTGAGTTAACATAAAAACAAAAAAATATTTAATGTAACGTATAAATATTATTTGTATTTTTATTTATACATCCAAATATGGTCATGCTTGTGACACTGTAAGGTGGTCGTGTTGGTATCACGGAGAAAAAATGTATCCAGTCTACCCTGTAAGGTGGTCATACTGGTGTCACAATAAAACGCACCCTGTCCTAACTGTAAATGTGGTTGGCATTATGAAGGGCATCCAGTCACAGAAACAAAGCCAGAAACAGCTCTGTATGAGCAAAACAGAGTCTCCTGATCCGACTTGTCTCACAACAGGACAACTTGTCTAACCCATGCTAGCATCGAAAATAGACGTTAAACGGTGATGATGATGATGATTATCACCCTCATCACCGTTTAATGCCCATTTTCCATGCTAGCATGGGCTAAACAGGATGTCACTTACTGAGGCTAGACAGGTCAGGTGACCACATCCTGATACTAGGTTCCATTTTTAGCTTGGTTTCTAAGACTAGATGCCCTTCCTCATATCAACTTCTTTAAAATGTGTACTGGGAGCATTTTATCATGACTCAGACACTAGATAAAATTTAAAAGAGGGTTGGGAGTATTAAATAAGTGTTAAAGTAACGTACCTCATAACTGATGTGAAAGCTAAGTCCAAAGTCTATGAGTTTCATACAACCATTCTGTGCACTCCACATAAGATTGGAAGGTTTCAAGTCACCATGTACAAATCCATTTGTGTGAATCGCATTTAGAGAGCTGCAACAAAACAAAAAATACATCATCATCATCATCATCATCGTTTAACGTCCATGTTCCACGCTTGCATGGGTTTGGACGGGAGTTTTCCCACTTGAGGCAAGAGTGGTTGTCATTGCTCGCATAGGACTGTCTGGCGGGTTTTCTACAGCTGGATGCCCTTCCTAACACCAACCACGTTTACAGTGTGGGGCTGGGAGGTTTTTACCGTGTTACCTACTCGGCCACATTACAGCGTGGACTGTGTGACACCTACACGATCTCATTTGTTTCGGCCTGGATGTTGTGGCACCAACATAACTTTACATTGAAAGGGACGGTGTGGATGGGGTGGAGGTGGTGGGACGGGGGTGTATTTTGTTAGAGGTACCTACTGACTGTAGTAGGTTTTACTTTGTATTTAGGTAAGGCGGGTCTTCTCTATTACTGAGTACATATGTATGCATGTATATAAGCGGCGAATTTCCAGAGTCATCAGAACGTCAGATAGAATACTTTATGGTATTCATTCCAACTCTCTTCTCTCTGGGTTCAAATCTCGCCGAGGCCAACTTTGCCTTTCATCCTTTCAAGGTCGATAAAGAAAGTACCAGTCTAGTACTGGGGTCGATTCTTCCTCTATATCTTTCTCATTTCTTCTCTCTCACTTTCCATCTTTCTCCGAAAGAAATCTGCTGTACTAGGGCCTGAGAGGGATGGGCCCCACCAGGCTTTAAATGCCCATAAACGCTGTATGTTAAATTCACGCCACTATGACTCCCTCAGCAGTTACGGAACCATACCATACCATACCATACCATACCATGCATGTATGCATGTATCAAAGATAAATCCAATTTGTAGATTTCTAGTCATATATCATCATCATAATAATAATAATAATAATAATGAAATATTGTGTACAGTGCTCAGGTGCACTACAACTCATCAAAAAGTGTATGTATAGTACATAGGGTAATGCACAAACGTCAGGAAAATGAACAGTGCATGAGTCATGATATACACATGTGTGCATGTGTATGGAAGGGGTACATCAGTGTAGTTTTAGCGAATTTTGGGAAGCATAAGAGTTTTAAAGGATGCAGTGTCTCGGCAGCTAACAACTGACGCAGGTAGTTTGTTCCATGGAGGTTTTAAAGGATGCAGTGTCTCGACAGCTAACAACAGATGCAGGTAGTTTGTTCCATGCTTCAGCAACTCTGAGCGTGAAAAAATGTTTCCAAAAGTCATGGAGCTGTGCTGTTTTCTGATTTTGTAGGCATGTCCACGTGTGTTAGACACATGGAGATCAAAAAGGTGTTCAGGGTTGTTGTTGGCGAGATGGTTAATAACTTTGTGGGTGTTTACCAAGTCCGTTGCCAGACGTCGGAGCTTCAATAAATCCATCTCAGGGAAGCAAGGCGTTCAGAGTATGATAGGTGTCTAATGGAGGGTATGCGCTTGGTTGCACGTCTCTGAACAGTTTCCAGGAGGTCAATGTTCTGAGCAAGATCAAGGTTCCAGACTGATGATGCGAATTCCAAGTGTGGTTGTACCATAGCTGTATACAGTTTTAAATAGATGGCTGGAGAGCGGCTAACAAGGGTCTTGCTGAGTGATGCCAAGACACCCTCGGCCTTCTTGACAATCTTAGAGACATACTTTGTCCAACGCAAATCGCTGCTGACAGTAATGCCCAGGTCACGTTCACAAGAAGACTTCTTGATATCAGTGTTGTGGAGGGAGTATGTGGACGCTGGATTTTTCCTCCCAAAATGCATAGTGGTACACTTGTCCACAGCCAGCTTCAGTTGCCAGTCTGTGATCCATTGCTGCATTGTGTCCAGGTCTGATTGTAGGAAAGAGTTGTAGATTTCAGGATTAGTCCTTTTGATTTCAAGGTACAGCTTGATGTCATCTGCATATTTCAGTACCGTGACATTCTTTAAGTTGGCATCTATGTCATTAATATATGCCACAAACAAAAGGGGACCAAGAACAGATCCCTGTGGTACACCAGATGACATCTCATATGGTGAAGAATGTTGTCCTAGAACCGTGACTACCTCTTTTCGGCTAAGAATGAAGGATTTCAACTAAAAGCCTTAGCGAAGTCAAGGTAAACAACATCCACCCATGAGCCGCTGTCAGTGATCCAGGTAATGTCTTCAAGGAACTCGATAAGCTGATCACAGCAGCTGGAGTTAGGGATAAATCCAAACTGCGAGGGCCGGATGAGGGTGTGAGAGTTCCAGAAGTTCCAAAGTGTTTCTCTGACACAGGATTCCATCAGTTTGGCAATACAGCTAGTAAGACTGACTGGATCATATAATGATTCTGAAGATTTCTCTACAAAGGAATTAAATGGATGAAACATATGTAAATCTATTAAAACAGCTGAACAGTAACTAACAATTCTCAGAAATTAAAAAAAAAAAAAAAAAAACAATCAGTAAGAACTTACATCAAAACATCTTTTACAAACATCTGTATCATATAAAATGAGAATGTTTTCAATTCTGTTAAACATTTTATCTGGTAGAGATTCAATTCCAGCAATTCTTCAACCAATATACTCTGACCATCTATTTGAAAACTGTCAATTACTTCAACTGCAAAACATAGTTTTATGTTAATAGTTAATTACAGCATAAATAGCAATATTATTATTACTACTAAAATAAAGTACCAGTAATGCACTGGGTAATTGCTGGCCTTGTGCCTAAAGTAGAAACAATTATTATTACTACTAGTACAAAACTCATTGTTTTAGAAATGAACTCAGTAATAATCATTTAACATAGCTGTATTTATGGACTGCATGATGAGACACCAAGTAGATACACCTCTTAACTATATATATATATATATATATATATATATATATATAGTAATAATAATAAATTTGAAGACTAAAATCCAAAAATATATATATATATACAAGTTAATATAAATTAATATATGATAAACACCTAAGTGTTTGTATTGTAAAAGACAAAAGTTAGCTAGAATGAAACAAACTAATTCAAATTAATATAGCCTGCCTGTATCGATTTAAAAAATAATAAATCAATATACACAAACTTATATTGGCAAATAGCCGTGGTACCTAGACAAATTTAATTTGAATTAGTTTGTTTCATTCTAGCTAACTTTTGTCTTTTACAATACAAACACTTAGGTGTTTATCATATATTAATTTATATTAACTTGTATTACACGGCTCGGAAATGCTTCTTTCTTTGAGCTAATTAATTGTAGATGACTCTTTGAGTGTATACTCTAAATATAATATATATATATATATATATAGAAGTGGTTACACAACCGTTAGTTCACCATACCGAGAACAATTGTTTCACCTTTGCGGATCTTCAGCTCGTGATGTGTATGCATACAGTCCCTTGGACTGAGTGCTCTACCACTACGGATATTACCTTCCAGTGTTCCACCACTATATATATATATATAAAATTATGTTGTTTATGTTATATATATATATATATATATATATATATATATATATATATATACTTCGTTTTTGAATTTGTTTTGCAAGATCCCTTATCTGAAAACGTGTGTTGAAACAGATATTGTTATACTTTGGGAGGGTCATGCCGCTATAAAAACACACGCACCAGTTGGTTTTCACTTTAATTTATTATAAATTTCTGGTTGGTTCGATAACTGGAAGGTTGTTTATATATTGTCAAAGCTCTTTCGTCACACATTGTGACTTCCTCAGTGACTAGGTTTTTATTTTGTCCTACACCAAGATGGAGTAGGACAGAACAAAGGAGAGACACAAAATAAAAACCTAGTCACTGAGGAGGTCACAGAATGTGTGACGAAAGAACTTTGACAATATATAAACAACCATCTGGTTATCAAACCAACCAACCAACCAGAAGTGAAAACCAATAGGTGCATGAGTTTTTATTGGCAGTATGACCCTCCCAAAGTATAACAATATATATATATATATATATATATATATAATATATATATATATATATATATATATATATATATATATAATGGGTTCTGATTTAGGCACAAGGCCAACAATTTTTGGCTGAAGAGAAAGTTGATTAAATCAACCCCAGTGAAAGACAAGCTTTGCCCTATATATATGATAATGGAATAGAATGTCCCACACTCAAGCTTAAACTATTTCAAGGGCAAAATGGGGAATTAATCAAATGATTTATGTTAAATTCAGTTATTTTTATGGAAGCAGGGGTTGAGTGTAAGAAAGGATCTTTTTTAGCTAAAGTCTAAAGTCGGTCTTGAGACTGGATGCTCACCGGGCTGGTGTTTATCCTGGTTTCTGAGGCGTTCATTGAATGAAAGTACAAGACTCCCTGTTTCAAGTGATTTGGAATCAAATGGTTATTTGTATTAGAACTTTTATGATTTTCACTACAAAAAAAATTATTGTTTGTCATTAACTTTTAAAGTATTCAAACATACCAAGTTGTTTGCATAATCCCTGCTTTTGTGAAACAATTTGTAGCAGAAGCTGTTCACGCTGTTGGGCTCCTTCATACTGCAGACCTTTCTTAAAAACTTTCACAGCAGCCTAAACAACATTAAAACAAAAAAAAGAGACTTGAAATAATGGTCAAAATACCAAACAGAATCACAGACAGACACAGACACAAACAAACAAACAAAATACACACACACAAAATCAAACAAATGTTGAAATCATACTTTCAAACAAATTTTCAACACATACACTGTAACATATGATTGGCATTAGGAAGGGTATCCAACCATAGAAACCAGATAAAAAAAACAGATCCGTATGAGTAATATAGGATAGAAAAGACTCTTTGGCCTGGCTGTGCATAAACAACCTCTCTAGTACTGGAGTCATGAAAAAACATACTCTGCACATCCTGCAAGGTAGCTGGTGTTAAGAAGAGCATCAAGCCATAGAAACCATGACAAATATGGAACTTAACAAGCAAAATTCTCAGACCATTATAACCCATCTAAACCATGTCAGCGTGAACAGGAGACATAAAGTGATGATGATGGTGATGAATCATTAAATATCTGTTCTCCCTGCTATCAAGGATTGGACAGGTCTTTACATACAGAGTCTGTATTTAAGGGGTTATGACTTCCCAGAGAGGCTAGGGTATCTGCATCTTGCTTACATAGTCTCACACTCTGCCAAGTGCATTTTATTGTGACACCACCACTAGAATTATTTACCAAACTGAAGAAGAATGCTCTTCTGGCTATCAAATAGGAGGTAAAATCCTATCAAATTTTAACTATACAGACGATCTGGCCATCATGAGTTACTCTAGAACTGATCTGCAAGACTTTCTAAATGTACTGGCCAAACATTCGCTGGAGGCTGGCTTACAGATCAACATCAAAACAAAGTGTATGACAACTGATAAAAACAATGCCAATCTCCAACTCAATCTACAACCAACAAATTGCTCAAGTTATGGAGTTTGTATATCTTGGTCACAAACTATCATCAAACAACAATAGAATGGTTGCTGTATCGATTCGCTCTAGGTTGGGCAGCTTTCAACGAGAACAAGGAAGTACTAACATGAAAGCGAGTTTCCTACCATTTGAAGGATAAGATCTTCGATATTTACATCCTACCAGTTGTGTTATACGGTCTTGACTGTGTTAATTGGACGACAAGGTCACTTCAGAAGCTCTCTATATTCCAGAACCACATCATGAGACTCATGACTGGCAAGCGGCTCAGCGACCGTATCTGTATCAGTGAACTGCTCAACATTACCAAAATTAGACCAATTACATCAACTGTCAAGTCAAGAGTACTCAAACTATACGGCCATATAAAAAGATCAACTCGTGGTATGAGTAGGTTATGCCTGGAAGGAAGGTTGGCTGGTAAGAGAAGCAGAGGCCGGCAGCCAAAACAATGGCTCGACAATGTCAAGTCATGGACTGGAATTTATCTTTGTTCTGCTGGTGATCAAACTTTGTGGAGAAAAATATCTTGTGTTGATGCGGAGTCTGCAAATGGTGGAGTTTAGCATCACAAGAAGACCACTAGAATATAAACCATTACCATATATACTCAAATATAAGCCAACCTTGCTATTTCATATCTGAGAAATGGCCAAAAATTCAAATTTTATTTACATAGAATTTGAAGTTGGTGAAAATCATCAAAATATTGGTTTCTAATTTAGTCTCAAGGCCAACAATTTTGGGGGATGGGAAAAATCGATTAAATCAACCCCAGTGCATTACTGGTACTTTATTTTATCGACCCCGTAAGGATGAAAGGTAAAGATAAACTCGGCAGGATTTGAACTCAGATTGTAAAGGGCCGTAACTATGTCATAAAGCATGTTGTCTGACCCTGAATATAAGCTGACTCCCTTCTACCATTGATTTGGTCACTTATTCTTTGGCTTATATTTGGGTATATATGGTAATTTAAAATTATTTTTAAAAATCTGAAATTATAATTAAAAGCTCATGAAAAGGTAATATGATTTTGCAATTTAGAATGAGGTACCTGGCAATCTCCATCTAGAAGAATAGCTTTATAAACACTACAGCATTTTCCTTTCCCCAGCTGTTGTAGCAATTTCCATCTCTGACCTTTAGATCCATTGATAATATCACCTGTATCAATATAAGACATCAGCCACCAAAAGTTGCCTCGAGGTAAATGGAGCAGTTGATTGCTTTTTAAATCTGAAATGAAATAAAAAATATATATTGGAATTTAAGAATTCTAAAATTAAACACTTTAACACTTTAGTTGAGATAATTATGTGAGGTAAAGCCTTTACTATGAAAATATAATAGTTTATATAGAGTAATGTGAATGCTAAAGGGTTAACTGTGGTTGAGGACAGTTGCAGAGAGCTGGTAATAGCTTATCTAACTTTTTAAATATTTGGAGTGGAAATACTGGGTGTCAATTCTTACTATATATATCTCTCACTCTCTCTCTCTCTCTATATCTCTCACTTCCATTCTCTCACTCTCTCTATATCTCTCTCTATATCTCTCACTCTCTCTATATCTCTGGAAGAAATCTGCTATATTCAGACCTGGAGAAGATTGGGCTCCACCAGGTTTTAAAATTCTCTAGAAACGCTCTATGTCTATACATCACCCCTGCCACTTCCTCAGGAGTTACAGGACTCTGCATGCAATAGGAATAACCTTAACCCTTAACGTCCTATACCACATTAGCCAGGCATCCTTGAAAAGTAGAAAATGTCACTATGATTGCTTCACATTAAAAACTGAAGGTTTTACTTTAACCCTTTAGCATGTAAACCAGCCATATCTGACCAGAATTCTCTCACCCCTTTCTGTTCAAAATGGCTGTAACTGGCCACTCATACTGATGTTAAGGTATTGTTCTCAAAATAAATAATACCAAAATCTCATAGGTTCCATATTATGTGAGATAATTATGTAAGATAAAGCTTTTACAGTGAAAATACAATAGTAAATGTAGAGTAATGCAAATGCTAAAGGGTTAATATTGAACTGTATAGATATTTAATCAGAGAAAGGTGTAGATAAATAGATAGGTAGATAGATCTTTGTTGCTTGATCCTTCTTTCTTTTTTATATTTTCATTTTTTTTCTTCCTTTCTTTTCTGTTCCCTTTATTAGTCTGTTTTCTTTTTATTAAATACTTCTCGTTTAGGTATTGTTCTCAAAATGAATAATATCAAAATCTAATAGATTTGATATTATGTGAGGTAAAACCTTTACCGTGAAAATATAATAGTAAATATAGAGTAATGTAAATGCTAAAGGGTTAAATTAATACTACAAATTTTCACAATCTATCAACACAACATACCCTTGTAAGTGGTGTGCTAGTCATGGCCTAGTGGCTAGAGAGTTGGAATTTATAGTTTTTATATTGTGTGTTCAATTCTGGGATCAGGTAGCAGACTAGGTTCTTGAGCAAGACACTTCATTTCACATTGCTCCAGTCCACTCCCTTTCAAAATGAGTTCCAGCAGTAGATGAGGGCTAACCCTGCAATGGACTAGCATTCTGTTCAGAGAGGAGTTTTGTGTTCTCAGTCACTTAACCGTTTTAGCATTCACATTACTCTATATATACTATTATATTTTCATGGTAAATGCTTTATCTCACATCATTTACATTGCTCTATATATACTATTATATTTTCATGGTAAAGGCTTTACCTCACAACATTCACATTACTCTATATATACTATTATATTTTCATGGTAAATGCTTTATCTCACATAATATCTCACATTCACATTACTCTATATATACTATTATATTTTCATGGTAAATGCTTTATCTCACATAATATCTCACATTCACATTGCTCTATATATACTATTATATTTTCATGGTAAAGGCTTTACCTCACAACATTCACATTACTCTATATATACTATTATATTTTCATGGTAAATGCTTTATCTCACATCATTTACATTGCTCTATATATACTATTATATTTTCATGGTAAAGGCTTTACCTCACAACATTCACATTACTCTATATATACTATTATATTTTCATGGTAAATGCTTTATCTCACATAATATCTCACATTCACATTACTCTATATATACTATTATATTTTCATGGTAAATGCTTTATCTCACATAATATCTCACATTCACATTACTCTATATATACTATTATATTTTCATGGTAAATGCTTTATCTCACATAATATCTCACATTCACATTACTCTATATATACTATTATATTTTCATGGTAAATGCTTTATCTCACATAATATCTCACATTCACATTGCTCTATATATACTATTATATTTTCATGGTAAAGGCTTTACCTCACAACATTCACATTACTCTATATATACTATTATATTTTCATGGTAAATGCTTTATCTCACATCATTTACATTGCTCTATATATACTATTATATTTTCATGGTAAAGGCTTTACCTCACAACATTCACATTACTCTATATATACTATTATATTTTCATGGTAAATGCTTTATCTCACATAATATCTCACATTCACATTACTCTATATATACTATTATATTTTCATGGTAAATGCTTTATCTCACATAATATCTCACATTCACATTGCTCTATATATACTATTATATTTTCATGGTAAAGGCTTTACCTCACAACATTCACATTACTCTATATATACTATTATATTTTCATGGTAAATGCTTTATCTCACATCATTTACATTGCTCTATATATACTATTATATTTTCATGGTAAAGGCTTTACCTCACAACATTCACATTACTCTATATATACTATTATATTTTCATGGTAAATGCTTTATCTCACATCATTTACATTGCTCTATATATACTATTATATTTTCATGGTAAAGGCTTTACCTCACAACATTCACATTACTCTATATATACTATTATATTTTCATGGTAAATGCTTTATCTCACATCATTTACATTGCTCTATATATACTATTATATTTTCATGGTAAAGGCTTTACCTCACAACATTCACATTACTCTATATATACTATTATATTTTCATGGTAAATGCTTTATCTCACATCATTTACATTGCTCTATATATACTATTATATTTTCATGGTAAAGGCTTTACCTCACAACATTCACATTACTCTATATATACTATTATATTTTCATGGTAAATGCTTTATCTCACATAATATCTCACATTCACATTACTCTATATATACTATTATATTTTCATGGTAAATGCTTTATCTCACATAATATCTCACATTCACATTGCTCTATATATACTATTATATTTTCATGGTAAAGGCTTTACCTCACAACATTCACATTACTCTATATATACTATTATATTTTCATGGTAAATGCTTTATCTCACATAATATCTCACATTCACATTACTCTATATATACTATTATATTTTCATGGTAAAGGCTTTACCTCACAACATTCACATTACTCTATATATACTATTATATTTTCATGGTAAATGCTTTATCTCACATAATATCTCACATTCACATTACTCTATATATACTATTATATTTTCATGGTAAAGGCTTTACCTCACAACATTCACATTACTCTATATATACTATTATATTTTCATGGTAAATGCTTTATCTCACATAATATCTCACATTCACATTACTCTATATATACTATTATATTTTCATGGTAAATGCTTTATCTCACATAATATCTCACATTCACATTGCTCTATATATACTATTATATTTTCATGGTAAAGGCTTTACCTCACAACATTCACATTACTCTATATATACTATTATATTTTCATGGTAAATGCTTTATCTCACATAATATCTCACATTCACATTACTCTATATATACTATTATATTTTCATGGTAAAGGCTTTACCTCACAACATTCACATTACTCTATATATACTATTATATTTTCATGGTAAATGCTTTATCTCACATAATATCTCACATTCACATTACTCTATATATACTATTATATTTTCATGGTAAAGGCTTTACCTCACAACATTCACATTACTCTATATATACTATTATATTTTCATGGTAAATGCTTTATCTCACATAATATCTCACATTCACATTACTCTATATATACTATTATATTTTCATGGTAAATGCTTTATCTCACATAATATCTCACATTCACATTGCTCTATATATACTATTATATTTTCATGGTAAAGGCTTTACCTCACAACATTCACATTACTCTATATATACTATTATATTTTCATGGTAAATGCTTTATCTCACATAATATCTCACATTCACATTGCTCTATATATACTATTATATTTTCATGGTAAAGGCTTTACCTCACAACATTCACATTACTCTATATATACTATTATATTTTCATGGTAAATGCTTTATCTCACATCATTTACATTGCTCTATATATACTATTATATTTTCATGGTAAAGGCTTTACCTCACAACATTCACATTACTCTATATATACTATTATATTTTCATGGTAAATGCTTTATCTCACATCATTTACATTGCTCTATATATACTATTATATTTTCATGGTAAAGGCTTTACCTCACAACATTCACATTACTCTATATATACTATTATATTTTCATGGTAAATGCTTTATCTCACATCATTTACATTGCTCTATATATACTATTATATTTTCATGGTAAAGGCTTTACCTCACAACATTCACATTACTCTATATATACTATTATATTTTCATGGTAAATGCTTTATCTCACATCATTTACATTGCTCTATATATACTATTATATTTTCATGGTAAAGGCTTTACCTCACAACATTCACATTACTCTATATATACTATTATATTTTCATGGTAAATGCTTTATCTCACATCATTTACATTGCTCTATATATACTATTATATTTTCATGGTAAAGGCTTTACCTCACAACATTCACATTACTCTATATATACTATTATATTTTCATGGTAAATGCTTTATCTCACATAATATCTCACATTCACATTACTCTATATATACTATTATATTTTCATGGTAAATGCTTTATCTCACATAATATCTCACATTCACATTGCTCTATATATACTATTATATTTTCATGGTAAATGCTTTATCTCACATAATATCTCACATTCACATTACTCAATATATACTATTATATTTTCATGGTAAATGCTTTATCTCACATAATATCTCACATTCACATTACTCTATATATACTATTATATTTTCATGGTAAATGCTTTATCTCACATAATATCTCACATTCACATTACTCAATATATACTATTATATTTTCATGGTAAATGCTTTATCTCACATAATATCTCACATTCACATTACTCTATATATACTATTATATTTTCATGGTAAATGCTTTATCTCACATAATATCTCACATTCACATTACTCTATATATACTATTATATTTTCATGGTAAATGCTTTATCTCACATAATATCTCACATTCACATTACTCTATATATACTATTATATTTTCATGGTAAATGCTTTATCTCACATAATATCTCACATTCACATTACTCTATATATACTATTATATTTTCATGGTAAATGCTTTATCTCACATAATATCTCACATTCACATTACTCTATATATACTATTATATTTTCATGGTAAATGCTTTATCTCACATAATATCTCACATTCACATTACTCTATATATACTATTATATTTTCATGGTAAATGCTTTATCTCACATAATATCTCACATTCACATTACTCTATATATACTATTATATTTTCATGGTAAATGCTTTATCTCACATAATATCTCACATTCACATTACTCTATATATACTATTATATTTTCATGGTAAATGCTTTATCTCACATAATATCTCACATTCACATTACTCTATATATACTATTATATTTTCATGGTAAATGCTTTATCTCACATAATATCTCACATTCACATTACTCTATATATACTATTATATTTTCATGGTAAATGCTTTATCTCACATAATATCTCACATTCACATTACTCTATATATACTATTATATTTTCATGGTAAATGCTTTATCTCACATAATATCTCACATTCACATTACTCTATATATACTATTATATTTTCATGGTAAATGCTTTATCTCACATAATATCTCACATTCACATTACTCTATATATACTATTATATTTTCATGGTAAATGCTTTATCTCACATAATATCTCACATTCACATTACTCTATATATACTATTATATTTTCATGGTAAATGCTTTATCTCACATAATATCTCACATTCACATTACTCTATATATACTATTATATTTTCATGGTAAATGCTTTATCTCACATAATATCTCACATTCACATTACTCTATATATACTATTATATTTTCATGGTAAATGCTTTATCTCACATAATATCTCACATTCACATTACTCTATATATACTATTATATTTTCATGGTAAATGCTTTATCTCACATAATATCTCACATTCACATTACTCTATATATACTATTATATTTTCATGGTAAATGCTTTATCTCACATAATATCTCACATTCACATTACTCTATATATACTATTATATTTTCATGGTAAATGCTTTATCTCACATAATATCTCACATTCACATTACTCTATATATACTATTATATTTTCATGGTAAATGCTTTATCTCACATAATATCTCACATTCACATTACTCTATATATACTATTATATTTTCATGGTAAATGCTTTATCTCACATAATATCTCACATTCACATTACTCTATATATACTATTATATTTTCATGGTAAATGCTTTATCTCACATAATATCTCACATTCACATTACTCTATATATACTATTATATTTTCATGGTAAATGCTTTATCTCACATAATATCTCACATTCACATTACTCTATATATACTATTATATTTTCATGGTAAATGCTTTATCTCACATAATATCTCACATTCACATTACTCTATATATACTATTATATTTTCATGGTAAATGCTTTATCTCACATAATATCTCACATTCACATTACTCTATATATACTATTATATTTTCATGGTAAATGCTTTATCTCACATAATATCTCACATTCACATTACTCTATATATACTATTATATTTTCATGGTAAATGCTTTATCTCACATAATATCTCACATTCACATTACTCTATATATACTATTATATTTTCATGGTAAATGCTTTATCTCACATAATATCTCACATTCACATTACTCTATATATACTATTATATTTTCATGGTAAATGCTTTATCTCACATAATATCTCACATTCACATTACTCTATATATACTATTATATTTTCATGGTAAATGCTTTATCTCACATAATATCTCACATTCACATTACTCTATATATACTATTATATTTTCATGGTAAATGCTTTATCTCACATAATATCTCACATTCACATTGCTCTATATATACTATTATATTTTCATGGTAAATGCTTTATCTCACATAATATCTCACATTCACATTACTCAATATATACTATTATATTTTCATGGTAAATGCTTTATCTCACATAATATCTCACATTCACATTACTCTATATATACTATTATATTTTCATGGTAAATGCTTTATCTCACATAATATCTCACATTCACATTACTCTATATATACTATTATATTTTCATGGTAAATGCTTTATCTCACATAATATCTCACATTCACATTGCTCTATATATACTATTATATTTTCATGGTAAATGCTTTATCTCACATAATATCTCACATTCACATTACTCAATATATACTATTATATTTTCATGGTAAATGCTTTATCTCACATAATATCTCACATTCACATTACTCTATATATACTATTATATTTTCATGGTAAATGCTTTATCTCACATAATATCTCACATTCACATTACTCAATATATACTATTATATTTTCATGGTAAATGCTTTATCTCACATAATATCTCACATTCACATTACTCTATATATACTATTATATTTTCATGGTAAATGCTTTATCTCACATAATATCTCACATTCACATTACTCTATATATACTATTATATTTTCATGGTAAATGCTTTATCTCACATAATATCTCACATTCACATTACTCTATATATACTATTATATTTTCATGGTAAATGCTTTATCTCACATAATATCTCACATTCACATTACTCTATATATACTATTATATTTTCATGGTAAGGGCGGTGGATTGGCAGTATCGGTAAGGGTCGGACGCCATGCTTTGAAGCATAGAGTTACCTCCCTTTATGATCTAAGTTCAAATCTCGCCGAGGTTAACTTTGCCTTTCATCCTTACGGCATCGATAAAATAAAGTGCCAGTAGTACACTGGAATAATTGCTGGCCTTGAGCCAAAAGTAGAAACAATTATATTTTCATGGTAAAAGCTTTACCTCACATAATATCGAATCTATGAGATTTTGAAAGTATTTATTTTGAGAATACCTTAACATCAGTTTGAGTGACCAGTTACAGCCATTTTCAACAGAAAGAGGTAGAGAATTCTGGCCGGTTTTGGCCGGTTTGACCACTAAAGGGTTAATACTAATGAAACCGAGGTAAATACTGGTTTGATGAGCCTCTGGGCTTTGGACAGACCCTTTTTTTAGTGCCCACTAACTAGTGCAGCAGACACCCTTGGGTGTCTCCCGCCCAGTCACTCTTATATGTAATCAACTTAAGTGTTACACCTCTCATTATTGATTTCATTTAATGATTGTTTTAAAGGTGTTTCTAATAAGTCTAATATTACTTTGTATTTTCAATTTTAAAATTCTAGTAAAATTTGTTTTTCAATTATTTAAAATAAAATTTTAATATATCAGTCAAAATATTTTGTTTGCAAAAATAATATATTTTAAATTAGAATAAAATACAAAATTAACAGAAGCTTTGTTAAGTTATGCTCCAAACACCAACTTATTGAGAAAGTTAGTTATATTACTAAATCCCTCTAAGAAACTGTTTTTAACCCTTTTGGGATACCAAACTACCTGAAACTGCTTCTGGTTCTATGATACAAAACTTTGTTTTAAAGTGTTTATATATATCTAAAAATGTTTCATGATAATTTTATGAGAGAACCTTTGTTAAGTTATGCTCCAAACACGAACTTAATGAGAAAGTTAGTTATATTGCTAAATCCCTCTAAGTTTTTAATTATTTTAAAAATAATTAGAAACCCATTGGCTGTGTTTTTTTAAATAAGAAATAGGGTAACAAAGGGTTAAATATAAGGAGATAATCTAAGTAGATTTGTTGGAAATGAAAACCCAGACTAAGAAATGATACTATGGAAAATATTTGAATAAATTTAATCTTTTACTGATTTACTTTAAAATATTTAAATATATCTAAAAATATTCCATCATAATTTTATGTGAGAACCTTTGTTAAGTTATGCTCCAAAAACCAACTTAATGATCTGAACTATTAACAATGAAAATTCTTCAAATATTTTTTTTTTTAAATTAAAATTAAACAAATAAAACACCAAGTTGTTGTTTAGCTAAAGGAAGAAAATAGCCCTGAATGAGCAGACGTTCCAATTGAGACCATCCTGTCCTTTTGTATACAGTGGACTACTCTTTTCAACTGGAACTTCATTTTTTTTTTTTTTTTTAAAGATATTAGGATGTGATTTGAGGGAAATTTTACTGCTATTTCTAGCAAATCAAGTAAAAGAATTTATTAGTAGTAAAATTTATTATTAGTAGAATTTATTATCAAGTAAAAGAATTTATTATTTTGTTGTTGTTTTTTTTAAACATAACGTAGAATTACAAGTAGATTGTAAAACTATTATTTTCTGAAATAAAAAATAAAAAAACTGCTAAATAAACAACCACATCAGGGTTTAAGAAATGAAATATAAAAATAAGAAAAATATAATTAAATATAAAAATCCGAACACACGAGTACATCACATCAACTAGTTAGACGAGTTTGGCATCAAAATATTTAAGGAATGGTGTTTTCAAATACTTATTTACCTTTTTCTTCTTCTTATGTTCAGATATCTCAAACCCTAATACAAATTCAGCTGCATTAAGTATGAGAACAACTCCCCAAATAAAACCCGAAGTCTATCCTTAATAACTCCTGGACATTCGTTCCCCTTATTTTTAATAATGTGTTTCAATAAATCATTAAATATTTCAAGTAAAAGAATTCCTGAGAAATGATCGCAATCCAGTGAATAGCAAGCAAGTTGATGCTATGAGTCATTCAACAATAACCATGATATGCAGCATACCAAAGTATTTAGATAAGGGACCCCTTTGAGTCAGAAATATAAAGGAAAGGGGAAAACAAATAAATGAAGAAGAAGAATAGGAGAGAGAGAGGGGGGGGGGAGTAAGGGGGAAAGGAAGGCTATTGGAATTTGTGAATCATTTCATCCCTTCTTCGATGTATCAACTCACAACACAACAACAACATATAAAAACAATTTCCAAGGGATCAAAAGTTACATTACAACATTACACAGCCCTTACTTTCGCATTTTACATGTACACCCCTTTCTCTGTACAACCCATGCCAGCATGGAAAAGCGGCAGTAAAACGCGGTGATGATGATTATATACACACACACACACACACACACACACATATACATACATATAATTGTATATTCATATGCATATATATATATACACACACACACACCCACACATATATATATACACACACATATATATATATACACACACACATATATACACACACACACCCACACATATATATATACACACATATATATATACACACACATATATATATACACACATATATACACACACATATATACGCACACACACCCACACATATATATATACACACATATATATACACACACATATATATACACACATATATACACACACACGCACACACACACACACATATATATATATATATACACATACATATATACTGTATATATACATGTATATTATATATATATATATAATATATATATATATAATAATTGTTTGTACATTTGGCACAAGGCCAGCAATTACCCAGTGCATTACTGGTACTTTATTTTATCGACCCCGTAAGGATGAAAGGCAAAGATATATAATGATAGGGGGAAATGGGTGAAAGGTCCAGTCTGGGGTGGTTGGGCAGTGTGGAGGGTAGGGGCTGGCATGGGTGTGGAAGGGAAGAAATTGGTAGATGTGTGTGGCTTCAGTTTGTGTCCCCATATCTTCCAGCATTAATTTTAAGTAGGTGGATTGGCAGTATCGGTAGAGGGTCGGACGCCATGCTTTCCAGCATAGTTACGTCCCTTTACCATCTGAGTTCAAATCCTGCCGAGGTTGACTTTGCCTTTCATCCTTACGGGGTCGATAAAATAAAGTACCAGTAATGCACTGGTAATTGCTGGCCTTGTGCCTAAAGTAGAAACAATTAATTTTAAGTAAGAATTTTTTTTTATTAATGAAAAGGTTATATATGTTAACAAATTCCTGTAATTCTTTTGTTAATTTCCTAATTAATTGAAATACAATGGAAGTATATTTCATTAGAAATTTGGTAATGAAAGGGTTAAATCCTAAATTGAAATCAGAGACTAAAAGAAAACACCTAAAAAAACAAAATTAAAACCAACCCATTATCCAAGGATGAACTTTGTCAGGGAGTAACCTTCCTCAATATCTAGTTTCTGTATTACACAGATCAAATCATTGGAATATTCCAATGATTTGATCAGAGACACACTAATTAAGGTCGAGCGATCAGCGGCCTTTAGACTCACCTGATTAATGAAACAATTGTTAATACTGGAAATAAACCTTTTTTGTACAGCTGACCATGTTGTTTACTCTTCCACTACTATTACTCCAAGAATCACCTGCATGGGAATTCTCTTAACCCTTTACCATTCACATTACTCTATATATACTATTATATTTTCATGGTAAAGGCTTTATCTCACATAACATTCACATTACTCTATATATACTATTATATTTTCATGGTAAAGGCTTTACCTCACATAATTATCTCACATAACATTTACATTACTCTATATATACTATTATATTTTCACGGTAAAGGCTTTACCTCACATAATTATCTCACATAACATTTACATTACTCTATATATACTATTATATTTTCATGGTAAAGGCTTTACTTCACATAATTATCTCACATAACATTCACATTACTCTATATATACTATTATATTTTCATGGTAAAGGCTTTACTTCACATAATTATCTCACATAACATTCACATTACTCTATATATACTATTATATTTTCATGGTAAAGGCTTTACCTCACATAATATCTCGCATAACATTTACATTACTCTATAAATACTATTATATTTTCATGGTAAAGGCTTTACCTCACATAATATCTCGCATAACATTTACATTACTCTATATATACTATTATATTTTCATGGTAAAGGCTTTACCTCACATAATATCTCACATAACATTCACATTACTCTATATATACTATTGTATTTTCATGGTAAAGGCTTTACCTCACATAACATTCACATTACTCTATATATACTATTGTATTTTCATGGTAAAGGCTTTACCTCACATAATATCTCACATAACATTCACATTACTCTATATATACTATTATATTTTCATGGTAAAGGCTTTACCTCACATAATATCTCACATAACATTCACATTACTCTATAAATACTATTATATTTTCATGGTAAAGGCTTTACCTCACATAATATCTCACATAACATTCACATTACTCTATATATACTATTGTATTTTCATGGTAAAGGCTTTACCTCACATAATTATCTCACATAACATTCACATTACTCTATAAATACTTGTTTCTACTTTAGGCACAAGGCCAGCAATTAACCAGTGCATTACTGGTACTTTATTATATCGACCCCGTAAGGATGAAAGGCAAAGTCAACCTCGGCGGGATTTGAACTCGGATCGTAAAGGGGCGTAACTATGCTTGAAAGCATGGCGTCCGACCCTCTACCGATACTGCCAATCCACCGCCCTTATAAATACTATTATATTTTCATGGTAAAGGCTTTACCTCACATAATTATCTCACATAACATTCACATTACTCTATATATATACTATTATATTTTCATGGTAAAGGCTTTACTTCACATAATTATCTCACATAACATTCACATTACTCTATATATACTATTATATTTTCATGGTAAAGGCTTTACTTCACATAATTATCTCACATAACATTCACATTAGTCTATAAATACTATTATATTTTCATGGTAAAGGCTTTACCTCACATAACATTCACATTACTCTATATATACTATTATATTTTCATGGTAAAGGCTTTACTTCACATAATTATCTCACATAACATTCACATTACTCTATATATACTATTATATTTTCATGGTAAAGGCTTTACTTCACATAATTATCTCACATAACATTCACATTAGTCTATAAATACTATTATATTTTCATGGTAAAGGCTTTACCTCACATAACATTCACATTACTCTATATATACTATTATATTTTCATGGTAAAGGCTTTACTTCACATAATTATCTCACATAACATTCACATTACTCTATATATACTATTATATTTTCATGGTAAAGGCTTTACTTCACATAATTATCTCACATAACATTCACATTACTCTATATATACTATTATATTTTCATGGTAAAGGCTTTATCTCACATAATATTTACATTAGTCTATAAATACTATTATATTTTCATGGTAAAGGCTTTACCTCACATAACATTCACATTACTCTATATATACTATTATATTTTCATGGTAAAGGCTTTACCTCACATAACATTCATATTACTCTATATATACTATTATATTTTCATGGTAAAGGCTTTACTTCACATAATTATCTCACATAATATCGAATCTATGAGATTTTGAAAGTATTTATTTTGAGAACAATACCATAACATCAGTTTGAGTGACCAGTTACAGCCAGTTTCAACAGCAAGAGGTAGAGAATTCTGGCCGGTTTTGGCCGGTTTGAACACTAAAGGGTTAAACTCACCACCTATATATATGTATATATATATATATAAGAGAGACGGTTTTATTCATACATTTTATTACATACATTTATGTAATAAAATGATGATGAACGAATAAAACCGTCTCTCTTATTTATTATACTAAAACTCCACTTGACACCTTGCAGACAAAATCCTAAGGAATACAAACCGTTGAATCTTTATGTAAGTGTACAAAAACGTCGGCAGATCACAAATGAGTTATCAGTGACTTTAGGATAAAGGTTAAATAGACTGAGATAACACAGGGAAGCTGAAAGAGCCTTTAGCTGGCAATAAATCCAGAGAAATCTTGTCACATACAACAGTAATGAAGAGGAGTTGGGGAACTATAGCACAGAGAAAAATGGGGAAATTCTTTGAGACAACATGCTGAAGAGCATGTATCTGGCAGTGGCTGAAATAAAGTCCAAGCAAGATGGAAGGTAACACAGTAGTGGAATGGTAGAGAAGATAAGAGCCATAAAAGTAAAGAGAAAGGCCAGGAAAGACCAGAAAATATGGGAGTAACAGCTGGATAGCCTTCTTAATGTTAACAACTTTATAGATTGTAGTGGGTGCATTATATCATGGCACCAGCACTAGAGAGGTTATGTTCTTAGCAGAACTAAAGGGTTTTCTCGAAGCTATGTTGTTTTTTGTTGAATGCGCGCGCGCACACGCACACACACACACACACACAACCTACTGACTTTGTTCTGGGTGTAAGTGACTAAGCTATTAGTTGAAATGATATAATTTCAACTAGATGAATTACCATATGAAAATATAATAGGTTAGACACAGTTAATTAATCTTTGTGCAGTTATATTTATATAAACTGTTTACTCTGTTGATAATGAAGGTATGGATTTAACTTTGTAATCTGTTAAGGTAATTACAACAGCTTAATCTTCAGGATTTACACAAACAGGCACCCCTTAATCACTTTACCCCCCACCTACCTGCTTCTGTCTATACCTCCCTTACACTGTAAAGTGGTTGTGTAGGTGTCACAACAAAAAGCACCCAGCGCACACTGTAAAGATGGTCATGTAGGTGTCACAACAAAAAGCACTCAGCCCACACTGTAAAGTGGTCATGGAGGTGTCACAACAAAAAGCACCCAGCATACACTGCAAAGTGGTCATGTAGGTGTCACAACAAAAAGCACCCAGCACACACTGTAAAGTGGTCATGTAGGTGTCACAACAAAAAGCACCCAGCACACACTGTAAAGTGGTCATGTAGGTGTCACAACAAAAAGCACCCAGCACACACTGTAAAGTGGTCATGTAGCTATCACAACAAAAAGCACCCAGCCCACACTGTAAAGGTGGTCATGTAGGTGTCACAACAAAAAGCACCCAGCCCACACTGTAAAGTGGTTGTGTAAGTGTCACAACAAAAAGCACCCAGCCCACACCGTAAAGTGGTCATGTAGGTGCCACAACAAAAAGCACCCAGCCCGCACTGTAAAGTGGTCATGTAGGTGTCGCGACAAAAAGCACCCAGCACACACTGTAAAGTGGTTGTGTAGGTGTCACAACAAAAAGCATCCAGCCCACTCTGTAAGGTGGTCATGTAGGTGTCGCGACAAAAAGCACCCAGCACACACTGTAAAGTGGTTGTGTCGGTTTCACAACAAAAAGCACCCAGCCCACTCTGTAAGGTGGTCATGTAGGTGTCGCGACAAAAAGCACCCAGCCCACTCTGTAAGGTGGTCATGTAGGTGTCACAACAAAAAGCACCCAGCACACACTGTAAAGTGGTTGTGTAGGTGTCACAACAAAAAGCATCCAGCACACACTGTAAAGTGGTCATGTAGGTGTCACAACAAAAAGCACCCAGTACACACTGTAAAGTGGTCATGTAGGTGTCACAACAAAAAGCACCCAGCCCACACCGTAAAGTGGTCATATAGGTGTCACAACAAAAAGCACCCAGCCCACACTGTAAAGTGGTTGTGTAGGTGTCGCGACAAAAAGCACCCAGCCCACTCTGTAAGGTGGTCATGTAGGTGCCACAACTAAAAGCTCCCAGCCCACAATGTAAATGTGGTTGGCATTAGGAAGGGTACCCAGCCTTAGAAACCTAGCCAGAAACAGTTCTTTATGAGCAAGACACGGTCACCTGACCCGACTTGCTTCTAATGGGACAACCTGTTTAACCCATGCTAGCGTGGAAAATGGACATTAATGATGATGATCTCACAAATATTGGGTTTCTTGAGGACCAGAAGAGGACCACAGTTAAATAAGGCATACAATACACATTTTATAATCATTTAAATTACAATAATTTTTCCCATATTTTCTTTAATCATTACCAAACACATATCCACTACATTATGATGACTTTGTTGCATGTGTGTGTGTGTGTGTTTATTTTTGGAGTACCATTGGGATTCCTGCTATGTTGTTCTTGTCTGAAGATAGATACATTGGTAAATATACATAGATAGATAGACTGACAGAGAGAGAGAGAGAGAGAGAGAGCGATGATTTCATTGTTTGTAGAGAGGTAGATACATACTGTTGTTAAACTTCTATCTAAAAAGTGGATTTGTCTTGTCAATAGTGTGTGTGAGAGGGAGAGAGGAAGATATTAAAGCACATACATGCTCAAATTACTACTTCCCAAACAAAACTATCACAATCGCGCCTTACGGGGTCGATAAAATAAAGTACTAGTAATGCACTGGGGTAATTGCTGGCCTTGTGCCAAAAGTAAAAACAATTATTTATTCAAAGTAATCAAACATTTTACAAACGGGATAAAAAAAAATTATATTCTAGATGCAGTTTCACACTCCTCTCTTTGCTTTTAAGAAACCACTGGTAAATGGAATAATTGCCTTATGTTGTTTATTACATAACTATTAAGCTCTGTTACCTACATAGAGCACTCTTTTTTCCTGGACTTTTCCGACGGAATTACTTCATTTATATATATATATATATATATTAAAATAACAGATTAAAGTTTAAGCAAAGAATCGCTGCTTTCACCCTTAATGTGATCTTCTGAAACTAAAAAAAAAAAAAAAAAAAAAAATCAATCTGTGAACGCAGAAGTAAATATTTCAAAAAACGTTACACACTATATATATATATATATACACACACACACTATATATATACATATATATATATACACACACACACACACACACACCGATAGCGACGTCATAATGTCGTAATGCAGACAGCCAGGTATAAGGGTGCAACGTTATATCTATGTATCTATCTAAAAAGAAAGACTAAGAATTATAGAGAGAGATCGCTAAATCACCTAATGCGGTCCCTAGGGCATTGAAAATTTGAAATATTTTTTGCTCAAAACACTCACAGGACCATAAGTATTACATGTGTAAAATTTGAAAACAATCAGTTGGGTGGTTCTCGAGTTTTAGGGAGACAGACAGACATTCTCTGTTTTAGATATATAGACTAGCAGAAAACCTCCCACCGAGGGGTTTTCTGCTAGTCTATATATATATTACACACACAGAAATGTATATATATTTCTGTGTGTATATATATATATATATTACACACACAGAAATGTATATATATTTCTGTGTGTATATATATATATATATATTACACACACAGAAATGTATATATATTTCTGTGTGTATATATATATATATATTACACACACAGAAATGTATATATATTTCTGTGCGTATATATATATATATATATATTACACACACAGAAATGTATATATATTTCTGTGTGTGTATATATATATATATTACACACACACAGAAATGTATATGTTTCTGTAGCACTCCTCAATTCCCCCCCCCTCTCTCTCCCTCCCGCTATCCCCCTCTTGTAGTCTGTCTCTTTCTTTCACTCTCTCTACGCGTGCGCAAAAAACATTCGTACGCGCGCACGTGTTTCCACTGTCGGACAGACAGACAGAGAAATTGCTGGTTATATATTATAAGGAGATTACTAGCAATGGTACCCGACGTTGCACTGGATAAGGTATTTTGGAACGTGGGCCGCCAACAGACTTAATCGTGGAAAAACTGCATGCCTGGACAATATGTAAAGAAAATAAACCGAATACTCTGATGCAATTAGTATTAGATATGCTTCTCCTTCCACGTGGAGAAAATCGGCTGTCCGACAGCACATCGTGCCTTGCTTAAGCTTTGCAGACTTCCCTGATGACATCTATCCCTGTCAGTCATGCCAGTTTATAAAAGTGCAAAAGCGCCTAGCCCATTTCTCCATGTGGAACGAGAAGCACACCTACTACTTATTGCACCTAGAGTGCTTGGTATACCTTCTGATATTGTCTAGGCATGCAGTTGTTCCACTATTAGGGTCTGTTGGCAAACCCCCCCGAACCAAAGTACCCCATCCCGTCCAATACCGGGTACATTGCTACAGGCCCGCATCAGGTGAACAACCCGAAAACGTTTGCGTTTATTCGGGGAATGTTCGCGCGGCCGCGACATTGGCACCCTAAACTCGCGCTGCGCTAATCCCCCTTTTGCACCTAAAATTATCAATGGCAACACGTTGACGCTTTCGCACTACTACCGTCTCCCTTTATGTGCATAATATGCCTTGAAATTTCGGAGAAATCGGCTAGACGTAACGCCTCAAAAACGCCCTAAAAAGCTGGAAAAAAAATGAAGTTTTTCACCTAATGTAGGCGCTAGGCCATAAAGAAGTTAGATTTTCTTTGCTCACAGTATGAAGAAGAGATTGACTAATGCATAGTTACAATTTCAAGGAAATCGATCTGACGTAACGCCTCAAAAAACCCCTAAAAAGCTGAATTATCGCAGTTTTTCACCTAATGCGGGCCCCACACAGACAGACATCCTCAGTTTATATATAGAGAGATTTTCTACAATACTAAGCAGTAAAATAGTAACTTTTGTTCTCGTAAAGGCTGCCTTGTAGTATGTTGATAGAAAGTATTTACTCAGTTGTATAAATAACATTAAAAAACATTTATAATTCTTACAAAATATAAAATTTACACAAATAAAATATACAATACTTTATTTCTTAAGTAATTCGCATAAAAATATAACATCAAAACGAAAAAAATAATGATATAAAAGGTTGTTGAGGCTTACAGCGACGGTTTTCTTTACCGGTTTTCATTTTTAGTGTTGTGTGAAATATGTAACCTGCAAACCGGATTTTTGAATCGCAGCAGGACCGACTTTATTTCACTCGCCCCACTAATGTACAATGTTAGGTAAGGAGGAAACATCACGTCCTATTTCTCACCCGCCCTTGAACAATGTACGCGAGGTCTATGTAAATTAGAAGGACAAATTTTAAAAAAGAAAATGGAAACGTCCTAACCGGGTGGGGAGAATGGCGGAGGTGCAGTGAGAGCTTTAGGGGGGTAATTGGAACGCCCACCTTAGCCAAGCTGAGTATTGCCACAACCACGGCTGGCAAAGAAGTAACGGTCTGGTGGTACGCAAGTAAGCAACACTGTGAAAACTGAAGCTAATAGCAGCTAAATACATTTGCTTAAAACGTGAGGAAAAAGTTGTGTGCACTTACCAACTGTTTGGGGAATGAGTGTGAGATTTGCCTTGAGCAAGGGTGGCAGAGCAACCGGAGGCAGTGGGCCGTAAGTGGTAATTCTGCACGAAGGGGGAATTGTGGGAAGATGGTACCTGTCGCAAGTCCGTCCACGAATTGCGTCACGATTGGGCAGAAGACGCCAGTCCGAAGGTACGACGTAGGCAATTGTATGAAGTTCGAGCGGGGGCGGGGTGATGTTTAAGTAGGCTTTTTTGGGGCGATTCCAAAAAATGAATTTTTTTTATGTGCATAATATGCCTTGAAATTTCGGGTAAAATCGGCTAGACGTAACGCCTCAAAAGCCCTAAAAAACTGAAGAAAAAAAAAGAAATTTTTCACCTAATGCGGGCCCTAGGCCATAAAAAAGTTGGATTTTCTTTGCTCACGGTATGAAGAAGAGACTGACTAATACATAGTTACAAATTCAAGGAAATCGGTCTGACGCAACGCCCCCAAAAATCCCTAAAAAGCTGAAAAAAAAAACGCAGTTTTTCACCTAATGCGGGCCCTAGGGGATCAAAAAGTTTAATTTTTCATGTGCATAACACTCCCTAAAACATAAGTAATACACATGTAAAGTTTGAAAAAAAATCGGTTGGGTACTTCGAGTTTTAGGGATTCAAACTCAGATATCCTCAGTTTTATATATAGAGATTTAATAGTTTTCATAAAGCTCAGTCCTATTTTAGGGTTACATTAAAGTGAAATTGAAATTTCCAAACGCAAAATCGAAAACTGAAATGTAAACAACGAAACGTTCTTATTTTCAGTTTCTGGTAAAAAGAACAAAATGTGCTTATTTTGTGCATATACGCTGCCATAAGATCACAGGCGTGTTGATTTTCTATTTGAGAACATATGATACCAGCAAAAATGAAATAACGAAATGTGAATATGATTTCCATTGCATCTAACGGTTTCCTTTAACTATAATATTCGCAATTACTAAAGATATTCCAAGGCATTTAACTGTTTGTTTTTCTCAGAGCATATATTTCGTTCCGTCATTTTTAATTTTCTGTCTGGAAATTTCATTCTCACTTTAATGAAACCCTAAAATAGGACTAAGACCATCCATCATTCAGTAGCTTTAAAAAAATGGGTTGACGTTCTGTATTTTGAATAGTCAAAAAGAATTACATTTTGATCGGATACTAACAATTGCTTGGTAGAAGGCGAGGAAAGAGGAAATATTTTAGTGGGCCGATAATTGGATCGGTGGAATTTCGGAATAAAATGGGAAGGTGGTGGAAGTAGGTGGTAGAGAAAAATAAATAAATCTCCCTATGTAAAATGTAAAATACTGAAAAAATATTAGAAGATAAAATTATGACCATTTAGGCGGGATGTTTATTTCAAAACTCCGTCGTTGGAATTTTGTGGTCCGCAGTGTTGACGATGGAATAGTTAAAAATAAAATAAAAAAAGACATTAACACAACAGAACAAATTATAAACCCATGTACACACTAAAACACATTAGATTTTTATATAGAATCATTTTTTTTTTCAAACTCAGAGTATCTAAGATTACATAGTGTTTTTTTTTTTTAAGACGAGAAGATGATGTGAGGGGGTTTGGCTGTTTTTTTTTTCACCTCGCGTGGAGGGTTCCTCATTGATTCACCCAAATACGATTTCGATATCATAGCAACCTACGTTCTCCTAGTATTTAAATGAAAATATATTTGATAACATATGTGTGTCCCAAAAAAATTGTATACACACTTCAACAGCCTTCTAATAAATATTGATGTACAGATAATTAAAGTGTGTATACATTTTTGGGGGCCATTTTTGGGAATTCGGCTGCTATTTCTAGCATGACGAGCGACCACGTAAATATTCCCTCGGATATACACGCATATCCCGTTTTTATTATTGGAGAAATTAAATCAATGTTAGGAAATTTAGTTTCAAGTACAAAACAATTTATCTATTTCGTAAAATGTCTCCCTCGTTACAATTGCTACAATTTGGATTGTGTGGATGTTTGTTTACAAAGTCGCCAAATAACAAGACAAGTGTATCGTGCAAGTAAAAAAAAAAAGAAAATGAAAGGATTGGTAAAGATTTCTAAATGAAACAATGTGAAATATATGATGTAAATGTTATATTTGAGAAATATAAGACATTATTTATCTATTATTTCAATTATTATTAAAAGACAGAGAGAGACAAGCCACGAATTCTTCTAAAATTCTCAAGAATTTTAATGCACATCAAGGTAAAACAGAAAAACAGATCAGATATTGAATAAATTTGAAACAGAAAAAACATCGATATATAAAGCAAATAATAAATTATATGTAAACATTTTAAATGCAACATTAACCTTGGTATAAATCTCTGGGATAAAGGAAAACAAGCTGGAGGTACTCTATCGATGAACAAAAGTATAGCGATGAAAGTAGTTATTTTCGTTGTAGAAGAGAAGCTTACCTGTATTGGTATTAGATATACGTGATGTGATAAGGTAATCCAGGAATAGATATTTTCGGCGGTTTCTTACAAGAAAAAGTTCACACGTACTGCCCTCTACTCAAGATAATTCAAGTGCGAGCACTCCAATTGGATTTTATTTACCAGGCACTCTATACCATCCATTATATTGGCAGTATCGGTAGAGGGTCGGACGCCATGCTTTGATGCATAGAGTTACGGCCCTTGCCATTCTGAGTTCAAATCCCGCCAAGGTTAACTTTGCCTTTCATCCTTACGGAGTCGATAAAATAAAGTACCAGTAATGCACTGGGGTAATTTCTGGCCTTGTGCCCAAAGTAGAAACAATTATATATATAGGGCGGTGGATTGGCAGTATCGGTAGATACTTTGACGCATAGAGTTACGGCCCTTGCCATTCTGAGTTCAAATCCCGCCGAGGTTAATTAACTTTGCCTTTCATCCTTATGGGGTCGATAAAATAAAGTACCAGTAATGTACTGGTTTATTGCTGGCCTTGTGCCAAAAGTAGAAACAATTATATATAGTATGCAAAGAGAAATTTCCTTGTGTCTATTACTGAATATAACTAACAGTTAAATAAATAGTTATCAAAGATAAGATATAAAATTAATTTCATATTAATTACACGAAATTTTATATTATTTGCAAATTGCGTTAGAATTTAAATAAAAAATTATAAAATAATACAATTTCTTAAATAATCTGAAATTTGATGTTGATAAAAAAAGATTATTTCCTTTGAAATAATAACACTTCTGTTATTTGAGTATTTGTGATACAAAGTCCTCAATGTTTGGAAGTTTCGTTAATAGAATTGACACAATAGTATAATTGTCAGAATTTGGCTTGGATAACGGATATAAATCTTCCTTTGTGGATCCAACAAGTTATCTTTCGAGACGTTTAGGGGAGTCGGGCCGCTGACTGCGAGGGTCCTTTACTCACTGGCGGCTCGCATAATAGAGGTAACTGGCGAATCTAGCGAGGGCGCTTGGCTGTTTCAGCGCATCAGCCTCGCCATCACCCGAGGCAACGCTGCCAGTGTGCTGGCTTGCCTCAAAAATCATTAGAGAGGTTGCCCAGTACTCCTCGCAACGTTGCTGTCTTTTGCTCTGGTGTTGGCTCGGTTGTTCATCCCTTCCATTACATTTTCTTTAATATTGTAACATTAAAAGAATATATCTTTGTGAAAGAATCGCGAGCAATTTATAATGTTGTCTAAGCATTCGTAATGTTATTTATGTATATATTTAAAACATATTTGTTATGTTATTCTACTGTAAATTTATTTATATGCTCTCTGTTTATATTTTCATTCTGAAAGAATTGCAAACGATTTGTAATGTATTTATGAAATAAAATTTATCAGTAAAAAGACTGAGTAGAAGTTGAGCGAAAATCTCCTAAAATATATCAATAAATAATATGTATGGCGTCAGACAAGTTATCTATAGTATTTCCATTAAGTGACGCATAGAGTTACTGCCCTTGCCATTCTGAGTTCAAATCCCTCCGAGGTTAACTTTGCCTTTCATCCTTACGGGGTCGATAAAATAAAGTACCAGTAATACACTGGGTTAATTGCTGGCTTTGTGCCTAAAGTAGAAACAATTATTAAGTGCTGTCATTGCTTGTTCAGAATCTACTTATTTTATATATGGTCAAATCGAAAGATCAACTCGTGGTGTGAGTATAATATAATAATGAAATTATTGTGTAAAGTGCTCAGGTGCACTACAACTCGTCAATATAGTACATAGAATAATACACAAATGTCAGGGAAGTACATGTGTGTATGTGTTAGCTGTTCTGTTGGCGGATCTCGGGAAGCATGGAGGCCTTAAAGGATGCAGTGTCTCGACAGCTAACAACTGATGCAGGTAGTTTGTTCCATGCTTAAGCAACTCTGAGCGTGAAAAAATGTTTCCGAAAGTCATGGGAACTGTGCTGTTTTCTTACTTTGTGGGCATGCCCACGTGTGTTAGACACATGGAAATCGAAAAGGCACTCAGGGTTGTTGTTGGCAACATGGTTAACAATTTTGTGGGTGTTTACCAAGTCAGTTGCCAGGCGTCGGAGCTTCAATGAATCCATGCCCATGTCATGCCTAGATATGGGGTAGCTGTTGCAACGGGTGTCGCTGGCCCTTGACCGTGGGGTGCAGCCCCTCTACCGCTGCGCCCTAGGTTCAGAGCCCAATCCTCCTCCCCCTTCTGTGACACTAGATTTCTTACCATTCCTTCCCCTTCCGTTTTTTTCTTTCTTTTTCCTCTACATTTTCCTATTTTACATTCCATTCTTCGGAACCGAAGTTTTCCTTTTTCTATTAAACTATATTTACATGATATATTCCATAAATAAAATTAATTGATGAAGGAAAGTTACTCGGTGAGAGAAGCAAAGATTCACAGCCAAAATGCTGGCTTGACAATGTTAGCTTTTGGACTGGACTGGACTTGGCCTTTGCTCTTTAAACCGGACAATATGCTTCTAAGTTCGAATTCCGCCGAGGTTAACTTTGCCTTTCATCCTTACGGGGTCGATAAAATAAAATACTAGTAATGCACATTGGTCAATTAATCGACTTTTATTACTCAAGTAACTAACTCGTTAATGGGTTAGTTCAACAATTAAACAGCTATTTACCTAATTTTCAAAGCTCTTTTCTGACCTTCTCAATGACGTCCCACTCCCTACGTCTTCTCTTCGTCTTTACTTCGCCCCTACTCGGGATACTTCATCTTTTTAATGAATGGATTAGCGACCTAATAACAAAGCAGAAGTGAAACTCAATTGGTGGGCGTACTTCTGTTGGCAGAATGATACCGTCATACCCAAACTATAACAAATACTAACAGTTGGTTTATTTCTATTGGTAATTAATACGGTGACATTTTCAATGGTTAAGATGTACAAATTCAATGGTAGAATTGTAAAACCGATAGAATTGAAACAACAACACAAATAAAACAACTATATCATAATATTTATTCTATCTTATTAACGTTGTATATTCCTAATGAAGATTTTCCAGCCATTTAGTGATCGAACTTTGTGGAGAATAATATCTCATGCTAATACGCAGTCTGCAACAGGCGGAACGAGCGTCGAAAGAACTAAGCTTTAAAATACAAACAATGGACATATGTTCTTGGCAGTATTGGTAGAGCGTCGGACACCATGCTTTGCCACATAGAGTTATGTCCCTTTGCGTTCTGAGTTCAAATCCCGCCAAGGTTAGCTTTGCCTTTCATCCTTAAGGGGTCGATAAAATAAATTACTAATAACGCAATGGGGTTGCTTTAATCGCTTTTCCCCTCCCCTTCAAATCGCTGGCTTTGTGACTAAAGTAGAAAATAGTATTGGTAGAGCGGCAGACACCATACTTTGCGGCATAGAGTTATGTCCCTTTACATTCCGGGTTCAAATCCCACTGAGGTTAGCTTTGCCTTTCATCAGTACTAATAATGCACTGAGGTCAATTTAATCGACTTTCCTCTCTAGCCCTTAATCGTTAACCTTGTGCCTAAATCAGAAACTATATGTTCTGTGCAGACCTGCCAACCTCTAAAAACCCAAAAGGGGAGTACCATGAAAAAAAGTCCCCCAACACGAGGAAAAATTAGGCAAAATAGGGAGATTTTACATGATGAAAGCTATAGCCATTTTCACAAGAGAAAACACCTCTCACTTCAAGTGGATGGGATCTCTCCTCGTCTGACGGGGAGATTTGACAGGTCTATCTGTGTTACATTTGGGTGAAATTTACTATCATAGCCATATACATCATGTTCAAAAGCTAAAGTTCAAATTTGGTAGAATCATCTTACTCATAACTATATAGCATGGTCCCATAATTCCCGAGGGAGTTGTAAAGGCGCTGTTTTGACATATGGAGTTTCTAGAACATTTTAAAAACCTGGCAGAGCTTATCTCCTCTCCAGGTATGAATACAGCAGATTTCTTCCAGAGAAGGAGAGAGAGAGAAGAAGAGAGAGAGAAGAAGAATCAACCTCAGTACTTGACTGGTACTCTTTTTATCGACCTCGACTGGATGAAAGGCAAAGTTGACCTCTGCAGGATTTGGACTCAGAGGGCAGAAAGCTGAAACAAATGCTGCAAAACATTCTATTCGACGTTCTAACGACTCAGCCAATTTGCCACCACCCATACAATATTAGGGATATAAATTTTAAAAGTGCAAAAAAACATACACATATAACAGAAGGCAAGATTTAAAACATTTAACCCTTTAATGTTCAAACCAGCCAAAACCGGCTAGAATTCTCTACCTCTTTCTCTTCAAACCAGCTGTAACCGGTCGCTCAAACTGATGTTAAGGTATTGTTCTCAAAATAAATACTTTCAAAATCTCATATATTTGATATCATGAAAATATAATAGTATATATAGAGTAATGTAAATGTTATGTGAGATATTATGTGAGGTAAAGCCTTTACTGTGAAAATACAATAGTATATATATAGAGTAATGTGAATGTTATGTGAGGTAAAGCCTTTACCATGAAAATATAATAGTGTATATAGAGTAATGTAAATGTTATATGAGATATTATGTGAGGTAAAGCCTTTACCATGAAAATATAATAGTGTATATAGAGTAATGTAAATGTTATATGAGATATTATGTGAGGTAAAGCCTTTACCATGAAAATATAATAGTATATATAGAGTAATGTGAATGTTATGTGAGATAATTATGTGAGGTAAAGCCTTTACCATGAAAATATAATAGTGTATATAGAGTAATGTAAATGTTATATGAGATATTATGTGAGGTAAAGCCTTTACCATGAAAATACAATAGTGTATATAGAGTAATGTGAATGTTATGTGAGATAATTATGTGAGGTAAAGCCTTTACCATGAAAATATAATAGTATATATAGAGTAATGTGAATGTTATGTGAGATAATTATGTGAGGTAAAGCCTTTACCATGAAAATATAATAGTGTATATAGAGTAATGTGAATGTTATGTGAGATAATTATGTGAGGTAAAGCCTTTACCATGAAAATATAATAGTGTATATAGAGTAATGTGAATGTTATGTGAGATAATTATGTGAGGTAAAGCCTTTACCATGAAAATATAATAGTATATATAGAGTAATGTGAATGTTATGTGAGATAATTATGTGAGGTAAAGCCTTTACCATGAAAATATAATAGTGTATATAGAGTAATGTGAATGCTAAAGGGTTAAATAGCTTAATCAGGACAATATTAATGACAAAAACATGGGTCAAATAAATCATCTATATATAAATTGAGTGACTTCCATCCGTCTGTTTGCCACACAATGTGTGTGTTAAAGGAAGGAAGGGGATGGTGGAAAAACTATAGCAAAACAGCAGCTGGTGTTCCATTTGCTACACTGTGTGTGATTGTATGTGTATGTGTGTGTTTGTACAAATGTATGTGTATGTGTGTTTGTGTGAATGTATATCTGAGTGTGTATTTCTGTAAGTGTGTCTGTGTTTGCATGTTTATATTTATATACTCATACATATAAATGTATGCACATGCACATACATGTGAGCATATTGAAAAAAATCCTAGTATACTTAAATTATACCGAACATGGAATTTTACTGATTTTGTATGCAATCTATAGTGAGGGTGCTTGGCTGTTCCTGCACCTCAGCCTCGCTATTTCCCTTGGTAATGACATGAATGTTCAGGCATGCCTCAAAATATTCCATGCTTAGACCAGTCTTTACCAACACAGTCTCCATCCATTTGTTATGTTCTTTCATCTCCGTGTGAGATCCAGTATTTTGAGATTAGTTCTAACCTCTTCTATCCAAGTCCTCTCCCACCTCTCTGATATCTTAGTACTTCTTTATCCAACATTTATTATCCATATGCCTGTGTGAGATGCGTGATGCTCCATGGCAGTGAGACATGGGCAGCAACTGCGGAGGATATGCGACAGCTGGAGAGAAATGAAGCAAGCATGCTCTGTTGGATGTGCAATGTCAATGTGCGTGAACAACCAAGCATAGATGAGTTGAGAGAGAAACTCTTTAAGAGGAATAAACTGTAGTGTGCAGGAGAGAAGACTGCGTTGGTATGGACATGTGATGTGATGTGCATGGGGGATGACCACTGGGTAAAGATGTGTTAAGAAATCCCAGTGGAAGGAAGATGCAGTAGAGGAAGACCATGAAAATGATGGGCAGAGGTGGTGAGAGGTGATCTCAGATTGTTGAAGCTCTCAGAGGAGATGATGAAGGATCGTGACGAATGGAGAGATGTTGTGCTGAATAGGACCCTTCCCACCCTTGCAAGCAGGGAAAAGGGGACGTAAAGATAATGATGATGATGCATCTCATGTCTATACCAGCACAATCTTCTCTTTTGCACACAACTAATTCCTCTTATGCTTGATATTTTTCTCAGTTCATTATTTGCAGTGGATTTTCAGTATAGGTAGAGCGCGTCAGACACCATGCTTTACGGCATAAAGTTATGGCCCTTTATGTTCTGAGTTCAAATCCCACCGAGGTTAGCTTTGCCTTACATCCTTATGAGGGTCGATGAAATATAGTACCAGAAATGCACTGGAGTAATTGCTGGCCTGTGCCAAAAGTAGAAACAATTATTTGCCATTCTTGCACACTACATATCCATTGGAACATGCTTGACTTCACATATTCTCTACATTCACTCCCCATGTCTCACTACCATGCAGCATCACACTTGACATACATGCATCAAGCAGCCTGCATTTTTGCTTATAGAGAAAACCTATCTGTTGTCAACAGAGGTAACAGCTTTGTACTGTTCTTATTCTAGCTCAGGGGTTCCCAACATTTTGTGCACCATGCCCCACCTCAACATTTAAAAAAAATGTTATCCCCCACTCTTTCATATGAAATGATCAATTGCAAAGAGTAAACAAATTGGTATATAGATGGTACCAGATGCACAATAACATGTGTGGTGGATGTGAGACAGGAGTTTCTGACAGTAATGTGTACCATATAGGCAGTACCAGATGTACAATAACATATGGAGGAGGTGAGCCAGGAGTTTCTGACAGTAATGTGTACCATATAGGTGGTACCAGATGTACAATAACATATGGAGGAGGTGAGCCAGGAGTTTCTGACAGTAATGTGTACCATATAGGTGGTACCAGATGTACAATAACATGTGTGGAGGAGATGAGACAGGAGTTTCTGACAGTAATGTGTACCATATAGATGGTACCAGATGTACAATAACATGTGTGGTGGAGGTGAGACAGGAGTTTCTGACAGTAATGTGTACCATATAGGTGGTACCAGATGTACAATAACATATGGAGGAGGTGAGACAGGAGTTTCTGACAGTAATGTGTACCATATAGGTGGTACCAGATGTACAATAACATGTGTGGTGGATGTGAGACAGGAGTTTCTGACAGTAATGTGTACCATATAGATGGTACCAGATGTACAATAACATGTGTGGTGGATGTGAGACAGGAGTTTCTGACAGTAATGTGTACCATATAGATGGTACCAGATGTACAATAACATGTGTGGTGGATGTGAGACAGGAGTTTCTGACAGTAATGTGTACCATATAGATGGTACCAGATGTACAATAACATATGGAGGAGGTGAAACAGGAGTTTCTGACAGTAATGTGTACCATATAGATGGTACCAGATGTACAATAACATGTGTGGTGGATGTGAGACAGGAGTTTCTGACAGTAATGTGTACCATATAGATGGTACCAGATGTACAATAACATATGGAGGAGGTGAGGCAGGAGTTTCTGACAGTAATGTGTACCATATAGGTGGTGCCAGATGTACAATAACATATGGAGGAGGTGAGACAGAAGTTTCTGACAGTAATGTGTACCATATAGGTGGTACCAGATGTACAATAACATGTGTGGAGGAGGTGAGACAGGAGTTTCTGACAGTAATGTGTACCATATAGGTGGTGCCAGATGTACAATAACAAGTGTGGAGGAGGTGAGACAGGAGTTTCTGACAGTAATGTGTACCATATAGGTGGTGCCAGATGTAGAATAACATATGGAGGAGGTGAGACAGGAGTTTCTGACAGTAATGTGTACCATATAGGTGGTACCAGATGTACAATAACATGTGTGGAGGAGGTGAGACAGGAGTTTCTGACAGTAATGTGTACCATATAGGTGGTGCCAGATGTACAATAACATATGGAGGAGGTGAGACAGAAGTTTCTGACAGTAATGTGTACCATATAGGTGGTACCAGATGTACAATAACATATGGAGGAGGTGAGACAGGAGTTTCTGACAGTAATGTGTACCATATAGGTGGTGCCAGATGTACAATAACATATGGAGGAGGTGAGACAGAAGTTTCTGACAGTAATGTGTACCATATAGGTGGTGCCAGATGTACAATAACATATGGAGGAGGTGAGACAGAAGTTTCTGACAGTAATGTGTACCATATAGGTGGTGCCAGATGTACAATAACATATGGAGGAGGTGAGACAGAAGTTTCTGACAGTAATGTGTACCATATAGGTGGTACCAGATGTACAATAACATGTGTGGAGGAGGTGAAACAGGAGTTTCTGACAGTAATGTGTACCATATAGGTGGTACCAGATGTACAATAACATGTGGTGGAGGTGAGACAGGAGTTTCTGACAGTAATGTGTACCATATAGGTGGTGCCAGATGTACAATAACATATGGAGGAGGTGAGACAGGAGTTTCTGACAGTAATGTGTACCATATAGGTGGTGCCAGATGTACAATAACATATGGAGGAGGTGAGACAGGAGTTTCTGACAGTAATGTGTACCATATAGGTGGTGCCAGATGTACAATAACATATGGAGGAGGTGAGACAGGAGTTTCTGACAGTAATGTGTACCATATAGGTGGTACCAGATGTACAATAACATGTGTGGAGGAGGTGAGACAGGAGTTTCTGACAGTAATGTGTACCATATAGATGGTGCCAGATGTACAATAACATATGGAGGAGGTGAGACAGGAGTTTCTGACAGTAATGTGTACCATATAGGTGGTGCCAGATGTACAATAACATGTGGAGGAGGTGAGACAGGAGTTTCTGACAGTAATGTGTACCATATAGGTGGTGCCAGAAATAGCTGTCAAAACGGTTTGAGCTCTGCCGTCGGGGTCATACTTTTTCCTATATATATATAGAGAGAGAGAGACTGTGGTGATGAGACCGGGAAGACCACTAATCATGGGAGTACTCAATACATGGGGAGATGCATAGTGGGTATTTTACACATATATATATATATATGTAAAATACCCACTATGCATCTCCCCATGTATTTTATCTGATGAAATCGTACCAAAGTTCTTTTGGTACCCTTGAAATATATATAATAGAATAAATATGGTTTTATAAATATAGTTTCCATTTATTTAATATCATTGAATATTTACTCCAGAAGGCTGTCGAGTGCTCTGAACCAGTTATTAACATTTATATTTGTTGTATTTCCAACAAATTAAATATCCCTTCTACTTATATATATATATATATATATATATATATAGTTAGTTATGTAATAAACAACATAAGGCAATTATTCCATTTACCAGTGGTTTCTTAAAAGCAAAAAATTTTGCTTTCAATCCTCAGAATGAAAAAATTCAGACCAGTATTTTTTCATTCTGAGGATTGAAAGCAAAATTTTTTGCTTTTAAGAAACCACTGGTAAATGGAATAATTGCCTTATGTTGTTTATTACATAACTATTAAGCTCTGTTACCTACATAGAGCACTCTTTTTTCCTGGACTTTTCCGACGGAATTACTTCATTTATATATATATATATATATATATATATATATATATATATATATATATATATATATATATATATTATATATATCATCATCATCATCATCATCATCATCATCGTTTAACGTCTATTTTCTACGCTAGCATGGGTCTATTTATATGTATGAACAATTATAGTGATATATGTTATATAATAGTTCGAACATTTATATAAAATGTATATTTTAGTATAAGAGGCAGCGAATTTGTAATTTAAGAAGTAAATTCTGCTAGATAATTATTTTTTCATAAGGAAAATTAAGTGCCGGTGTCATTCGAGTAATCTCCCTTGTGGAACTCACCTGCCACGTCCACATTGTATTGCTGGAGGAAATATCAGTTGTCGCGCAATAATTTTGATTTCGGGGGTGTATTTCTTTACTAGTCGTATATATTAACTATCCAATATGGTAAGTCAATTTCATTACATTTATACATTCTTTTTATTTCATAATACAGGAAGAAATAAATCGCGTTAGATGGTTGACATTAAATATTTGACATCTGTCAACCGGTGTAACGAGACACCGTGGCATTTTGTAGATGTTGATTTTTTAAAAAAATTATATTTAATTGTTATTTTTTGAAGAAATTATTTTCGTTTTTGTAATTTTTATCAATATTTTGTTCACAATTACGAGCGTGAATGTTACTAAAAGGAATATTATTCGCCTAAAATGTTCCCAGAAATAAATGTAGTTGTTTAGCTTTGCTCGTGCAGACCTTTCATTAATAACAGGATCTCTGAGAGGAATTGAGAATCCTCGACAATAGAACTGGAATGGGATAAGAAAACGAAAATACTCTGTTAAATTCATCGTATTCTTTGCGTATATACACGTTAGGGTCAAGATTTGTTTGATTGATGGTACCCCCCGTCGGCTCGTGTATATATATATATATATATATATATATATATAGGAACCAGTAAGACCCCGACAGCTGAGCTCAAGCCGTTTCGACGGCTAATTCTGGACTGAATTAGCCGTCGAAACGGCTTGAGCTCAGCTGTCGGGGTCTTACTGGTTCCTATTACCCACTCTACTACCTCAAGTATTGAGTACTTTGGTGCGTTATGGTCCACCTGGTTCCTTACCACATTTCCTTCGTTATATATATATATATATATATATTATTATTATACTTTGGTAGTGTCATGCTGCCAATATATATATATTGTCAATGATACCCGAAGAATTTTATCAAAGTTGTATAAAAAGTCTTTCAACATGTGAAAACCAGTCATCAATATATATAAACTAGTCATCAATATATATAAACCAGTCATCAATATATATAAACTAGTCATCAATATATATAAACTAGTCATCAATATATATATTTTATGTATGGTCATTTGGTACCTGGTAAGGGTATTTAGACTGATACCAAGGTAGAGATGATCCTCTTCTGAGTATCGAGCACTTGTTATCGATCCCTCCCAGATGGGCATCAATAGGAGAAGAAGCGATAGTTAAACTTGAGCGTATGGCTGGTCTACTCCTTCTCGAGCCCTGACTTAATTAAGACTAAGCATTATCCGAGATTCCAGGAAATCCTCAAGTCTTAGTACAATATACACTCAGTAACCCGTCCCCACCTCACACAGGTCCCAATTAAAGTAATTCCAGTTGTGAAAATTTCGTCTTTTATGTGAGATCCAGCTTCTATTCCCCGTTTGGCCGAATGCAGTAGTTATTGTTTGAGTCTTTAGATCATAGAACAAAACAACTTGCGATACTTCTTTTGGTTCTCTGTGTTCTGAGTTCAATAACTTACCAGTCCAGGGTAGTGAATTGGCAGAAGTGTCAAAGCAGCGGACGAGATGCCTTGTGGTATTCGTTCCGGCACTTTACGTTTTGTGTACAAATCCCAGACCTGCCAACCTCTAAAAGGCCAAACGTGTCTGAGAAGGTGTGGTGGTGATAATCAGGGCTAAGAGAACAGGTGCCAGCCATTTAATGGAAATAACAGTAACAATTAGAAAACTAAAATAAACAGCTTGTTTTAGTATCACATTTGAATCCTTAAAAAATTGAAACAAGGGTATTTAAAAATATTTCCTGAAAGTAAACAACACTATACGAATTATTTCCTTATTGATTTCACAGTACCTTCATTATTTTCTAATAGATCCGTTTTAATCCCTACAATTCTTTCAACTAGAAAAAATGTCTTTAAAAAATGTTGTTGTTTTTTTATGTAGATATATAAATAAAAGAAAAAAAACACTTCTAATTAATCTAACAGAAAGAAATTTACAATGTGACCAGCTAAGATAATGTTTAGTCAGGGAGGGATGGGCAGTGCCAATGACTATTTTCGGAGCATCCAAGACTAGTGGAAGGGAAACTTGACAGACTGTGAACTCCACTAAAGGTCCTCAAATGTCAGGTGCTGGTTTTAAATTTGGGCGACGGATTAAGTGTACCACCCAACTAGGTCATAGCAGGATTTCAGACCTGTCAACTCTCCCTGTCCAATGTGGAGATCTCCCACCTACTTTGATGTGGATGAGTACTTTGGCCTCATGACACTCTCAGGAATATGTGGATGAAAAATAAGACTAATTGTTTGATTGTTAAAATTATTTTTTATTTAAAATTAATTTTCTTGGTTTTAATTAGAAGCTGATTAATATTATTTGTTATTTTTATCTTTTAAATTCTGTTTTCTACCCTTTTAGGTATCTGTCATCAACTCAGTTGATACAGCTCATGAAGATATGATTGTGAGTAAAGTTATTTTTTAAATAATACGATAAACCCACTCAGTAAAATTATTTAACCCTTTAACATTTGCATTATTCTCTCTCTATATATACTATTATATTTTTATGGTAAACACTTTATCTCAAATAATATCGAATCTATGAGATTTTGATATTATTTATTTTGAGAACAATGCCTTAACATAAGTATGAGCAGCCAGTTATGACTGGTTTGAACAGAAAGTGGTGACAGAATTCTGACCGGATACAGCTAGTTTAAATGCTAAAGGGTTAAATAACACAACAAATGCACCCAGTATAATTTTTTAAATAACACAATAAGTGCACCCAGTACCTGCTGTAATGTGGTTGGTGATAGGAAGGGCATCGAGCTGTAGAAAACTTGACAAGCAGAGGGTTGTGAGGGCACTGAGTTGTGTCAAGGACGTGACAGCCTCCGTAGTGTTGGTGATCTACATGATAAACACACCCAATACATTCTGTGGTTGGTGATAGGAAGCCTTCGAGTTGTAGAAAGCTGACCAAACAAATGGTTGGGAAAGCACTGAGTTGTGTTAAAGACGTGACAGCCTGTCCTGTGCACTTGGTAGTACATGAGACTGGACATAAGTGAGAGGACAGATCCTTGGCTTGTCTGGAAAATCAGTGGCCCCACTACAGTACTGACTTGATTTATGTAGACCCAGCCAACCCATGCTAGCAAGGAAAGCAGATGTTAAAATGACGATGATGTTGCTTAACCCATTAAGTAGCCCCACCTGAATGAACCTTTGGTTAAAAATATCCCAGTTGTAACCATTCAATATTTTTGTATATTGAAAACATTGTCCAATGTGTCCATTATTTAAGACAGTAGAGTGGGATTTGATGGAAATTTGGCAGCTATTTCTAGCTGGTTGAGTGACCACATAGAGGTTTTATTGACAGACCTCTTGCTAGCAGGGAAAACTGATGTTAATGATGAGATATATATATATATATTCACATACACACACATATGTACACACACACACACATATATATATACATATATACACATCACCCGAAATTATGACACGTTTATGGTAATACAGGAAATAATATATCAATATACATACATATATATATATATATATATACTCATATATAAAGGCACATGGCTTAGTGGTTAGAGCATTGGGGTGGTGTGTTGTTTCCTTGAGCAAGACACTTTATTTCACATTGCTCCAGTTTACTCAGCTGTAGAAATGAGATAATAGGACTGGGGTCCCTATCATTCCGCTGCAAAGTGGTCGTGGAGGTGCCACGGCAAAAAAGCACCCAGCACTCACTGTAAAGTGGATGTGTAGGCGCCACGGAAAAAATCACCCACCACTCATTGTAAATGAGGTTGGTATTAGGAAGGGCATCCAGCTGTAAAAATCAAGTCAGAATCAGTTCCCGTATGAGCAAGACAAGGTCAGCCGACCGGACACTGCCCACAACAGGACAACCCGTCTAACCCATGCTAGCGTGGAAGAACGGACGTAAAACGGTGATGATGGTGATGATGATGATGATATATATATATATACATACAGGCACACATACACAGTCCATTAACACAATTGAGATACACACACATATTTACAGAATATCTCTCTCTCCCTAAAAATAATTTTGTTCTGTGTGAAAAAACACACCTACCACTGCTGCTGCTACTACTATGACTACACCTCTCTCTATACACAAGATTTCATTTTTCCAGTCTCCTTCTCAACAAGGAAGATGAAAAAAACTTGCCTCCACACTTAATTTTAAATCTTTAATTTTTAGTTTTTTAATTCTTCTTAATTCTTTTTAATTGTAATTCTCAACACTTGATAAGAAGAATTTTACTAATACATCGAAACCGGTAATACTTTATAACTTTATATACATTATATACTTTCGATAAAATGAAGTACCAGTAATGCACTGGGTAATTGCTGGCCTTGTGCCTAACGTAGAAACAATTATATACTTTATATACATTATATACTTTATAATCATTATCTACTTTATATACTTTATACATTATATACTATATATACTTTATATACTTTACATACATTAAATACTTTATATACTTTCTAAAACTCTTGTTTAAAAGAATTGTCCCTCATTTTTTCAATAATGTCACTTTGACGAATCAAAAGAAAGGAAAAAAAAGAAAAACAGCCCCTTAAATATATGCTATTTCCAATTTCACCTTCTCTCTCTCTCTCTCTCTCTCTCTCTCTCTCTATAAATAAATAAAATCATCATCATCATCATTTTACGTCCGCTTTTCCCTGCTTGCAATATATATATATATATATATACATACACACACATGCCTATAATATATTATTATAGAAATGACTTCTACTAGACTAAAACTTTTATTTGTAAGAAATCATCAGGAAAGACTTTCCTGATGATTTTTTTTACAAATGAAACAGATCTAGTCCTGTGGAAGTCTTTCTATAAAAAAATAAAAATGCCGATGCTCTGCTAACGAATTGAGTATCTTTTGTAACTGTAGTTATCTCCTGATATACATCAGGAATCCACCTGTGTATGTATATATATATATATATATATATATATATATATATATATATATATATATATATACTGTCAACAGTTTAGATGTGGATGACACATGTAAACTCACATATCTGAGATGTTGAATAAGTGTTGGGCTCCAATTGCCTTGAACACACCCGAGCTGAACGATATAGAAACAATTGTAATAGGCAAATAAAGTTTCTACACAAGCTGCAAATCACACACACTCTCTCTCTCTCTCTCTCTCTTTCTATATATATATATATATGATGTGTTGTTTCCTTGAGCAAGACACTTTATTTCACATTGCTCCAGTTCAATCAGCTGTAGAAATGAGATGATAGGGACTGGAGTCTCTATCATTCCACTGCAAAGTGGTCGTGGAGGTGCCATGCCAAAAAAGTACCCAGCCCACACTGTAAAGTGGACGTGTAGGCGCCACGGGAAAAAAAAGGCACCCAGCACTCACTGTAAATGAGGTTGGTGTTAGGAAGGGCATCCAGCTGTAGAAATCAAGCCAGAATCAGTTCCCGTCCCACCCTTGCAAGCAGGGAAAAGTGGACGTAAAATGAAATGATGAATGATGATACCCATGTGTGTGAGAGAGAGAGAGAGAAATAGTAACCATTATCAAAAAGTATTTTGAATATACTTCTGAAAAAGATTTAATGAACTTTTATGATGAGTTATATTATATTTTGAAACCTGTTTATTTGTCACATTAAACAAGCATAATTTTTCTCTTCAGCATGATGCTCAAATGGATTATTATGGCAATAAGTTAGCCACATGTTCTTCTGATAAATCTGTGAAAATATTTGATGTCAGAAATGGCAGTCAGACACTTCAGGCTGATTTAAAAGCGTAAGTATTTGATAGAAAACTAACATTCTCATTGCTATTTACTAGGGTCAGCTGAAATGTTCATAGGCTGACCAAGATATTCTCATGAAATATATATATATGGAGGTTTATTTTTTCAGCATAGTCTCCAGAAAGAAACAATGCAGTGATTAATAAGAAGAGTTGAAATTAATGCATGCAAGATTTCACAGCTTTAACATCACTCTTTCATAGTCAGCCTATGAACTTTTCAGCCAACCTTTGTGCGTGTGTGTGTGTGTGTGTATATATATATATATATATATAAAGTTGTATTCCTGTCTGTTTGTTTGTTCACGAACTCCTCCTATAGTTTTGGAGATAGACCCCCATAACCATATGTATTCTGAAACTACATTGCCCAGGGTACTTGGATAAGTATATTTCATTTTAATCAAAGGGTTCCCCAGGGCACAAACCCATGCTGAAAATGTTTTCCCTTTGATTTATATGAAATTTAAACCATATGTAAATGTCAAGATATGTTGTCTATTCACAAAATTTTTGAATTGATATTTTGAAAAAAATTATAAGAAACAAAATAAGAATAAGATTTAATAATTGTTTCTACTTTTGGCACAAGGCCAGCAATTACCCAGTGCATTACTGGTACTTTATTTGATCAACCCCGTAAGGATGAAAGGCAAAGTTAACCTCGGCGGGATTTGAATAAGATTTAATAATGTAATTTTGATTTGATATATTACAAAAAATAATGTTTTCCAATTTTTGATGCATTACATTTTACATTGAGTAATATTGAAATGCAGAGTTTTACTCCATAAATTATATCACTGATTTAAAATCAATCATCATTTTCTTACAAAGAAAATGTGTGAAACGCAGCAAGGCACTGGTAATTCGGCTAGTATTATATATATATATATATATAATAATGAAATGACAGGAGGCTGGATTTGTGTAAATCCTTGAAAGGTTTATTATACTATGATCATTTCAATGACCGGGTTCCGTATGAATCCGGTGATATCATCAGGTATTCGAAATATAATACGTGAATGTAATAGATAAAATCCATGGGGCTGAAAATCGAGGATTTACACAAATCCAGCCTCCTGTCATTTCATTATAATATTTAACTCAGTAATAGCACCACCAACTACAAAAACAAAGACGGTTGAACTGCCTTACGTTGAGTACTCTCTATATTATTACATTGAGATTGACCATACGGAATTGACCAGCTCTATACAGTGGTGAACCCCAAACCTGGATATATATATATATATAAAATTAATGGAGATCGCTGGTATTAATTCAACATTCCCCGGCCATCGTCTAGCTTACTCAATGAATTTGCTGAATTGCAGTAATGGAGTTCCCATCAGCTGTTCATATTTAGTTTTAGTGCACATATTTAGTTTTAGCAGATGCGGTGGCGATGTTTAGGTAGAGAGAAAGGTGAAATTCTCATCCTTTGGACGATATTGTTTCTGTGTAACATATCTTCACAAATGCCAATATAGATCCTCAAAGTTCAGAAAATCACGTAATATGTGCAGACATTTACACAATTGGGTTGTTATATTCATCAGCAGGGAAGCCCAAGTCACACGTTAGTTTGATACAGGGTGTGTTAGCCATTGCCTCAGGATATGGAATCCAGTAGTCCTAGCTAATTTTACATCCTGTCTCTGAAAGGGGAAGGAACATATCGCAGACTAAAACATGTGACTTAGTAGCTAAATTCAAACAAAGGAATTCGCGCCAAGTAAAGAACTCAACTAGCCAATCACATATATACATATATATCATCATCATCATCATCATTTTATGTCCGCTTTTCCCTGCTTGCAAGGGTTGGACGGGTCCTATTCAGCACAGCATCTCTCCACTTGTCACGGTCCTTCGGAAAAGTTCATAGGCTGACAAGAATACTCTCATGGAATGACCAAATGAAGTTTATTTTTCAACATTAGTCCCTTGAAAGAAACAATGCAGTTATTAATAAGAAAAGTTGAAATTAATGCTTGCAAGATTTCACAGTTCTAACATCAATCCTTTATAGTCAGTCTATGAAGTTTTCAGCCTACCCTTGTACTATAAAATGTTGTTGGATTAAGTTCCGTTTTTGACAGAGGAGATACAATCTCTCAGATGGCACCAACCATGTTATAGATGAACTAAAGATCTAATTGTTTAAAGCCTTGATATATTCAATTTAGTAATCTAAACTATAATAAAGTAAGGAGTGCGGGACTGCGTACAGTTTATAATTTTTTTATTCCATTAGTAAAATAAGTTGGATTACTTTGAATAAATAATGAATGAATATTACATAATTTATCTACTAAATTTCGTGGCTGTTGATTAAATATATTTTATTATTTATTTAAAGATTCACTTCTTTAAAATTTTCAAATGTCAACACTTCCGGTTAGCGATCACTTAAATAAACATACATATATTTCCATCACTAATTTTCTCCTAATGCAGTTTATATATAATATCATCTTTTTTTAATGTATCATGGATTACGTTACTGATTACATAAGACAGTGTAACACAGTCTTTGTTCAATTTCTGTGGATATTGTCAATTACGATTTTATTTGATGTATCATATCTACATGCATATATACTTGCGTATAATATCAATATACACACTACACATGCTTGCAGAAAACCACCCGAAGTTGTTTTAATGAAAGCTTGAGTTTAACTTTTTGCATATAGTAACTGAAATTTTTCTTATAAACTCTCTTTAGCCATGATGGACCTGTCTGGCAGCTAGCCTGGGCACACCCTATGTTTGGATGTTTGCTAGCATCTTGTAGTTATGATCGTAAAGTCATAATATGGAAAGAGACCAATGGAACGTGGGCCAAACTCTACGAATATTCAAATCATGACTCTTCAGGTAAAATAACATTGTTAAAAAAAAATCTTAAATGTCATTAAGTGTGTAGAATCTGTTGATTAGAACTTTTATTTGCCACCCTGCCATACAACTCTCATGAGGACAAGCTGTAGCATATGTCCAGTGAAGCCTCCTTTAAATCCACACTGTAAAATGGTTGTGATGCCGACACAGCAAAAAAGCACCCAACGCACACTGTAAATGTGGTTGGCATTCGGAAGAGCCTCCAGCTGTGGAAACCAAGCCAGAATCAGTAATGTGTGAACAAGACCCAACATGTCACCTGACCCAACTTGCCTCAAACAGGACAACCCATCTAACCCATGATAGCATGGAAAAGTGGACGTTAAACAATGATGATGCTGATTTACACGTTTGCTGTGTGTGTCCTGTTTAGAATAGGTATACCTTACCTCTGTGTGTCCTGTTTAGAATAGGTATAGCTTACCTCCATGTGTCCTGTTTAGAATAGGTATACCTTACCTCCATGTGTCCTGTTTAGAATAGGTATAGCTTACCTCCATGTGTCCTGTTTAGAATAGGTATACCTTACCTCCATGTGTCCTGTTTAGAATAGGTATACCTTACCTCCGTGTGTCCTAAGAAGAGAATAGGTATAGCTTACCTCCATGTGTCCTGTTTAGAATAGGTATAGCTTACCTCCATGTGTCCTGTTTAGAATAGGTATAGCTTACCTCCATGTGTCCTGTTTAGAATAGGTATAGCTTACCTCCATGTGTCCTGTTTAGAATAGGTATACCTTACCTCCATGTGTCCTGTTTAGAATAGGTATACCTTACCTCCGTGTGTCCTAAGAAGAGAATAGGTATAGCTTACCTCCATGTGTCCTGTTTAGAATAGGTATACCTTACCTCCGTGTGTCCTGTTTAGAATAGGTATACCTTACCTCCGTGTGTCCTGTTTAGAATAGGTATACCTTACCTCCGTGTGTCCTGTTTAGAATAGGTATAGCTTACCTCCATGTGTCCTGTTTAGAATAGGTATAGCTTACCTCTGTGTGTCCTGTTTAGAATAGGTATAGCTTACCTCCATGTGTCCTGTTTAGAATAGGTATAGCTTACCTCCATGTGTCCTGTTTAGAATAGGTATAGCTTACCTCCATGTGTCCTGTTTAGAATAGGTATACCTTACCTCCGTGTGTCCTGTTTAGAATAGGTATAGCTTACCTCCATGTGTCCTGTTTAGAATAGGTATAGCTTACCTCCATGTGTCCTGTTTAGAATAGGTATACCTTACCTCTGTGTGTCCTGTTTAGAATAGGTATAGCTTACCTCCGTGTGTCCTGTTTAGAATAGGTATAGCTTACCTCCATGTGTCCTGTTTAGAATAGGTATAGCTTACCTCCATGTGTCCTGTTTAGAATAGGTATAGCTTACCTCCATGTATCCTGTTTAGAATAGGTATACCTTACCTCTGTGTGTCCTGTTTAGAATAGGTATAGCTTACCTCCGTGTGTCCTGTTTAGAATAGGTATAGCTTACCTCCATGTGTCCTGTTTAGAATAGGTATAGCTTACCTCCATGTGTCCTGTTTAGAATAGGTATAGCTTACCTCCATGTGTCCTGTTTAGAATAGGTATACCTTACCTCTGTGTGTCCTGTTTAGAATAGGTATAGCTTACCTCCGTGTGTCCTGTTTAGAATAGGTATAGCTTACCTCCGTGTGTCCTAAGAAGAGAATAGGTATACCTTACCTCTGTGTGTCCTGTTTAGAATAGGTATACCTTACCTCTGTGTGTCCTGTTTAGAATAGGTATAGCTTACCTCCGTGTGTCCTAAGAAGCGATAAAAGGTTTGGCACCAGGAAAGATATCCTGCTATAGAATATTGCCTCAAAAAGAACCCCATGATGAGTATGGAGCCTGTTATGGGGCTTACAAGGCTAACCCCTGCTTTAGCAGAGAGAATGGCCTTAAAAAGTTTCATCATCACCATTTTACATCCGTTCTTCCACGCTAGCATGGGTTAGACGGGTTGTCCTGTTGTAGGCAGTGTCCCGTCGGCTGATCTTGTCTTGCTCATACGGGAACTGATGCTGGCTTGATTTCTACAGCTGGATGCCCTTCCTAATGCCAACCTCATTTACAGTGAGTGTTGGGTGCTTTTTTGCCGTGGCACCTACATGTCCACTTTACAGAGTGGACTGGGTGCTTTTTTTTCCGTGGTGCCTACACATCCACTTTACAGTGTGGGCTGGGTGCTTTTTTGCCGTGGTACCTCCACGACCACTTTGCAGTGGGAGGGTGTGGGGGACATATTGTCTATATGCTTCAGCTTCGGCTTGTACCTGTGGGGCGGGGGGAGGGGGTCTTCTGTATTACTGCGTGACACCAGAGGTCACGGTTTCTTATTTGTATTTAAATATTTACATAATTTTTCCATAGTTCTGCTGGACAAGTTTATAAATGTGTCTACAAGTGTCTAGGTGGTTTTATTGATGATGATAATGATGATGATGATGATTGTTTGTTACAAAGTCTAAAGTCTGTCTCGAGCCCGGAGGCTCCTCAGACCGGTGTTTATCCTGGTTCCATGGCAACAAGAGACTGAGAGTACAAGACTTTAACCTGGACAAGATGCCAGTCCATCGCAGGGTTAAACCCCCAGCTATTACTGGTACTCACTTACAGTTGAGTATACTGGAGCAACGTGAAATGAAGTGTTTTGCTCAAGAACACAACACACAACCCAGTCTCGGAATCAAACCCACAACATTATGATTATAAGTTCAACACCCTCACCATTAGGCCATGTGCCTCTACATATATTTATTAGTAAGATATGTAATGAAGATGGTGATATGTTTAAATATGACCTTGGGGAACAAAAGTTGTGATCTAAAAGCGAAAACGTGTTTCGTTTCTCAACCTATTCATGCTTATGGAAGTAATTCTATACCACATGTCACCACCATAAATGAAACTTAAGGGTCAGTTCGCCACCTGGTCCCGGCCAACAGGATGGAGAAGACTTTGACCTGGAATACGGTGTGGGAAACACACTGGAACAGCCACTGTACCTTGTGGGGTTCATACTTGCTGAGCTCGCACTTGTGGGTAGTCAAATCAGCTCCTATAGCCATGAGTAGGGATTGTTGTATTTGAGATTTATTTCTAAATGGAACACAAAGATGTCAGCCAAACAACAATTCATCTCTGACTGATCTTTTAAGACCTACACACTGATCCTCTCTCGATAATGGGTTTTTAAACCCGAAAATATTTGAGATAATTAAATTTGCTAAGGTAAAATTCTATTGTCTTCATTCTTTCCTCTATAACATCTATTATCTTGGCATCTTTAATCTTCTATGCATTGTAGGGCTTTTAAACTTATTTAAATTTGTATTTCCTATTTCACAATGCTTCAAGCAAACTACAACACTCTATTATCATAATTATTAAATCTATTTAATGCTTCCCGAAATACGCCAAAACTACACCTGATGTACCCCTTCCATACACATGCACACGTGTGTATCATGACTCGTGCACTGTTCATTTTCCTGATGTTTGTGCATTGCCCTATGTACTGTACATGCACTTTTTGATGAGTTGTGGTGCACCTGGGCACTGTACACAATATTTCATTATTATTATTATTATTATTATTATTATATCATGACTCATACACTGTTCATTTTCCTGACATTTGTACATTATTCTATGTACTATACATGCACCTTTGATGAGTTGTAGTGCACCTGAGCACTGTACACAATAATTTCATTATTAAATCTATTTCACAGTTAATTCTGTCTGCTTTGCTCCTCATGAATTTGGCCTGATGTTGGCGTGCGCAAGTTCAGATGGTTCCATCTCAATTGTTTCTAGTCAAGGCAAGTTTATCTCTTCTGTAATTCTTTTTTTTTTTTCTCACCTTGTTGCTTTGTTATTTTCACTTCTTCTTCGCCCACTTATTCCTGAGAGGCGTCGTGGGGGCAGAGTCCTTCTCAAACACTCCTTCCATTGGGTCCTGTTAGAAACAACTATCTCCAACTGATCCAGCTGGATCCCCAAGTGTGACCAGCCAAGCTCATGGATGTTATCCAACCACCTTGCTTGTGATCTACCCCCCTGGGTATCTTGCTGGGTATCTTGCTGGTTGGTTTTGCCCGTAAAATCAGTCCAGCAAATCTTTCCTGAGACATTCTAACCACATGCCTATAGTATCGGAGCTGTGATCTCTCAATTTGGAGAAGTAGTGGCTCTACCTGAAGTGACTCAAGCAATTCTTTCCTGAGACATTCTAACCACATGTCCATAGTATCGGAGCTGTGATCTCTCAATTTGGAGAAGTAGTGGCTCTACCTGAAGTGACTCAAGCAATTCTTTCCTGAGACATTCTAACCACATGTCCATAGTATCGGAGCTGTGATCTCTCAACTTGGAGAAGTAGTGGCTCTACCTGAAGTGACTCAAGCAATTCTTTCCTGAGACATTCTAACCACATGTCCATAGTATCGGAGCTGTGATCTCTCAATTTGGAGAAGTAGTGGCTCTACCTGAAGTGACTCAAGCAATTCTTTCCTGAGACATTCTAACCACATGTCCATAGTATCGGAGCTGTGATCTCTCAATTTGGAGAAGTAGTGGCTCTACCTGAAGTGACTCAAGCAATTCTTTCCTGAGACATTCTAACCACATGTCCATAGTATCGGAGCTGTGATCTATCTCTCAATTTGGAGAAGTAGTGGCTCTACCTGAAGTGACTTTCTGATCTCTGAATTATGCACTTTATCGAGTAACATTACTCCAAAGATTCTTCAGAAGAACCTCATTTCGGCCACTTGTATTCACAATTGTATTCTTTCGGTCACTACCCAAGATTCAGGACCATAGGTAAGGGTTGGCATGAATACTGAAGCTGGCACATTACTGTTATTTTCAGGGCGGGGAATTGGCAGTATCGGTAGAGAGTCGGACGCCATGCTTTCTAGCATAGTTACGTCCCTTTACAGTCTGAGTTCAAATCCCGCAGAGGTTAACTTTGCCTTTCATCCTTACGGGGTCGATAAAATAAAGTACCAGTAATGTACTGGGTGATTGCTGGCCTTGTGCCTAAAGTAGAAACAATTACTGTTATTTTCACGTTTTTCTTAAATTTATTTTGCAGGTGAGGGAGACTGGGACACAAAGAAAATCATGAATGCTCATTCAGTAAGTTGTTAATTTTATACTGTTATCTTATTCTGTTACAGGCAGTTAGTTAATTAGGTTAAGGTGAAGACTTGTTATTGGTTTCTGCTTGGTTGGTGAGTGTATATGAAGGCATATATGATATGTCTTTGAATAATAGACATTTATTTATTTTGTGTGTTTTTAATGGTTTTCTGCATGAATCATCATCATCGTTTAACATCCATTTTCCACACTAGCATGGGTAGGACGGCTGTCCCTTTGTTAGAAATCAGGTCTGGGGACAGTTTTTTGCTCACACAGAACTGATTTTGTTTGGTTTCTACTACTGGATGCCCTTCCTAATGCCAACCACATTTACAGTGTGGACTGGGTGTTTTTTCTTGTGACACACGACCACTCTACAGTGTGGACTGGGTGTTTTTTGTTGTGGCTCCTACACAACCACATTTACAGTGTGGACTAGGTGTTTTTTGTTGTGACACCTACAAGACCACTTTACAGTGTGGACTGGGCTCTGCCGCCCGTCATAAACACATTACATATCAATGCTTGTGCAAACGACTTTCTCTCTTGAACATATCTGACTCCTCATGTGATGGTTGCTGGAATAGACTTATAGCAGATTTATATGAAATGGATGTTAATATTTTCTGTATAGATTACACAGTAGAGGGTAGCAGAGTGTTGGAGAGAGAAAGAGCATGACTTAGTGGTTAGAGCATGGGCTTGCAATCGAAAGGTTGTGAGTTCAATTCTCGGACCGGGTGATGTGTTGTTTCCTTGATCAAGACACTTTACTTCACATTACTCCAGTTTACTCAGCTGTAGAAATGAGACGATAGAACTTGGGTCCCTATCATTCCACTGTAAAGTGGACGTGGAGGTGCCACGGCAAAAAAGCACCCAGCCCACACTGTAAAGTGGACGTGTAGACGCCATGGAAAAAAAAGCACCCAGCACTCACTGTAAATGAGGTTGGTGTTAGGAAGAGCATCCAGCTGTAGAAATCAAGCCAGAATCAGTTCCCGTATGAGCAAGACAAGGTCAGCCGACCGGACACTGCCCACAACAGGACAACCCGTCTAACCCATGCTAGTGTGGAAGAACGGACGTAAAACGGTGATGATGATGATGAAAGAGAAAGATGGAGAAAGTGAAATCAGTTATGTTTGTAAAGTCAGATGACGTTTGTTTACTGTATATGGGTCAATTAGCAACAATAAACTAGGCGGTGGATTGGCAGTATCGGTAGAGTGTCGGACGCCATGCTTTGACGCATAGAGTTACGGCCCTTGCCATTCTGAGTTCAAATCCCGCCGAGGTTAACTTTGCTTTTCATCCTTACGGGTTCGATAAAATAAAAGAAGACGATCGACTTTCGTCAAATCGGACCGAGGGAACAATGTTTCCGTTGGTCTTTCCAATTGCTAATACTTGTTTCTACTTTAGGCACAAGGCCAGCAATTACCCAGTGCATTAGAAATCAAGCAATGTCCGGTCTTGCTCATACGGGAACTGATTCTGGCTTGATTGCTAATACTATCTATCGGTCGCAACTCCAGGTAGAAGGAGCAACGTGAAATAAAGTGTCTTGCTCAAGGACATAACGCATCGCCTGGTCCAGGAATCGAACTGACAACCTTACAATTGCGAATCCAATTCTCTAACCACTCAGCCACATGCCTTCACTAAAGTACCAGTAATACACTGGGTAATTGCTGGCCTTGTGCCAAAAGTAGAAACAATTATTATTCACTCGTGAATACTTTGAGGTATCCACCATGTTAAGAGCGAAAACAAATTTTATTTTTAATAAATTTTTGTATTTGCTTATATTTTTGTAATAATTTATTCTCTCTATATATGGAAGTTTTCCATTTTTAATTTCATTCTTATATTTTTCAGAGTGGCTGTAATGCTGTCTCCTGGGCCAATGCTATTGCACCAAGTTCTCTGGTAGAACAAACAAATCGGCAGCAGGCTTGCAAACGGTTTGTTTCAGGTGGTTGCGATAATCTTGTTAAAATCTGGAAGTAAGTCTCAAAGAAATTTCACTCTCTTATATTTCTTTAACCCTTTGGCATTCACATTACTCTATATTTACTATTGTATTTTCTTGGTAAGGCTTTATCTTACATAATTATCTCACATAATATTGAATCTCTGAGATTTTGATATTTATTTTGAGAACAATACCTTAACATAAGTATGAGCAGCCGGTTATGGCTAGTTTGAACAGAAAGATGTGAGAGAATTCTGGCCGGATATGGCCTGTTTAAATGCTAAAGGGTTAAATGATTTGCTTAATCTGCTAAACAAATGGGTAATTAGTCTGGTGGTCACCAAGAAGACAGAGTGTAAGTGAATAGTTTATTAGAACTATGCAAGCTATTTATAGGTGGTGGCAAATTGGCAGAGTCAGTAGAACATTGGATAGAATGCTTTGCAGTATTTGTTTCCGCTCTGTTCTCTGAGTTCAAATCCTGCCGAGATCAACTTTGCCTTTCATCCATTCAAGGTTGATAAAAAATGTATCAATCAGGTACTGGGATTGATTCTTCCTCTATATCGGGTGCTTTTTGTCATGTCACCAACATGACCACTTTAAGGAGTGGACAGATGCTTTTTGTCATGTCACCAACACGACCATTTTACAGTGTGGACCAGATACTTTTTGTCATGTCACCCACATGACAACTTTAAGGAGTGGACCAGATGCTTTTTGTCATGTCACCAACTGACCACTTTACAATGTGGACCAAATGCTTTTTGTCATGTCACCAACTGACCACTTTACAATGTGGACCAAGTGCTTTTTGTCATGTCACCAACTCAACCACTTTAAGGAGTGGACCAGATACTTTTTGTCATGTCACCAACACAGTGACACAGTGACTTTACAATATGGACCAAGTGCTTTTTGTCATGACACCAACACGACCACTTTACAGTGTGGACTGGATGCTTTTTGTCATGTCACCAACACGACCACTTTACAGTGTGGACTGGGTGCTTTTTGTCATGTCACCAACACGATTTTTCAATAATTATTTATTCGTTTATAAGATTTGATTTATACTTATCTTTCCTTTACTTGAATGAATATATATTTTATTTATTACTATCCAGAGAGTCTGAAGATGGACAATGGGTTTCTGAACAGAAACTAGAAAGTCATAATGATTGGGTAAGAGATGTTGCTTGGGCTCCTTCAATTGGTCTCCCTAAAAGTATTATTGCCAGCTGTTCCCAGGTACGTTTTCTCTACATGGATTTTTTAGATTTAATTAATCCTTTATCATTTATATTACTATATATTTACTATTGTATTTTCACAGTAAACACTTTTCCTCACAAAATTATCTCACATAATATTGAATCTACAAGATTTTGATATTATTTATTTTGAGAACAATACCTTCAAAGTACGAACTGCCAATTACGGCTGGTTTGAACAGAAAAAGGTGAGAGAATTCTGCCCGGATACGATCAGGTTAAATGCTAATGGGTTGACCCTTTAGTGTTCAAACCGGCCAGAATTCTCTATCTCTCTCTGTTGAAACTGGCTGTAACCGGTTGCTCAAACTGATGTTAAGGTATTGTTCTCAAAATAAATACTTTCAAAATCTCATAGATTCGATATTATGTGAGGTAAAGCCTTTACCATGAAAATATAATAGTATATATAGAGTAATGTGAATGCTAAAGGGTTAAATTCACATCAATTCTTTTTAATGATAAATGTATAATAGAATGGGGAGCTTCTTCTCTTCTTCTTTGCACACTTATTCCTGGGAGGGTCTTCAAACACTCCTTTCAGCGGGTCCTGCCAGAAACAACTGTTTCCAACTGATCCGGCTGGATCTCCAAGTGTGACCAACCAAGCTCATAGCTGTTATCCAACCATTTTGGGGTTTACCCCTGGGTCTCCCACTGGTTGGTTTTACCCGTAAAATTGAATGGAGAGCTGAAATGGTAAAATGGATAATATAGTGCACTGTTTGATCATTATTCTTGAAATCAACACTTTTGAACAAATAGTGCAATAGACTGGTGTAAATTCTTGTTATCTTATTGTGATGAGTGCTAACTTAAATACTGTAAGGTTTCTTTTCAAATCATTTTTACTATGTAAGGTATTTACTTACTTGAAGACTATATTTTTAAAAAATGAATCTCATGTATACTACTAATATTGAATGTATACTACTAATATTGAATAACAAATTCCAGTTTTCTTAAAACAACCACCTATGTCTCAAAATAGCATTTTAAGTTAATGTATCAAATTACTTTCATTTAACCCTTTAGCATTTGCTTTACTCTATATTTAGTATTGTATTTTCATGGTAAAGGTTTTACTTCACATAATATCGAATCTATGAGATTTTGATGTTATTCATTTTGAGAACAATACCTTAATATTGGATGAGCAGCTGGTTACAGCCAGTTTGAATAGAAAGAGATGAGAGAATTCTGGCTGGATATAGCCAGTTTAAGTGCTAAAGGGTTAAACCATTAGAACATCTTGGAAAGTTGATTTATTCCTTGCATAAAAATAATAAAGAAGGAATAATAGCAAGGAAATCATTTTAAGATATTAATAATGTATCTTCTTAATTCTTTGAAACATAATTTTGTTTTATAATTCTTTTATACTTTTACTTGTTTCACTCATTAGACTGTGGCCATGCTGTGGTGTATAGTTTTTAAATAATGCTTTGATTTATTTAAAAAAACATTTATTTTTATGTCTTTCAGGATGGTTCTGTGGTAATTTGGACTAATGATGGTAGTGCCAATGTATGGACACCCAAAATATTATTCCAGTTCAATGATGTTGTTTGGCATGTAAGTTGGTCTGTGACAGGCAATATTCTTGCTGTATCAGGTGGAGATAACAAGGTATGTGTTTTATTTGCTTAATTTATTTTGTAGGTTAACTAATTATTATATATTAACCCTTTAGCATTTACATTACACTATATTTACTATTATAGTTTCATGGTAGTTTACTTCACATAATTATCTCATACAATATCGAATCTATGAGATTTTGATATTATTCCTTTTGAGAACAATACCTTAACAACAGTTTGAACAGAAAGAGGTGAAAGAATTCTGGCCGGATATGGCCAGTTTAAATGCTAAAGGGTTAAAGCAGAGACCATAGAACCACCTCTTAAACATTCCATTTTCCATAAAAATAAAAATAGTGAGGTACAATGTTAAAAATATATTTTAGTATTTTAACATTTTTAATATATATATATATATATACACATACAAACACACATGATGGTGAGTACGGTGTGATCCTCCATGCATGAAAATATTCTTGCATTATGAAGTATTTTACTGATTAATAAGAAAGCTAACACCCCTTCCGATGTTAGCATGGGAGTGAGCGACTCTGCAGAGATAAGTGATCTTGTGCGTCTATACATCCCACAAAAACTTTATATATATATTTGTGTGTATGTCATCATCATCATCATTTCATTTTACGTCCACTTTTCCCTGCTTGCATGGGTGGGATGGGAACTGATTCTGGCTTGATTTCTACAGCTGGATGCCCTTCCTAACACCAACCTCATTTACAGTGACTGCTGGGTGCTATTTTGCCGTGGCACTTTCACGACCACTTTACAGTGGAATGATATGGACCCCAGTCCCTATCATCTCATTTCTACAGCTGAGTAAACTGGAGCAATGTGAAATAAAGTGTCTTGCTCAAGGAAACAACACATCACCTGGTCTGAATTGAACTCACAACCTTTCGATTGCAAGGCCAATGCTCTAACCACTAAGCCATGTGCCTCCATCTATATATAGATGGAGGCACATGGCTCAGTGGTTAGAGCATTGGCCTTGCAATTGAAAGGTTGTGAGTTCAATTCTCAGACCGGACAGGGTGATGTGTTGTTTCCTTGAGCAAGACACTTTATTTCACATTGCTCCAGTTTACTCAGCTGTAGAAATGAGATGATAGGGACTGGGGTCCATATCATTCCACTGCAAAGTGGTCGTGGAGGTGCCACGGCAAAAACGCACCCAGCAGTCACTGTAAATGAGGTTGGTGTTAGGAAGGGCATCCAGCTGTAGAAATCAAGCCAGAATCAGTTCCCGTCCCACCCTTGCAAGCAGGGAAAAGTGGACGTAAAATGAAATGATGATGAAATGATGATATATAATATATACAGACACACATGATGGTGAGTACGGTGTGATCCTCCATGCATGGAAACATTCTTGCACTATGAAGTATTTTACTGATTAATAAGAAAGCTAACACCCTGATGTTAGCATGGGAGTGAGCGACTCTGCAGAGATAAGTGATCTTGTGCGTCTATACATCCCACAAAAACTTTATATATATATTTGTGTGTATGTCATCATCATATATAAATAGATACATACAGTATATACATGCATGCTTCTTTTTATTTGCCTCTTGCCTTCACCCTATCCCACCTAAAAACAACTCTGTAGTCCTTGTGGATTGGCAGTATCGGTAGAGTGTCGGACGCCATGCTTTCCAGCATAGTTACGTCCCTTTACGATCTGAGTTCAAATCCCGCCGAGGTTGACTTTGCCTTTCGTCCTTACGGGGTCAATAAAATAAAGTACCAGTAATGCACTGGGTAATTGCTGGCCTTGTGCCTAAAGTAGAAACAATTATTAGGGACACCATGCTAGGGCGGTGGATTGGCAGTATCGGTAGAGGGTCGGACACCATGCTAGGGTGGTGGATTGGCAGTATCAGTAGAGGGTCGGACGCCTTGCTTTCCAGCATAGAGTTATGGCCCTTTCCATTCCGAGTTCAAATCCCGCTGAGGTCAACTTTCCCTTTCATCCTTACGGGGGTCGATAAAATAAAGTACCAGTAATGTACTGGGTAATTGCTGGCCTTGTGCCAAAAGTAGAAACAATTATTATTAGGGACAGTGGTTTGGTAGTATCGGTAGAGAATTGGGCAGCATACAGTTCTTTATGTTCTGAGGTTAGCTTTGCTTTTCATCCTTTCGGGGTTGATAAAATAAAGTACCAGTAACACACTGGTGTTGATTTAACCCTTTAGCATTTACATTACTTTATATTTTCAATTGTGTTTTCATGGTAAAGGCTTTATCTCACATAGTATCAAAAGCTATGAAATTTTGATGTTATTTATTTCGCAAACAATACCTTAACATAAGTATGAGCAGCTGATTACAGCTGGTTTGAGCAAAGAAAGTGAGAGAATTCTGGCCAGATATGGGTGGTTTAAATGCTAAAGGGTTAATCGACTTTCCTCTCCCCGAAAATTGTTGGCCTTGTGCCTAAATCAGAAGCCATAATTATAATTACTTTTTTTTTTTTTTTTACAGGTAACACTTTGGAAAGAGACATTGGAAGGTGAATGGGTCTGTATTAGTGATGTATCTAAAGGTCAAGGCCAGTTAAAATCATCGAGCTAAACTTCATTATATGAACATTTCAAAACATACGAGTATAAAATATAAAAAAAAATATATATGTATGGATTTAGGTCCAAATAAAATAATTTCTTATATTTGTTTTTGTTTTTCATTTCTATACTTTTTAAGGGCAGGGCATTATATTATTTCTATATTTTTTAAAGGGCAGGGCATTGTGTCATTTCTATATATTTTAAGAGTCGAGAGTTGTTTTATTTCTATATTTTTTAAGGGTAGAGAATTGTATCATTTTTATATTTTTTAAGGCAGAGAATTGTATCATTTCTAAAATGCTGGGCATTACGGGGTCGATAAAATAAAGTACCAGTAATACACTGGGATAATTGTGTCAAAAGTAGAAACAATTATATTATTTCTATTTTTTTTTTTAAAGGCTATGGATTAGCAGAATTACTATATTTTTTAAAGGCAGAAAAATGTATTTCTAAAAACAAATTTTAAGGGATGGGCATTATATTATTTCTGCGGTGAATTGGCAGTATCGGTAGAGGGTTGGACGCCATGCTTTCCAGCATAATTACATCCCTTTTTGGTCTGAGTTTAAATCCCGTCGAGGTTAACTTTGCCTTCATCCTTTCAGGGTCGATAAAATAAAGTACCAGTAATGCACATGGGTTAGACGGGTTTGTTCCACTTGAGGAGAGTTTGGTCGGGTGACCGTGTCTTGCTCATATAGAACTGTTTCTGGCTGGTTTTCTACGGCTGGATGCCCTTCCTAACGCCAACCAGATTTACAGTGTGGACTGGGTGCTTTTTACCATGTCTCCTACACGACCCCTTTATAGTGTGGACTGGGTGCTTTTTGTCAGGACACCTACATGACCACTTTTGTGTGGGCTGGATGTTCTGTAGTACCAACATAACTTTACAGAGAAAGGGTGGTGTGGGAGGATGGAGTAGGGGATGTAGGGTGGGGTGTATATTGGGTTAAGAGGTGCCTACTGACTAGGTTTAAGTTTGTATGTAAGGGAAGGCTGGTCTTCTGTATTACTGCATAGTGCCAAAGATCTCAATCCAGTGACATAGTCTTAGAGAGATGCAAATATGCAAGGTCAGTTTTTATCACCTAGTCCCATGTTTTTCTGGGTCTACCTACTTGGTAGCTTCCATCAATTTTGATCTCCCTGCACTTTTTTATACAGCTGTCATCCTTCATATGCATCACATGACCATACCAATGTAATCTCCTCAAAAGTAAACTGCATCTGATTCCTCTTATTCCTAATTTCTCACTTAGTTTGTTTACATTTTGCCGTTCGTGTATCCAACAGAGCATGCTTCATTCCTTTCCAATCTGCACAGATCCTATACGCACAATGCCCATGTCTCACTGCCATGTAACATTTTTAGAGAGAAACCTTTTGTGGCCAACAGCAGTATAAGCTCTCTGAACTCTTTCCATCCCGTTCTAACTCTGGCTACTGTACTGTCAGAACACCCTCCTCCACTGCTGATTTTGTCACCCATGTAACAGAAAGCGTCTACTATTTCCATAGAACCATCTGGGAAGTTGAAGGAGCTAGTATCTAGTGGGCACTTGCTACTTACTGCACCTGAGCATCAGCCACATATAAAATCTACATTCTTAGATAGCTTGCCTGTGATCCCACTACATCTTTTATGTACCTATAGTTTGAATTTGGGATATCGAATGGAATTTCTACCTCCTCCTTTCCTACACACTAAGCATGGCCATTTCCCAGAGGGCACCTGTGCCCTATTTTCCTTTCTGCAAGTTAACTTTAAGGCCTTTTGATTCTAGGCCATGCTTCCATGTTTGGAATTTCTTCTCTAGTTCAACCATAGATTCAGCTATGAGAGCTAGATCATCTGCATATAGAAGTTCCCATGGGCAACCAGTCTTAAACTGTTATAGCCTGTAGGGCAATAATAAACAGGAGGGGGCTAAGGACGAAACCTCGGTGAACACCTACTTTTACGCTAAATTCTTCACTATATTCATTGTTAATTCTAACATATATATACTTAAAAATAAAATTAGAATTCTATTTCTCACCCTAGCACAGCTGATACATAAATGTACAGATTAAAGTTGAAGCAAAGAATTTCTGCTTTTACTCTATTACAGTATCTTCTGTAATAGAGTGAAAGCAAAAATTCTTTGCTTAAACTTTAATCCATACTAATGATATAGATTGCTTTCTTTGTTTGTTGTGACATCCATTGTGGGATGGAAAGGCTTTCCTTAGGTAGAATCTCTTCATGCCTCTGCAGAAAGTATCATAAACCTTGTTGAAGTGTTCATCAGATTGCAAAGCTGAAAAGCGGTTTTGCAACTCGAGTTGTTCAAGAAAGCATTAATAGTTGTACTCTACAAAAAAGGTAGCAGACTTGATTGTAGGAACTATTGTCCTATCAGCCGATTGAGTCATGTTTACAAACTTTTCATGAGTATCATTGCAGCACGAGTGAAGTCAGACCTGTATGCCTCATTTCCTGAAACACAAGCTGCGTATCAACCTGGTAGAGGCACCATTGAGCAGATCCTAGCTATTCAACAAATCATTGAGAAATCAATAGAATTCAACAACCCTGTGCACATCACCTTCATTGACTTCACAAAATCTTGACAACGTGAAACTACCTTGCTTGTGGCAACTCTTAAACAATACCCCAATTAACAAGAAATACATCAACCTATTGAAAGAAACTTACAGCAACTCAACAGCATATATCAAAACAGATTTGGGAACTACACGCTGTAGAGACATCTTGAAGGGAGTTAAGCAGGGGATGTACTATCAGTACTTCTTTTCTGTATAGTTATAGCTGCACTTATCTACCAAACTGAAGAAGAATGCTCCTCTGGCTATCAAATAGGAGGTAAAATCCTATCAAATCGTAGCTATGCAGACGATCTGGCCATCATGAGTTACTCTAGAACTGATCTACAAAACTTTCTGAATGTACTGGCCAAACATTCGCTGGAGGCTGGCTTACACATCAACATCAAAACAAAGTGTATGACAATTGATAAAAACAATGCCAATCTCCAACTCAATCTACAACCAACAAATTGCTCAAGTTACAGAGTCTGTATATCTCGGTCACAAACTATCATCAAACAACAATGGAATGGTTGCTGTGCAGTATCGCATCGCTCTAGGTTGGGCAGCTTTCCACAAGAACAAGGAAGTACTAACATCAAAGCGAGTTTCTTACCATTTGAAGGATAAGATCTTCGATATTTACATCCTACCAGTTGTGTTATATGGTCTTGACTGTGTTAATTGAATGAGGACAAGGTCACTTTAGAAGCTCTCTATATTCCAGAACCACATCATGAGACTCGTGACTGGCAAGCGGCTCAGCGACCGTATCTGTATCAGCGAACTGCTCAACATTACCAAATTTAGACCAATTACATCAATTGTCAAGTCAAGAGTACTCAAACTATACGGCCCTATAAAAAGATCAACTCATGGTGTGAGTAGGTTATGCCTGGAAGGAAGGTTGGCTGGTAAGAGAAGCAGAGGCTGGCAGTCAAAACGATGGCTTGATAATGTGAACTTATGGACTGGACTTGATCTTTGCTCTTTGAACCCTGCTCCTGGTGATCAAACTTTGTGGAGAAAAATATCTAATGTTGGAAATGGTGGAGTTTAGTGTCTAAGTAATAGTAATGATATATGTATATATATCATCATCATATATATATATATACATACTCATACATGAGGTGTGTCAGAAAGAAACAGGATTGGGGTCACAAAATATGTTTTTTTCCTTGGACATAATCCCCCTTGAGTCTCCATACATTCTCTGCAGCTCTGATGTCTTCCACATTTGGAAAATGGGTCTCTTCACGATTCTCTTTAGCTTGGGTATAATGAAAATATCACACGGTTGGACAAAACAAAGGTAAATTCTTTATTTTGATGCTCCACAAGTTCTACCATCAATTTTAACAATTCTTTTTACAGTCAATGATTTGTACCTATTTTATTGCTTCAAATCCGCCATTACAGAATAGAAACAATATTTAAATTTTTAATTATATCAATGTCATGTCCATGAATGCCTTTAAAATAACAGTGAGTATTTTTTTACAATTCTTTTCAGAAGGCTATGAATTGGTAATAATTACTGTCTTGTATTTATTCTGGTCCCCTGTGCTCTGAGCTTGAATCCCTTGGGGTCAACTTTCTAATGATTAAATTGAATAAATTAAATTTCAACCCACGACCAAAAAGAGCTATTGAATGCATAATATATATATATAATTTCATGATAAACAACACAATATAATTATTTCATTTCTGAAGGTTTTGAGAAACTAGATGATTCTTCTAGCTTGTTTGTCAGACAAAACAATTATCCCTGTACAATACATAGAGCACTTGTCTTTCCTTTACCTTTTCTACAGAAATACTTAACACACACACATATATATGAATGTATGTGAGTGGAGGCACATGGCTTAGTGGTTAGAGCTTTGGCCTTGCAATCGAAAGGTTGTTAGTTCAATTCTCAGACCGGGTGATGTGTTGTTTCCTTGAGCAAGACACTTTATTTCACATTGCTCCAGTTTACTCAGCTGTAGAAATGAGATGATAGGGACTGGAGTCCCTATCATTCCACTGCAAAGTGGTTGTGGAGGTGCCACGACAAAAAAGCACCCAGCACTCACTGTAAATGAGGTTGGTGTTAGGAAGGGCATCCAGCTGTAGAAATCAAGCCAGCATCAGTTCCCGTCCAACCCTTGCAAGCAGGGAAAAGCGGACGTAAACTGATGATGATGATATGTATTGAAATATTGATTAATATGTAAAGTAATTAATCATATTATCTGACAAATAGGTTAATCAAAGTTCTACAGGGAGTCACTATTAGAACCTAAAATCAGCTCACCAATATAATTTTATAAATGTTTTCCATTAGGAGAATCGGTTTTATAACATCTTATACCATTGCGCCTGTATAATTTGTATTGAAATACGTACATATATGTAAAGTGTGGATACATTTGTTTCGACAATTCCTTACCTTTGCATTTATAAATCATCATTATCATCACCGTTTTACGTCCGTTCTTTCACGCTAGCATGGGTTAGACGGGTTGTCCTGTTTTGGGCAGTGTCTGGTCGGCTGACCATGCCTTGCTCATACAGGAACTGATTTGGCTTGATTTCTACAGCTGGATGCCCTTCCTAACACCAACCTCATTTACAGTGAGTACTGGGTGCTTTTTCGTGGCGCCTACACGTCCACTTTACAGTGTGGGCTGGGTGCTTTTTTGCCGTGGCACCTCCATGACCACCTTGCAGTGGGGGGTGTGGAGGCATATTGTCTATATGCTTCAGCTTGTACCCATGGGAGGTCGGGTACTCTGTATTACTGCGTGATGCCAGAGGTCACGGTCGTGTGTCATCGCCTTTGAGAGCTGTAATTGGGTAAGGTCGGCTTTTAATAAATATATATATATATATATTTATGCTAGCATGGAAAATGGACATTAAACAATGATGATGATGATTATGTGTATATATATATATCCAAAATTAAATTAAGGGTGTCATGTCCGAGAGACATGCACCATATCCACTGTAGAATATTCTCAAAGATTCCAATGAATATTTGAAGTTCTAGTTAAGCTCTAATTAGTTACCTACCTAGCTGTGTGTGCTTACACACTTTACAAATTATTCCCTGTGATTGTTTCATATGTTTATTTTATATATATATATATATATATATATATGTCAATCAATTTCTAGTTGATATATATATATTACTGCTAATTAATACTAGCCCGTCAAGCCTGCACTATATGCAAATGACCATCTTACATGTACCATCTGCAAAATCAAACTCTAATTTATTTTGCCTCAGTACCGTGTGAGTAAACAACACTGAAGATGGATAAAAGTCCTGAAACACTAGTATCTTGGTAGTCTCTCACAGCTACTGAAATACCTGTGAAATGATCACAGCTTATATTACCTAGAGTGAGTCATATACAATATGTTTATTATAACAAACAAAGACGACAGCTGTATAAAAAAAGTGCAGGGCGATAAAAATAGACGGTAGCCACGGAGTAAGGAGACCCAGAAAAACCTGGGACGACTTGATAAATTCTGACCTCACACACTTACACCTCTCCAAGACAATGTCACTGGACCGAGATCTTTGGCGCTACACAGTAACACAGAAGACCCGCCTTGCCTAATTACAAAGTGAAACCTACAGTCAGTAGGCACCTCTAACAAAAATACACCCCTGTCCCACTACCCCCACCCTATCCACACCACCCCTTTCAATGTAAAGTTATGTTTGTACCACAACATCCAGTCCGAAATAAATGAGGTCGTGTAGGTGTCACGACAAAAAAACACAGTCCACGCTGTAATGTGGCCATGTAGGTAACACGGTAAAAACCTCCCAGCCCACACTGTAAATGTAGTTGGTGTTAGGAAGGGTATCCAGCCGTAGAAAACCTGCCAGACAGTCTTATACGAGCAAGACAACCAATCTTGCCTCAAGTGGGAAAATTCACGTCCAAACCCATGCAAGCGTGGAAGATGGACGTTAAACGATGATGATATTTTATATACTTTCATATTTTTTGTTATGTCCCTTTACATTCCGATTTTAAATCTGGCTAGTGTTGATACAGTAAGTATTAATATGGTAATATGATACAATTTCCCTACATATTTCTGACATTATATCAACATTAGAAATTATGACAGCCACAATACTAATATATAAAAGCATAAGATTAAAGGAATCAGTTCAAGTTTATATGGTGACATTTACTGAAATATCACTTTTCCTGTATTTTCAATATGAAAGTAGAGGAATTTTAACCCTTATCAATTAATTAATGAAGAATTTTGAGGGATTAATAACATTATTAATTATTTCATTACTAAGATAGTAATTTAATGTAAGGTTCTTATATAAAATTATGTTGGAAGATTTTAATTTAAACCTTTAGCATTTAAACTGGCCATATCTGACCAGAATTCTCTCACCTCTTTCTGTTCACGCCGGCTGTAATCAGCCACTCATACTTATGTCAAGGTATTGTTCTCAAAATCTTGTAGATTCGATATTATGTGAGATAAAGCCTTTACTGTGAAAATATTATAGTAAATATAGAGTAATGTAAATGCTAAAGGGTTAAATTGGAAACCTTTAAAAGGGGTGTTTTTATTTCATAGAATCAGAGCCAGTTTTGGCAAGGTTGGTAACTAAAGGGTTAAAAAAAAAAAATAAAAAAAAAAAAGGTTTATATCAGTGTATCCCAAAGCTTGGGATATCAACCTGGTGAATGGTTGGACAGGATGACTTACTGAAAGACAAACAAAATATCTATGGAACAAGGAAGTATCTATAAAACTGCAGGTAAGAGACAACCAGACTTTGGAACACTATTATCACTGGAAGACATCTGTCAATTTTGTTAAGCTAAAACATTATTCGATCTTAACCCTTTAGCATTTAAACTGCCATATCCAGCCAGAATTCCCTCACCTCCCGGTTGTAACTGGTCGCTCATACTGACATAAAGGTATTGTTCTCAAAATAAATAATATCAAAATCTCATACATTCATTATTATGTGAGATAAAGCCTTTTCTGAGAAAATACAATAATATATATCATCATCATCATTCTTCGACTACTGTCGAGATGATGGATCTCACTCCCATGCCCCAGAACTCCCTGTCCCCCATATAGTGCGGTTCCCTGAGGAACAGGAACCCTGGTGCAGTCAGTTGCGAAATCCATCATCTTTTCAAATAGCTAATAATGTGTGTGGGCGCCACTACTACACACATGTGAAAGAATTTGACAGCCAAGTCTTGAAGAAGGTGCTTTCTCCTCCGTGTATATAATATATATAGAGTAATGTGAATGCTAAAGGGTTAAATTAACAGTTACTGTTTTGAATATTTCTATTATTATCTTCTATGAGGCTGTATTATGTCATTAACAATAGGTTTATTTTTACTAGCAGTGGTACCTGGCGTTGCATGGGATAAGGTATTTTGGAACGCGGGCTGCCAACAGACCTAATCGTGGAAAAACTGTATGCCTGGACAATATGTAAAGAAAATAAACCGAATACTCTGATGGCTGGATAATCTTTAAGATTTTCCTTGATGAAGCAGGAAAAATGCAGGTTTTCACGTAATGCGGGTCCTAGGGGATCAAGAAAATGAATTTTTTTTATGTGCATAATATGCCTTGAAATTTTGGGAAAATCGCCTCAAAAATGCCCTAAAAAGCTGAAAAAAAATGAAGTTTTTCACCTAATGCGAGCCCTAGCCCATAAAAAAGTTGGATTTTCTTTGCTTACAGTATGAAGAAGAGACTGACTAATACATAGTTACAATTTCAAGGAAATCCGTCTGACATAACGCCTCAAAAAAACCCCTAAAAAGCTGAAAAAACGCAGTTTTTCATTTAATGCGGGCCCTAGTGGATCAAATAGTTGAATTTTTTATGCGCATAAGACTCCCTGAAACATAAGTAATACACATGTGGGTACTTCTCGAGTAAAACAAGTAATACACAGTTGGGTACTTCGAGTTTTATGGATTCAAACTCACAGACAGACATCCTCAGTTTTATATATACTAGCAGAAAAACCACCCTTCGGCTGGTTTTCTGCTAGCATGTGTAGTGTGTATATTGATATTATACGCAGGTATATATACATGTAGATATGATACATAAAATAAAATCGTAATTGACAATATACACAGAAATTGAACGAAGACTGTGTTACACTGTCTTATGTAATCAGTAACGTAATCCATGATACATTAAAAAAAGACGATATTATATATAAACTGCATTAGGAGAAAATAAGTGACAGAAATATAGTATGTTTATTTAAGTGATCGCCACCGGAAGTGTTGACATCACTCTCTCTTTCTATATATATGGTAGTTGAAGTGGTGGTGGTGGTGGCAACGATATACCGGAAGTGCAACTTTGAAAAGAAGTCAATTTTAAATTATTTATTTTTATGAAATTATTTTTGTTTACAAAATTTAGTAGATAAATTATGTAATATTCATTCATTATTTATTCAAAGTATTTTTATTATTCAACTTATTTTACAAACGAGATAAAAAAATATAAACCGTACGCAGTCCTGCAGACCTTCCTTTATTATAGTTTAGATAGATGTTATCTGTCATAAACAATTGGTTTATCATCATTTATGGTGTTGTTATAAAGAATATCATATTCATGAGGTTATATCATCTGTCATAAAGAATATCTTATTATCATCTATGAAGTTATATTATCTATCATAAACAATGGGTTTATGGGAACCAAAATCAAAGATAATAACTTTGAAACTATTGATTTATAAGTTGTGACTTAACGATTGTTTGAAACATACTAGTAAATCAAAGTTCAGTGTTTCTGACTGCTAACAATTTATGTCTAACTTAAAGACTTAACTACTTTTCCTCTATAAATGACTGACATTGATCATAGCTGTCATGTGTATATATAGATTTTTTTGCTTCATAGTCTTTGAAAAAGTTATAGCGTTTATTCTGTATACTTTCTGAAATTTCTTCATTATTCTGTTGTTCATCACTTTCAGTTCCGCTCTCAGCATTTTCACCTTGACATAAATAGGCACCTTCTTCTGAAACCGATTCCGCATGTCTGCTTGTGCAAGTCTCAGGACTTGGTCCTTCATCAGGGTCAGACTCTGCTGCATATTTATTTGCATAATCCTTTTCTTCAGTCATAGAATGTGCCTTCTTTTCAGCTTCAATTTTATTTTTTTCATCCCAACTGCGCTGAAGCTGATATGGCTCAGAACTAGTGAAAGAATTATTACAACTATTGGAAGAAAGAGAATCGACTTCACTAGATGATTGATACGGTAGTTTTGTAATACTATCTTCAACATTTTCTGCATTATTATTTGCAATGTCTACAAGAAAAAAAAAATGACATATACATATTAATTGACTTGAAGTAGAGAGTTTTTAAAAATAAATTTTACTCAAAAATTGAAGATTTATTTAAATTTATATTTACTTGCATGTAAGGCACGTGGCTGAGTGGTTAGAGAGTCAGATTCACAATTGTGAGGTTGTGAGTTCGATTCTCAGACCGGGTGATATGTTGTGTTCTTGAGCAAGACGCTTTATTTCACGTTGCTCCTTCTACCTGGAGTTGTAACCGGCAATTAGTATCAGCAATGGAAAGACCAATGGAAACATTGTTTCCGCGGTCCGATTTGACGAGGTTCACCCCACTCGGCAAGTGAATGAGGTCGGGGATCTTACTGATCGATCAAAGCGAGATATTTACTTGATTTTACAGTTATTTCATCAAGTGAAACTTTACCAATTTAAATTATAAATTAAAATATTCAATTTAATTACTATATATACATGTAGATAAGTTGGAGTTTTTATTCATAAAACAGGCATCAAAAACTGCATGTCTATCACACCTTAACATTTGCAGCATGTACTACCACACACACATCTATCACACCTTAACATTTGCAGCATGTTCTACCACACACACATCTAACACACCTTAACATTTGCAGCATGTACTACGACACACATCTACCACACCTTAACATTTGCAGCATGTACTACCACACACACATCTATCACACCTTAACATTTGCAGCATGTACTACCACACACACATCTAACAAACCTTAAGATTTGCAGCATGTACTACCACACACACCTATCACACCTTAACATTTGAAGCATGTACTACCACACACACACCTATCACACCTTAACATTTGCAGCATGTACTACCACACACACCTATCACACCTTAACATTTGAAGCATGTACTACCACACACACACCTATCACACCTTAACATTTGCAGCATGTACTACCACACACACATCTACCACACCTTAACATTTGCAGCATGTACTACCACACCTTAACATTTGCAGCATGTACTACCACACACACCTATCACACCTTAACATTTGCAGCATGTACTATCACACACACATCTATCACACCTTAACATTTGCAGCATGTACTACCACACACACATCTACCACACCTTAACATTTGCAGCATGTACTACCACACACACACATAACACACCTTAACATTTGCAGCATGTACTACCACACACACATCTACCACACCTTAACATTTGCAGCATGTACTACCACACACATATCTATCACACCTTAACATTTGCAGCATGTACTACCACACACACCTACCACACCTTAACATTTGCAGCATGTACTACCACACACACATCTACCACACCTTAACATTTGCAGCATGTACTATCACACACACATATACCACACCTTAACATTTGCAGCATGTACTAACACACACATATCTATCACACCTTAACATTTGCAGCATCTACTACCACACACCTACCACACCTTAACATTTGCAGCATATACTACCACACACACACCTACCACACGTTAACATTTGCAGCATGTACTACCACACACACACCTATCACACCTTAACATTTGCAGCATGTACTACCACACACACATCTACCACACCTTAACATTTGCAGCATGTACTACCACACACACATCTATCACACGTTAACATTTGCAGCATGTACTACCACACACACATATAACACACCTTAACATTTGCAGCATGTACTACCACACACACATATAACACACCTTAACATTTGCAGCATGTACTACCACACACACCTACCACACCTTAACATTTGCAGCATGTACTACCACACACACATCTACCACACCTTAACATTTGCAGCATGTACTACCACACACACACCTATCACACCTTAACATTTGCAGCATGTACTACCACACACATCTACCACACCTTAACATTTGCAGCATGTACTACCACACACACGTCTATCACACCTTAACATTTGCAGCATGTACTACCACACACACATCTATCACACCTTAACATTTGCAGCATGTACTACCACACACATCTACCACACCTTAACATTTGCAGCATTTACTACCACACACACATCTATCACACCTTAACATTTGCAGCATGTACTATCACACACACATCTATCACACCTTAACATTTGCAGCATGTACTACCACACACACACCTACCACACCTTAACATTTGCAGCATGTACTACCACACACACACCTACCACACCTTAACATTTGCAGCATGTACTACCACACACACATCTATCACACCTTAACATTTGCAGCATGTACTACCACACACACACCTATCACACCTTAACATTTGCAGCATGTACTACCACACACACCTACCACACCTTAACATTTGCAGCATGTACTACCACATACACACCTACCACACCTTAACATTTGCAGCATGTACTACCACACACACACCTATCACACCTTAACATTTGCAGCATGTACTACCACACACACATCTATCACACCTTAACATTTGCAGCATGTACTACCACACACACCTACCACACCTTAACATTTGCAGCATGTACTACCACACACACCTACCACACCTTAACATTTGCAGCATGTACTACCACACACATCTATCACACCTTAACATTTGCAGCATGTACTACCACATACACACCTACCACACCTTAACATTTGCAGCATGTACTACCACACACACCTACCACACCTTAACATTTGCAGCATGTACTACCACATACACACCTACCACACCTTAACATTTGCAGCATGTACTACCACACACACACCTATCACACCTTAACATTTGCAGCATGTACTACCACACACACATCTATCACACCTTAACATTTGCAGCATGTACTACCACACACACCTACCACACCTTAACATTTGCAGCATGTACTACCACACACACACCTATCACACCTTAACATTTGCAGCATGTACTACCACACACACATATACCACACCTTAACATTTGCAGCATGTACTACCACACACACACCTATCACACCTTAACATTTGCAGCATGTACTACCACACACACATCTATCACACCTTAACATTTGCAGCATGTACTACCACACACACATCTACCACACCTTAACATTTGCAGCATGTACTACCACACACACACCTACCACACCTTAACATTTGCAGCATGTACTACCACACACACATCTATCACATCTTAACATTTGCAGCATGTACGACCACACACACCTACCACACCTTAACATTTGCAGCATGTACTACCACACACACACCTATCACACCTTAACATTTGCAGCATGTACTACCACACACACATCTACCACACCTTAACATTTGCAGCATGTACTACCACACACACACCTACCACACCTTAACATTTGCAGCATGTACTACCACACACACATCTATCACACCTTAACATTTGCAGCATGTACGACCACACACACCTACCACACCTTAACATTTGCAGCATGTACTACCACACACACACCTATCACACCTTAACATTTGCAGCATGTACTACCACACACACATCTACCACACCTTAACATTTGCAGCATGTACTACCACACACACACCTACCACACCTTAACATTTGCAGCATGTACTACCACACACACATCTAACACACCTTAACATTTGCAGCATGTACTACCACACACACACCTATCACACCTTAACATTTGCAGCATGTACTACCACACACACATATACCACACCTTAACATTTGCAGCATGTACTACCACACACACACACCTATCACACCTTAACATTTGCAGCATGTACTACCACACACACATCTATCACACCTTAACATTTGCAGCATGTACAACCACACACACCTACCACACCTTAACATTTGCAGCATGTACTACCACACACACACCTATCACACCTTAACATTTGCAGCATGTACTACCACACACACATATACCACACCTTAACATTTGCAGCATGTACTACCACACACACACCTACCACACCTTAACATTTGCAGCATGTACTACCACACACACACCTATCACACCTTAACATTTGCAGCATGTACTACCACACACACCTACCACACCTTAACATTTGCAGCATGTACTACCACACACACACGTCTATCACACCTTAACATTTGCAGCATGTACTACCACACACACGTCTATCACACCTTAACATTTGCAGCATGTACTACCACACACACACCTATCACACCTTAACATTTGCAGCATGTACTACCACACACACATATACCACACCTTAACATTTGCAGCATGTACTACCACACACACACCTACCACACCTTAACATTTGCAGCATGTACTACCACACACACACCTATCACACCTTAACATTTGCAGCATGTACTACCACACACACCTACCACACCTTAACATTTGCAGCATGTACTACCACACACACACGTCTATCACACCTTAACATTTGCAGCATGTACTACCACACACACGTCTATCACACCTTAACATTTGCACCATGTACTACCACACACACAGCTACCACACCTTAACATTTGCAGCATGTACTACCACACACACACCTACCACACCTTAACATTTGCAGCATGTACTACCACACACACGTCTATCACACCTTAACATTTGCAGCATGTACAACCACACACACATCTACCACACCTTAACATTTGCAGCATGTACAACCACACACACATCTACCACACCTTAACATTTGCAGCATATACTACCACACACACATATACCACACCTTAACATTTGCAGCATGTACTACCACACACACGTCTATCACACCTTAACATTTGCAGCATGTACTACCACACACACCTACCACACCTTAACATTTGCAGCATGTACTACCACACACACCTACCACACCTTAACATTTGCAGCATGTACTACCACACACACCTACCACACCTTAACATTTGCAGCATGTACTACCACACACACATATAACACACCTTAACATTTGCAGCATGTACTACCACACACACGTCTAACACACCTTAACATTTGCAGCATGTACTACCACACACACATCTACCACACCTTAACATTTGCAGCATGTACTACCACACACACACCTACCACACCTTAACATTTGCAGCATGTACTACCACACACACCTACCACACCTTAACATTTGCAGCATGTACTACCACACACACGTCTATCACACCTTAACATTTGCAGCATGTACTACCACACACATCTACCACACCTTAACATTTGCAGCATGTACTACCACACACACATCTACCACACCTTAACATTTGCAGCATGTACTACCACACACACATCTACCACACCTTAACATTTGCAGCATATACTACCACACACACATCTACCACACCTTAACATCTGCAGCATGTACTACCACACACACACCTACCACACCTTAACATTTGCAGCATGTACTACCACACACACATATAACACACCTTAACATTTGCAGCATGTACTACCACACACACACCTACCACACCTTAACATTTGCAGCATGTACTACCACACACACACCTACCACACCTTAACATTTGCAGCATGTACTACCACACACACATATAACACACCTTAACATTTGCAGCATGTACTACCACACACACATATAACACACCTTAACATTTGCAGCATGTACTACCACACACACACCTACCACACCTTAACATTTGCAGCATGTACTACCACACACACATCTATCACACCTTAACATTTGCAGCATGTACTACCACACACACATCTATCACACCTTAACATTTGCAGCATGTACTACCACACACACATCTAACACACCTTAACATTTGCAGCATGTACTACCACACACACATCTATCACACCTTAACATTTGCAGCATGTACTACCACACACATCTATCACACCTTAACATTTGCAGCATGTACTACCACACACACATATAACACACCTTAACATTTGCAGCATGTACTACCACACACACATCTACCACACCTTAACATTTGCACCATGTACTACCACACACACATCTATCACACCTTAACGTTTGTAGCATGTACTACCACACACACATATAACACACCTTAACATTTGCAGCATGTACTACCACACACACACACACCTATCACACCTTAACATTTGCAGCATGTACTACCACACACACATATACCACACCTTAACATTTGCAGCATGTACTACCACACACACACATCTACCACACCTTAACATTTGCAACATGTACTACCACACACACACATCTACCACACCTTAACATTTGCAGCATGTACTACCACACACACACATCTACCACACCTTAACATTTGCAGCATGTACTACCACACACACATCTATCACACCTTAACATTTGCAGCATGTACTACCACACACACACCTATCACACCTTAACATTTGCAGCATGTACTACCACACACACATCTACCACACCTTAACATTTGCAGCATGTACTACCACACACACATCTATCACACCTTAACATTTGCAGCATGTACTACCACACACACATCTACCACACCTTAACATTTGCAGCATGTACTACCACACACACCTACCACACCTTAACATTTGCAGCATGTACTACCACACACACATCTATCACACCTTAACATTTGCAGCATGTACTACCACACACACATCTACCACACCATAACATTTGCAGCATGTACTACCACACACACATCTACCACACCTTAACATTTGCACCATGTACTACCACACACACATATAACACACCTTAACATTTGCAGCATGTACTACCACACACACATCTATCACACCTCAACATTTGCAGCATGTACTACCACACACACATCTACCACACCTTAACATTTGCAGCATGTACTACCACACACACATTAACATTTGCAGCATGTACTACCACACACACCTCTACCACACCTTAACATTTGCAGCATGTACTACCACACACACATCTATCACACCTTAACATTTGCAGCATGTACTACCACACACACACCTATCACACCTTAACATTTGCAGCATGTACTACCACACACACATATAACACACCTTAACATTTGCAGCATGTACTACCACACACACACATCTACCACACCTTAACATTTGCAGCATGTACTACCACACACACATCTATCACACCTTAACATTTGCAGCATGTACTACCACACACACCTCTATCAGACCTTAACATTTGCAGCATGTACTACCACACACACATCTACCACACCTTAACATTTGCAGCATGTACTACCACACACACATATAACACACCTTAACATTTGCAGCATGTACTACCACACACACATCTACCACACCTTAACATTTGCAGCATGTACTACCACACACACATATAACACACCTTAACATTTGCAGCATGTACTACTACACACACATCTATCACACCTTAACATTTGCAGCATGTACTACCACACACACACCTACCACACCTTAACATTTGCAGCATGTACTACCACACACACACCTATCATACCTTAACATTTGCAGCATGTACTACCACACACACACCTACCACACCTTAACATTTGCAGCATGTACTACCACACACACACATCTACCACAACTTAACATTTGCAGCATGTACTACCACACACACACATCTACCACACCTTAACATTTGCAGCATGTACTACCACACACACACCTACCACAACTTAACATTTGCAGCATGTACTACCACACACACACATCTACCACAACTTAACATTTGCAGCATGTACTACCACACACACATCTATCACACCTTAACATTTGCAGCATGTACTACCACACACACATCTATCACACCTTAACATTTGCAGCATGTACTACCACACACACATCTATCACACCTTAACATTTGCAGCATGTACTACCACACACACACCTATCACACCTTAACATTTGCAGCATGTACTACCACACACACACATCTATCACACCTTAACCTTTGCAGCATGTACTACCACACACACACCTACCACACCTTAACATTTGCAGCATGTACTACCACACACACATATAACACACCTTAACATTTGCAGCATGTACTACCACACACACATATAACACACCTTAACATTTGCAGCATGTACTACCACACACACACCTACCACACCTTAACATTTGCAGCATGTACTACCACACACACATATACCACACCTTAACATTTGCAGCATGTACTACCACACACACACATCTACCACACCTTAACATTTGCAGCATGTACTACCACACACACATCTAACACACCTTAACATTTGCAGCATGTACTACCACACACACATCTAACACACCTTAACATTTGCAGCATGTACTACCACACACACATCTACGACACCTTAACATTTGCAGCATGTACTACCACACACACATCTATCACACCTTAACATTTGCAGCATGTACTACCACACACACATCTACGACACCTTAACATTTGCAGCATGTACTACCACACACACATCTACCACACCTTAACATTTGCAGCATGTACTACCACACACACGTCTATCACACCTTAACATTTGCAGCATGTACTACTACACACACACCTACCACACCTTAACATTGGCAGCATGTACTACCACACACACATCTAACACACTTTAACATTTGCAGCATGTACTACCACACACACACCTATCACACCTTAACATTTGCAGCATGTACTACTACACACACACCTACCACACCTTAACATTGGCAGCATGTACTACTACACACACACCTACCACACCTTAACATTTGCAGCATGTACTACCACACACACACCTACCACACCTTAACATTTGCAGCATGTACTACCACACACACACCTATCACACCTTAACATTTGCAGCATGTACTACCACACACACATATACCACACCTTAACATTTGCAGCATGTACTACCACACACACATATACCACACCTTAACATTTGCAGCATGTACTACCACACACACACATCTATCACACCTTAACATTTGCAGCATGTACTACCACACACACACCTATCATACCTTAACATTTGCAGCATGTACTACCACACACACATATACCACACCTTAACATTTGCAGCATGTACTACCACACACACACCCACCTATCACACCTTAACATTTGCAGCATGTACTACCACACACACACATATAACACACCTTAACATTTGCAGCATGTACTACCACACACACACCCACCTATCACACCTTAACATTGGCAGCATGTACTACCACACACACATCTATCACACCTTAACATTTGCAGCATGTACTACCACACACACATATAACACACCTTAACATTTGCAGCATGTACTACCACACACACATATATCACACCTTAACATTGGCAGCATGTACTACCACACACACATCTATCACACCTTAACATTTGCAGCATGTACTACCACACACACATCTATCACACCTTAACATTTGCAGCATGTACTACCACACACACACCTACCACACCTTAACATTTGCAGCATGTACTACCACACACACATCTAACACACCTTAACATTTGCAGCATGTACTACCACACACACATATATCACACCTTAACATTTGCAGCATGTACTACCACACATACACATCTACCACACCTTAACATTTGCAGCATGTACTACCACACACACATCTATCACACCTTAACATTTGCAGCATGTACTACCACACACACACCTACCACACCTTAACATTTGCAGCATGTACTACCACACACACATATAACACACCTTAACATTTGCAGCATGTACTACCACACACACATATATCACACCTTAACATTGGCAGCATGTACTACCACACACACATCTATCACACCTTAACATTTGCAGCATGTACTACCACACACACATCTATCACACCTTAACATTTGCAGCATGTACTACCACACACACACGTCTATCACACCTTAACATTTGCAGCATGTACTACCACACACACATCTATCACACCTTAACATTTGCAGCATGTACTACCACACACACACATCTATCACACCTTAACATTTGCAGCATGTACTACCACACACACATCTATCACACCTTAACATTTGCAGCATGTACTACCACACACACATCTATCACACCTTAACATTTGCAGCATGTACTACCACACACACATCTATCACACCTTAACATTTGCAGCATGTACTACCACACACATCTATCACACCTTAACATTTACAGCATGTACTACCACACACACATCTATCACACCTTAACATTTGCAGCATGTACTACCACACACACACCTACCACACCTTAACATTTGCAGCATGTACTACCACACACACATATATCACACCTTAACATTGGCAGCATGTACTACCACACACACATCTATCACACCTTAACATTTGCAGCATGTACTACCACACACACATCTATCACACCTTAACATTTGCAGCATGTACTACCACACACACATCTACCACACCTTAACATTTGCAGCATGTACTACCACACACACATATAACACACCTTAACATTTGCAGCATGTACTACCACACACACATATATCACACCTTAACATTTGCAGCATGTACTACCACACACACACCTACCACACCTTAACATTTGCAGCATGTACTACCACACACACATATAACACACCTTAACATTTGCAGCATGTACTACCACACACACATATATCACACCTTAACATTGGCAGCATGTACTACCACACACACATCTATCACACCTTAACATTTGCAGCATGTACTACCACACACACATATAACACACCTTAACATTTGCAGCATGTACTACCACACACACATCTATCACACCTTAACATTTGCAGCATGTACTACCACACACACATCTATCACACCTTAACATTTGCAGCATGTACTACCACACACACACCTACCACACCTTAACATTTGCAGCATGTACTACCACACACACATATAACACACCTTAACATTTGCAGCATGTACTACCACACACACATCTATCACACCTTAACATTTGCAGCATGTACTACCACACACACATCTACCACACCTTAACATTTGCAGCATGTACTACCACACACACATATAACACACCTTAACATTTGCAGCATGTACTACCACACACACATCTATCACACCTTAACATTTGCAGCATGTACTACCACACACACATCTATCACACCTTAACATTTGCAGCATGTACTACCACACCTTAACATTTGCAGCATGTACTACCACACACACATATAACACACCTTAACATTTGCAGCATGTACTACCACACACACATATATCACACCTTAACATTGGCAGCATGTACTACCACACACACATCTATCACACCTTAACATTTGCAGCATGTACTACCACACACACATATAACACACCTTAACATTTGCAGCATGTACTACCACACACACATATATCACACCTTAACATTGGCAGCATGTACTACCACACACACATCTATCACACCTTAACATTTGCAGCATGTACTACCACACACACATATAACACACCTTAACATTTGCAGCATGTACTACCACACACACATATATCACACCTTAACATTGGCAGCATGTACTACCACACACACATCTATCACACCTTAACATTTGCAGCATGTACTACCACACACACATATAACACACCTTAACATTTGCAGCATGTACTACCACACACACATCTACCACACCTTAACATTTGCAGCATGTACTACCACACACACATATAACACACCTTAACATTTGCAGCATGTACTACCACACACACATATATCACACCTTAACATTGGCAGCATGTACTACCACACACACATCTATCACACCTTAACATTTGCAGCATGTACTACCACACACACATATAACACACCTTAACATTTGCAGCATGTACTACCACACACACATCTACCACACCTTAACATTTGCAGCATGTACTACCACACACACATCTATCACACCTTAACATTTGCAGCATGTACTACCACACACACCTCTATCACACCTTAACATTTGCAGCATGTACTACCACACACACATCTACCACACCTTAACATTTGCAGCATGTACTACCACACACACACATCTATCACACCTTAACATTTGCAGCATGTACTACCACACACACATCTACCACACCTTAACATTTGCAGCATGTACTACCACACACACATCTACCACACCTTAACATTTGCAGCATGTACTACCACACACACACGTCTATCACACCTTAACATTTGCAGCATGTACTACCACACACACATATAACACACCTTAACATTTGCAGCATGTACTACCACACACACACACCTATCACACCTTAACATTTGCAGCATGTACTACCACACACACATATAACACACCTTAACATTTGCAGCATGTACTACCACACACACACATCTACCACACCTTAACATTTGCAGCATGTACTACCACACACACATCTATCACACCTTAACATTTGCTGCATGTAGTACCACACACACACCTACCACACCTTAACATTTGCAGCATGTACTACCACACACACATCTACCACACCTTAACATTTGCAGCATGTACTACCACACACACACCTACCACACCTTAACATTGGCAGCATGTACTACCACACACACACCTACCACACCTTAACATTGGCAGCATGTACTACCACACACACACCTACCACACCTTAACATTTGCAGCATGTACTACCACACACACATATAACACACCTTAACATTTGCAGCATGTACTACCACACACACACATCTACCACACCTTAACATTTGCAGCATGTACTACCACACACACATCTATCACACCTTAACATTTGCAGCATGTACTACCACACACACATCTATCACACCTTAACATTTGCAGCATGTACTACCACACACACACGTCTATCACACCTTAACATTTGCAGCATGTACTACCACACACACATCTACCACACCTTAACATTTGCAGCATGTACTACCACACACACACACCTACCACACCTTAACATTTGCAGCATGTACTACCACACACACATATAACACACCTTAACATTTGCAGCATGTACTACCACACACACATATAACACACCTTAACATTTGCAGCATGTACTACCACACACATCTACCACACCTTAACATTTGCAGCATGTACTACCACACACATCTACCACACCTTAACATTTGCAGCATGTACTACCACACACATCTACCACACCTTAACATTTGCAGCATGTACTACCACACATACCTACCACACCTTAACATTTGCAGCATGTACTACCACACACATCTACCACACCTTAACATTTGCAGCATGTACTACCACACATACCTACCACACCTTAACATTTGCAGCATGTACTACCACACACACATCTATCACACCTTAACATTTGCAGCATGTACTACCACACACATCTACCACACCTTAACATTTGCAGCATGTACTACCACACACACATCTACCACACCTTAACATTTGCAGCATGTACTACCACACACATCTACCACACCTTAACATTTGCAGCATGTACTACCACACACACATCTATCACACCTTAACATTTGCAGCATGTACTACCACACACACATCTAACACACCTTAACATTTGCAGCATGTACTACCACACACACATCTACCACACCTTAACATTTGCAGCATGTACTACCACACACACATCTATCACACCTTAACATTTGCAGCATGTACTACCACACACACACCTACCACACCTTAACATTTGCAGCATGTACTACCACACACACATCTACCACACCTTAACATTTGCAGCATGTACTACCACACACACATATAACACACCTTAACATTTGCAGCATGTACTACCACACACACACCTATCACACCTTAACATTTGCAGCATGTACTACCACACACACATCTACCACACCTTAACATTTGCAGCATGTACTACCACACACACATCTACCACACCTTAACATTTGCAGCATGTACTACCACACACACATCTACCACACCTTAACATTTGCAGCATGTACTACCACACACACATCTACCACACCTTAACATTTGCAGCATGTACTACCACACACACACCTATCACACCTTAACATTTGCAGCATGTACTACCACACACACATCTACCACACCTTAACATTTGCAGCATGTACTACCACACACACATATAACACACCTTAACATTTGCAGCATGTACTACCACACACACATATAACACAAATGTAGAGCAGGTTGGTCATGTTACTTAATCCATGTGAATGTTGGGTCCTGTCAGAAGGACCCGTCTCCAACTGATACAGCTGGATCCTCAAGTGAGACCAGCCAAGCTCATAGGTGTTATCCAACCATCTTGCCTAGGGTCTCTCTCATCTCAAAGCTACACACTCTATTGAGTAACATTACTCCAAGGACTCTTCATAGGAACCCTTTTTCAGCTGCTTGAAAAAAAAAATATGCCTCAAATTATAAAACATTGAGTATTTATCATTGCTTCAGCCTGAAGTAGATGGCATTGAAGGAATGAAATGTTAACTTAATAAGGTAAAGGGTTAAGCCCCCCATGTGATTTAAACCTGGAAAGTTCTCCTCCCAGGCAAGGTGTGTTTGTGGAAGACCACCAGTCTCCCATCCATACCAGTCACCCCTCTTCACACTGTTAATGTTGTCCAAGGGAAAGGCAATGGCCGATACAGCTTGTTACCAGTGGCGTCACAACTCATTTCTACAGCTGAGTCAACTGTAGCAACGTGAAATAAAGTATTTTACTTGTCCAAGGACACAACACATCACCTAGTCCGAGAATCAAACTCACAACCTCAGGATTGCAAGACCAATGCTCTACCAACTAAGCTATACACCTTCACTAAATTTAATAAGTACAAGTAAATTGTAGAAATAATTACCTCTCATGAATTCTTTTTCAAAACAGATGAGATCTTCAACCACCTAATAAAGAACAAATATAATTGAAGATGAAACTTGTCAATTGGTGGCTTTAATAACATATATTGGTAATTACATTAATAAATTAAATTATTTATCCAGCTACATATATAGCTATTTTATGAATGTCAGAGTATTTTATATCATCATCATCGTTTAATGTCCATTTTTCCATGCTAACGTGGGTTAGACAGGTTGTCCTGTGTGAGGCAAGTTGGGTCAGGTGATCGTGTCTTGTTCACACAGAACTGTTTCTAGCTTGGTTTCTATGGCTGGATGCCCTTCTTAGCACAACCACATTTACAGTATGTGTAATTCTTTAATTCGAGAATGTTAACATTTTGGAAATTGCATTCATGCTTCTAAATAATTAAAATCATTTATCCAGCTACATTTATAGCTATTTTGTGAATGTTCAAGTATTTTATATCATCATCATCATCCAGTCTACCTTGTAAGGTGGTAGTACTGGTGCCACAACAAAAACATCCAGTCTACCCTGTAAGGTGGTAGTACTGGTGCCACAACAAAAACAACCACTCCACCCTAGAGAAGTTGAAATCTTGTATACAAATATATACTTTATTTGCTAACTAGAGCAGGGGTTCTCAAAGTGTGCTCTACCACCGCCAGGGGGCACTGGTGGCAGTAGAGATGATATAATAGTATATTAAATATCAAATGATACATCATCATCATCATCATCATCGTTTAACGTCCATCTTCCACGCTAGCATGGGTTTGGACGGGAATTTTCCCACTTGAGGCAAGATTGGTTGTCTTGCTCGTATATAGGACTGTCTGGCAGGTTTTCTACGGCTAGATGCCCTTCCTAACACCAACCACGTTTACAGTGTGGACTGGGAGGTTTTTACCGCGTTACCTACACGGCCACATTACAGCGTGGACTGTGTTTTTTTTTGTCGTGACACCTACACGCCCTCATTTGTTTCGGACTGGATGCTGTGGTACCAACATAACTTTACATTGGAAGGGGTGGTGTGGATGGGGTGGAGGTAGTGGGGCCGGGGTGTATTTTTGTTAGAGGTGCCTACTGACTGTAGGTTTTGCTTTGTACTTAGGCAAGGCGGGTCTTCTGAATTACTGTGTATCACCAAAGATCTCGGTCCAGTGACATTGTCTTGGAGAGGTGTAAGACGTTATATCTAAATATAGGAAAATAAAAAATATATAATATATATTTATACATAGTACATAGTATATATTATATTATTTATATATGAATTAACGATTTTATTTATTATATATTTACATTATGCGTGTAGGCAGGTACCTCTGGAAATAGGGTTGGTGGGTGCTGAGGGTTAGGGTTAAGGTTAGGCCGTGAGGGGGTGGTGGCCTAAAAAGTTTGAGAGCTTCTGATATAGAGTATTGTGACTGTTGATACAGATATTAACAATGACACATTAACAATGACACAACAAACTTAAGATTATGTGCTATTACCCAGCACATCAGCTATATGCTCTAAATTATATATCATATATATCATAGATGTGCAATGTCTATGTGTGTGAATAACCAAGCATAGATGAGTTGAGAGAGAAACTGTGTACAAGAGGGATAAACTGTAGTGCGCAGGAGAGCAGACTGTGTTGGTATGGACATGTGATGCGCATGGAGGATGACCGCTGGGTGAAGAAGTGCCAAGATATCCCGGTGGAAGGTAGACGTAATAGAGGAAGACCACAAAAAACATGGGCGGAGGTGACGAGAGCTGACCCAAGATCGCTGAAGCTCACAGAGGAGATGACGAAGGACCGCAGCAAATGGAGAGATGCTGTGCTGAAGAGGACCTGTCCCACTCTTGCAAGCAAGGAAAAGCGGATGTAAATTGATGATGATATTTTTTAATATAAGCCAACCCCACTATATTATGTCTGAAAAATGGGCAGAAATTCAAACCTTATTTGCATAGAATTAACTCTTTAAGATTAAAACTGGCTGTGTACGGCCAGAATTCTCTCACCTCTTTCTGTTCAAACCAGCTGTAACCGGATGCTCATACTTATGTTAAGGTATTTTTCTCAAAATAAATAATATCAAAATCTCATAGATTTAATATTATGTAAGGTAAAGCCTTTACCGTGAAAATACAATAGTAAATATAGAGTAATGTAAAAGCTAAAGGATTAAAAGTTGGTGAAAATTGTCAAAATATTGACCCCAAATATAAGCTGACCCACTTCTACCATCGATTATTTGGTCACACATTCCTCTGCTTATACTTGAATATAAACAGTTACTTATTCTTTTCAAAAAGTGAATGTTACAGATATAATTCTATTTTAAAAAGTTTAAATTCTCTCCCTTGTACACGAGGGTCAGTTGAAAAGTTCATAGGCTGACCAAGATACTCTCATGGAATGACAAATGAGGTTTATTTTCAACATAGTCCTTGGAAAGAAACAATGCAGTTATTTATAAGAAGAGTTGGAATTAATGCATGCAAGATTTCACAGCTCTAGCATCAATCCTTCATAGTTAACTTATGAACTTTTGAACTGAACCTCATAGATGAATTATTTCCCAACACAATTTAATACACAAGCAGTATTAAAATATTTATATTTGATACATACTGTACCCATTTTTGGTCGATGCTTTCTTGTTTGAGAGATGCATTTGAAAGCTAAGTCGAATAAGTTAATAATCAAATTCTTTGACTCGCATTCAATTCTTTTATCACTTTCTTGAAACCACTTCTGTTTTGGTTTATTTTCTAAAGAAATCTCTATTTGTTCGACCTGGGAAAATAAATAAATAAATTTATAGCAATATAATAATAATAATAATAATAATAATAAAATTATTGTGTACAGTGCTCAGGTGCACTACAACTTTAAATTTACCAATTCTTTTATAATAATGAAAATTATTATGTACAGTGCTCAGGTGCACAACAACTCATCAAAGGTGCATGCATAGTACATAGATACATGTGTGAGTGTGTATAGAGGGGGAACATCAGGTGTATTGTTGGCGAATTTCAGGAAGCATGGAAGTTTGAAGGATGCAGTGTCTCGACAGCTAACAACCAATGCAGGTAGTTTGTTCCATGGAGGTTTTAAAGGATGCAGTGTCTCGACAGCTAACAACCGATGCAGGTAGTTTGTTCCATGGAGGTTTTAAAGGATGCAGTGTCTCGACAGCTAACAACCGATGCAGGTAGTTTGTTCCATGGAGGTTTTAAAGGATGCAGTGTCTCGACAGCTAACAACCGATGCAGGTAGTTTGTTCCATGGAAGTTTAAAGGATGCAGTGTCTCGACAGCTAACAACTGATGCAGGTAGTTTGTTCCATGGAAGTTTGAAGGATGCAGTGTCTCAACAGCTAACAACCGATGCAGGCAGTTTGTTCCATGGAGGTTTTAAAGGATGCAGAGTCTCGACAGCTAACAACTGTTGCAGGTAGTTTGTTCCATGGAGGTTTTGAAGGATGCAGTGTCTCGACAGCTAACAACCGATGCAGGTAGTTTGTTCCATGGAGGTTTTAAAGGATGCAGTGTCTCGACAGCTAACAACTGATGCAGGTAGTTTGTTCCATGGAGGTTTTAAAGGATGCAGAGTCTCGACAGCTAACAACTGTTGCAGGTAGTTTGTTCCATGGAGGTTTTAAAGGATGCAGAGTCTCGACAGCTAACAACTGTTGCAGGTAGTTTGTTCCATGGAGGTTTTGAAGGATGCAGTGTCTCGACAGCTAACAACCGATGCAGGTAGTTTGTTCCATGGAGGTTTTAAAGGATGCAGTGTCTCGACAGCTAACAACCGATGCAGGTAGTTTGTTCCATGCTTCAGCAACTCTGAGCATGAAAAAATGTTTCCGAAAGTCATGGGAGCTGTGCTGTTTTCTGACTTTGTAGGCATGTCCATGGGTGTTAGACACATGGATATAAAAAAAGGTGCTCAGGGTTGTTGTTGTCAAGATGGTTAATAATCTTGTGGGTGTCTACCAAGTCAGTTGCCAGATGTCGGAGCTTTAATGTACCCATGCTCAGGGAAGCAAGGTGTTCAGAGTATGGTAGATGCCTGATGGAGGGTATTTGCTTGGTTGCACATCTCTGAACAGTTTCCAAGAGATCAATATTCTGAGAAAGATAAGGGTTCCAGACATGTAAATTATAATTGTGGCCACACCATAGCTATATACAGCCTTAAATAGATGTATGTGATAAAGACTGAGACAATTATAATGCAATAAAAATGTTTTCTAAGTTTCATAAGTTTCTCACACACATGAACATATACATTCAATAGATTTATATTCAAAATATTATATTTACCAATGTTTTAGGCACATAGCTATCATCAAAAGCTAATTTTCCAGTTATAATTTCCAGTAAAACCTAAAAAATATCAAAATTAAATTTAATTACTAGTGAAACAATTTGCCAATGGTTCTTCTATAACAAATTGAAAACAGTTTGAAATCATTAACCCTTTAGCATTTAAACCAGCCATATCCGGCCAAAATTCTCTCACCTCTTTCTGTTCAAACCGGCTGTAATTGGCCACTCATACTGATGTTAAGGTATTGTTCTCGAAATAGATAATCTCAAAATCTCATAGATTCAATATTATGTGAGATAATTATGAGGTAAAGCCTCTACTATGAAAATACAATAGTAAATATAAAGTAATATAAATGCTAAAGGTTTAATACAAAAATATGATAATAATTGTTTCTACTTTTGGCGCAAGGCCAGCAATTACCCCAGTGCATTACTGGTGCTTAATTTTATCTACCACGTCAGGATGAAAGGCAAAGCTAACTTCGCCGGGATTTGAAATCAGAACGTAAAGAGCCATAACTCTATGCTGCAAAAAATGACGTCCGACCCTCAAACGATACTACCAATCCACCGCCCTAAAAAATAATAATAAAAGATGGAGGCACATGGCTTAGTGGTTAGAGCTTGCAATCGAAAGGTTGTGAGTTCAATTCTCAGACCGGGTGATGTGTTGCAAGACACTTTATTTCACATTGCTCCAGTTTACTCTGCTGTAGAAATAAGATGATAGGGACTATCATTCCACTGCAAAGTGGTCGTGGGGGTGCCATGGCAAAAAAGCACCCAGCCCACACTGTAAAGTGGACGTGTAGGCGCCACGGCAAAAAAACACCCAGCACTCACTGTAAATGAGGTTGGTGTTAGGAAGGGCATCCAGCTGTAGAAATCAAGCCAGAATCAGTTCCCGTCCCACCCTTGCAAGCAGGGAAAAGCGGACGTAAAATGATGATGATGATGATGATGATGATGATGATAATTTAAGCCAACTTACCACACCATAACTATATACATCTGTTTCTAGGAAACGTTTTCCATTTGAAGTACCAAATTCTGGTGGCAAGTAAGCGAGAGTTCCAAACAGTTTTGGATTCATTTGTTTAGATACCCGATCCAAAAATTCAGATGAATGGTCAGTCACAAATTCAGCCAAACCCAAATCACCAATTTTAGCCTCCTTATGTTTATTGATCAGAATATTGCAGCTGGATGATGATAATAATAATAATAATAATAATAATAATAATAATAATTATTATTATAACAACAATAACACAGGTACTATTTTAAAGGAAAATTGAACAGAACACCACTGAACATGTGAACAAAATTTTAAAAAGGCACCTACCACTATTACTACTACTACCACCACCACTATTACTACTATCACTACTGCCACTACTACTACTACTGCCACTTCTACTACTACTACTACCACCACCACTATTACTACTATCACCACCACCAACACTACTACTACTACTACTTCATAAATAAGCAGGGAAATACTGTTGAGATATAGTCATAAAAGAAAAGCTTGAAACATATAAAATGATAGATACATCCTTTAGAAAGAATTACAGCAATCACTGTAACCGAGTTCTTTGACCGTTTAGCATTTAAACTGGTCATATCCGGTCAGAATTCTCTCACCTGTTTGTTCAAACTGGTTGTAACTGGCCACTCAAAATAAATAATATAAAAATCTCATAGATTTGATATTATGTAAGGTAAAGCCTTTACCACAAAAATACCATAGTATATATAGAGTAATGTAAATACTAAAGGGTTTTAATAAAGTCTATAGGCTAAAGTTTAAAGCACTACACAAATTCAATCTTCCAAAACGACGCATTCACAATTTCAATTTGTGATCATTAATAATTCCTGTTTCATATTAACCCTTTAGCATTTAAACCTGCCATATCTGGCCAGAATTCTCTCACCACTTTCTGTCCAAACCAGCTGTAACTGACCACTCATACTGATGTTAATGTATTGTTCTTAAAATAAATAACATCAAAATCTCATAGATTCAATATTATGAGAGATATTACGTGAGATAAAGCCTTTACTGTGAAAATACAAAAGTAAATATAGAGTAATGTAAATGGTAAAGGGTTAAATAGAAATACTTAGAAATAAACATAACAATGATGTAACATTGGAAGCTATTGTGGTTTCTATTACTATAGAAACCACAATAGCTTCCAATGTTAGAAGCACAAGAAGTAATTAAGAAAGGTATGGATAGAGAGAGATGGAGCTCCCCCCACCGTTAAAAGAAACAAACAAAAAACAACAATAAATACAATCAGAATTTTGATAATGTAAACTTACCTCTTGATATCTCCATGGGTGACACTTTGGCTATGTAAATAGTGCAAACCACATGCAATTCCTTTTGCAATATTCAATCGTTCAGCCCAGTTAAAACAGTCATTCTTCAAGAGAGAAAATAAAACTTCATATCATTCTTGTTTCTTCATGTTTACAATAGTTGCATCAGAGGTTCTCACCCCCCCCCCCAGCCAAGTAATACCCTCAGCACCCCCCAACCCTATTTCCAGAGAGACCTACCAACACGGAAACTGTAAATCTAAACTATAATAAAGTAAGGAGTGCGGGACTGCGTACGGTTTATAATTTTTTATCCCTTTAGTAAAATAAGTTGGATTACTTAAATAATTGTTTCTACTATTGGCACAAGGCCAGCAAATTACCCAGTACATTACTGGTACTTTATTTTATCGACCCTTTAAGGATGAAAGGCAAAGTTAACCTCGGCGGGATTTGAACTCAGAATGGCAAGGGCCGTAACTCTATGCGTCAAAGCATAGCGTCCGACCCTCTACCGATACTGCCAATTCACTGCCCCTTTGTTACTTTGAATAAATAATTGTTTCTACTTTAGGCACAAGGCCAGCAATTACCCAGTGCATTACTGGTACTTTATTTTATCGACCCCATAAGGATGAAAGGCAAAGTCAACTTGAATAAATAATGAATGAATATTACATAATTTATCTACTAAATTTCATGGCTGACGATTAAATATATTTTATTATTTATTTAAAGATTCACTTCTTTAAAATTTTCAAATGTCAACACTGGCGATCGCTTAAATAAACATACTAATTTTCTCCTAATGCAGTTTATATATAATATCGTCTTTTTTTAATGTATCATGGATTACGTTACTGATTACATAAGACAGTGTAACACAGTCTCTCTTCAATTTCTGCGTATATTGTCCATTACAATTTTATTTGATGTATCATATCTACATGTATATATACTTGCGTATAATATCAATATACACACTCACATGCTTGCCGATAGAGTAATCTCCCCTTAATACAGCATCAAGGGAAGCAATTCATAAAAAATACAGCCCACAGAAGGTTAAGCACCTTTCTTAATATCTTAATTTGGTATATGGCTACTGAAATAAATAAGAAAAACTGACAACAAATGAATTGTTGAGAAATATAAAGTTATGTTCTCAATGGAATGTGTAAATTGAGCCAAGATGCTTATAACCGTTAGCTTTTATTGGTAAGTTTAATGGAATAACTATGTTATTATTGTTGGGGACTACCAACTTAGGCAGTGCCGGATTTAGGACAATGAGGCCCTGCGCTAGTTATGAGGACTCTCACTCATAAAAAATTAATTATAAAAAATTTTGAGAGCAGGAAGATGCCCCCCACCGTAGCCAATGGAGCCCTGTGCTTAAGCACACCTAAACACAATGGTAAATCCAGCACTGAACTCAAGAGTCATGAGTCCACAATCCTACAGTCAATTTAACGTATTGCTTTTCACTGCAAGTCTCATTTTGAATACTTGTTAGGTAGAGGTACGAAAAATATGATAGAGTTGCCCCTACAACCAACACCGAGAAAAAAAAAAGATTCTGCTCTCATCCATTTTACATTATGTATTAGAGTCATCAAAGGATTAACTTTATTGGGATTCTGAAGCATCTAAAGTTTATTAAAAAAAATATTGCTGTTGAAATAAAAATTAAACTTACATCATTTAATAGACAGTCTTGTAAAGAACCTCTATCCATGAATTCGTACACAAAGTATATATCATCTTTATGAAAGCAATATCCATAGATATTTATGATATTGTCGTGGCGATATCTATGTAAGAAAATATAAAGAAAATAATCAATATATTTAGTAAGAATAATGGTATGGACATGTGATGCGCATGGAGGATGACCGCTGGGTAAAGAAGTGCCAAGAAATCCCAGTAGAGGAAGACCACGTAAAACATGGGCGGAGTTGGTGAGAGCAGACCTCAGATCGCTGAAACTCACCGAGGAGATGACGAAGGACCGTGACAAGTGGAGAGATGCTGTGGTGAATAGGACCCGTCCCACCCTTGCAAGCAGAGAAAAGTGGACGTAAAATGATGTTGATGATGATGAATGGTTTCTGATTTAGGCACAAGGCTGAGAGAAAAACTTAGCATAAGAGGAATTGGATATAGTGTGCAAGAGAGAAGACTTGACATATCCACGTGTCCTCCCCTTCCACTACCACACTCCCCACACACACTCGTAGCCATTGCCCCTTTGTGTAGTGGTTGGTGATGGGAAGGGCATCCAGCCATGGAGGGTTTGCCAAACAAAGGGTTGGGAGGATCCTTCAGTTGTGTCAAGGACATGACAGCCTCCCTAGTGTTTGGTGATCTACATGATAAATGCACCCAGTACACACTGTAAAGTGGTTGGTGGTAGGAAGGGCATCCAGCACTAGAAAGCTTGCCAAACAGAGGGTTAGCAGGACCCTCAGTTGTGTCAAAGACATGACAACCTTTCCTGTGCACTTGGTAGAACATGAGACTGTACATAAGCAGAAGGACAGATTCCTGGCCTGTGTGGGAGATCAGTAGCCCTGCTTCAGTACTGACTTGATCTATGGAGACCTGTCCAATCCTAGCCAGCAGGGAAAGCAGACGTTAAAACGATGATGATGATGAAAATAATTTTACCTGAGAAGTATTTTCATTTCATCAAGTGGATTTTTCTTCAATATATGTATTGTTTTGTTGGTACCATTTAAATCCTTCAGTGTAAAAAAATGTAAATTAATGATTTCTTTTATTTTACTTTGTAAATATAAATATAAAATATAAAAATAAATTTGCATTGATGTAGTTTTTAATGTACTCTTGGGTCTTGAATAATTGTCCTCCCTTGCTTAAAATTTTTCAGATATTTTCCAACCCCTTGCTTATTTAATTTTGCTAATCTATCTCTGGCAAAATTTTATTTTAAGTGGTAGCATTCCTGTGACAATTAATTCACTTTATACATTAAAAAAATATTATACATGACAAAAAAAAACTACATTACTAGAAATCCCATACGTTATAAAATAAATAGACTGGGTTGGGGTCTCAATATATAAACTAAACCATTAATTCTTTTTAAAAAAATCAACAGACAACCTAGAAAAATTACCGACTTTCCAGCCCCACCTCTTATCACAACTCCCCTTTTATCCCCCAACTCCCTTTATTTTGGACTTGAGAGTAATTAGATGTCAAAAGAACAATTTCTAAATTTTGAGACAAAAATACAAAAATGGTTTCTGGCTTACGCACAAGGTGAACAATTTTGGGGGAGGGGAAAGTCTATTAAATTTACCACAGTATATTACTGGTACTTTATCGATCTTGTAAGGATGAAAGGCAAAGTTAACCTTGAGAGGATTTGAACTCTACAAGATAATGGCTTCTGATGTAGGCTTTTGGGAGAAAGGGAAGTCAATTAAACGGCCCCAGTGCATTACCGGTGCTTTATTTTATGGAAAGAGCCATAACTCTATGCTGCAAAGCATGGCGTCCAACCCTCTACCGATACTGTCAAATAATGATGGAATAATGGTTTAATGGAATAAAGGCCAACAATTTGTCTGGTATTCTAGTTTATTGACCCCGAAAGGATGAAAGGCAGAGTAGACCATGAAAGGATTTGATGTAAATAACTGGAATAAATGCCACAAAGCACTTCTTCCAACACGAATGATTCTGCCAATTTACTGCTCTTAACCCTTTAATGTTCAAACCGGCCAAAACCGGCCAGAATTCTCTACCTCTTTCTGTTGTAACTGGCTGTAACTGGTCACTCAAACTGATGTTTAGGTAGTTCTCAAAATAAATACTTTCAAAATCTCATAGATTCGATATTATGTGAGATATTATGTGAGGTAAAGCCTTTACTGTGAAAATACAATAGTATATATAGAGTAATGTGAATGTTATGCGAGATATTATGTGAGGTAAAGCCTTTACTGTGAAAATACAATAGTATATATAGAGTAATGTGAATATTATGTGAGATATTATGTGAGGTAAAGCCTTTACTGTGACAATACAATAGTATATATAGAGTAATGTAAATGTTATGTGAGATATTATGTGAGGTAAAGCCTTTACTGTGAAAATACAATAGTATATATAGAGTAATGTAAATGTTATGTGAGATATTATGTGAGGTAAAGCCTTTACTGTGAAAATATAATAGTATATATAGAGTAATGTAAATGTTATGTGAGATATTATGTGAGGTAAAGCCTTTACTGTGAAAATATAATAGTATATATAGAGTAATGTGAATGTTATGTGAGATATTATGTGAGGTAAAGCCTTTACTGTGAAAATACAATAGTATATATAGAGTAATGTAAATGTTATGTGAGATATTATGTGAGGTAAAGCCTTTACTGTGACAATACAATAGTATATATAGAGTAATGTAAATGTTATGTGAGATATTATGTGAGGTAAAGCCTTTACTGTGAAAATACAATAGTATATATAGAGTAATGTGAATATTATGTGAGATATTATGTGAGGTAAAGCCTTTACTGTGAAAATATAATAGTATATATAGAGTAATGTAAATGTTATGTGAGATATTATGTGAGGTAAAGCCTTTACTGTGACAATACAATAGTATATATAGAGTAATGTAAATGTTATGTGAGATATTATGTGAGGTAAAGCCTTTACTGTGAAAATACAATAGTATATATAGAGTAATGTAAATGTTATGTGAGGTAAAGCCTTTACTGTGACAATGCAATAGTATATATAGAGTAATGTAAATGTTATGTGAGATATTATGTGAGGTAAAGCCTTTACTGTGAAAATACAATAGTATATATAGAGTAATGTAAATGTTATGTGAGATATTATGTGAGATAAAGCCTTTACTGTGAAAATACAATAGTATATATAGAGTAATGTGAATGTTATGCGAGATATTATGTGAGGTAAAGCCTTTACTGTGAAAATACAATAGTATATATAGAGTAATGTAAATGTTATGTGAGGTAAAGCCTTTACTGTGAAAATACAATAGTATATATAGAGTAATGTGAATGTTATGCGAGATATTATGTGAGGTAAAGCCTTTACTGTGAAAATACAATAGTATATATAGAGTAATGTAAATGTTATGTGAGGTAAAGCCTTTACTGTGAAAATACAATAGTATATATGGAGTAATGTAAATGTTATGTGAGATAAAGCCTTTACTGTGAAAATACAATAGTATATATAGAGTAATGTAAATGTTATGTGAGATATTATGTGAGGTAAAGCCTTTACTGTGACAATACAATAGTATATATAGAGTAATGTAAATGTTATGTGAGATATTATGTGAGGTAAAGCCTTTACTGTGAAAATACAATAGTATATATAGAGTAATGTGAATGTTATGCGAGATATTATGTGAGGTAAAGCCTTTACTGTGAAAATACAATAGTATATGTAGAGTAATGTAAATGTTATGTGAGGTAAAGCCTTTACTGTGAAAATACAATAGTATATATAGAGTAATGTGAATGTTATGCGAGATATTATGTGAGGTAAAGCCTTTACTGTGAAAATACAATAGTATATATAGAGTAATGTAAATGTTATGCGAGATATTATGTGAGGTAAAGCCTTTACTGTGAAAATACAATAGTATATATAGAGTAATGTGAATGTTATGTGAGATATTATGTGAGGTAAAGCCTTTACCATGAAAATACAATAGTATATATAGAGTAATGTAAATGTTATGTGAGGTAAAGCCTTTACTGTGAAAATACAATAGTATATATAGAGTAATGTGAATGTTATGTGAGATATTATGTGAGGTAAAGCCTTTACCATGAAAATACAATAGTATATATAGAGTAATGTAAATGTTATGTGAGGTAAAGCCTTTACTGTGAAAATACAATAGTATATATAGAGTAATGTAAATGTTATGTGAGGTAAAGCCTTTACCATGAAAATACAATAGTATATATAGAGTAATGTAAATGTTATGCGAGATATTATGTGAGGTAAAGCCTTTACTGTGAAAATACAATAGTATATATAGAGTAATGTAAATGTTATGTGAGGTAAAGCCTTTACTGTGAAAATACAATAGTATATATAGAGTAATGTGAATGTTATGCGAGATATTATGTGAGGTAAAGCCTTTACTGTGAAAATACAATAGTATATATAGAGTAATGTAAATGTTATGCGAGATATTATGTGAGGTAAAGCCTTTACTGTGAAAATACAATAGTATATATAGAGTAATGTGAATGTTATGTGAGATATTATGTGAGGTAAAGCCTTTACCATGAAAATACAATAGTATATATAGAGTAATGTAAATGTTATGTGAGGTAAAGCCTTTACTGTGAAAATACAATAGTATATATAGAGTAATGTGAATGTTATGTGAGATATTATGTGAGGTAAAGCCTTTACCATGAAAATACAATAGTATATATAGAGTAATGTAAATGTTATGTGAGGTAAAGCCTTTACTGTGAAAATACAATAGTATATATAGAGTAATGTAAATGTTATGTGAGGTAAAGCCTTTACCATGAAAATACAATAGTATATATAGAGTAATGTGAATGCTAAAGGGTTAATGATGAAATAATGATGAAACAATTGTTTCTACTTTTGGCACAAGGCCACCAATTACTCCAGTGTATTACTGGTGCTTTATTTTATTGACTCCGCAAGGAAGAAACGCAAAGTTAACCACGCCGGGATTTGAACCCAGACGGTAAAGGGCCATAACTCTATGCTGCAAAGCATGGCGTCCGACCCTCTACCGTTACTGCCAATCCACCGCCCTAAAATAATTGTTTCTATTTTAGGCACAAGGCCAGCAATTACCCCAGTACATTACTGGTGCTTTATTTTATCGAACCCCGTAAGGCAATAATGATGAAATAATTGTTTCTACTTTAGGCACAAGGCCAGTAAATTACCCAGTATATTACTGGTACTTTATTTTATCGACCCCGTAAGGATGAAAGGCAAAGTCAACCTCAGCGGGATTTGAACTCAGAATGGCAAGGGCCGTAACTATGCGTCAAAGCATAGCGTCCGACCCTCTACCGATATTGCCAATCCATGATGAAATAATTGTTTCTACTTTAGGCACAAGGCCAGCAAATTAACCAGTATATTACTGGTACTTTATTTTATCGACCCCGTAAGGATGAAAGGTAAAGTCAACCTCGGCGGGATTTGAACTCAGAATGGCAAGGGCCGTAACTATGCGTCAAAGCATAGCATCCGACCCTCTACCGATATTGCCAATCCATGATGAAATAATGTCAAGTATTTACCTTAGATAATTTTTTAACGGCACATTTACTACTGGTCAATACTCCATAATAAACACTTCCAAAGGTACCTTTACCAATACACTGACTGAATGATTTTGTTGCATGTTCAATATCTTCATAAGAATAAGCACAGGTGACTTCATCCATATTTATCATTAAATTCATGTCAGATAAATTATTTTGGAGAGATAACATTTTTACATTTACATCAGAATAGTTTATTGAGTATTTCTGTTTACTGGCAGGATTTGTAGCATAATTGTCATGACTTTTGAAGCTATTTGCTACACTTTTGATAGCACTCGGTGGATTATTTGGATATTGTTCAGGTACAAGTTTACTTGGTGGAGGTAAGTCTGTAAAATAACAACAGAATATTTAAGATCAAATAAGTCCTACAAATGTTATTGACATAAAAATAAATATTTAACCATTTAAACCAGCCATGTCCGGCCAGAATTCTTTCACCTCTTTCTGTTCAAACCAGCTGTAACTGGCTGTTCATATTGATGTTAAGGTATTGTTCTCAACATAAATAATATCAAAATCTCATAGATTCGATATTATGTGAGATAATTATGTGAAAATATAATAGTAAAAATAGAGTAATGTAAATGATAAAGGGTTAAGGAATAAAATCACAACAGATTAAGATGAAATAAGTTCTATAAATGTTATCTATATATAAATTTGAGTGACTTCTGTCCGTAACACAATGTGTGCGCTTGTGTGAATGTAAGTGTGTGTAAAAGGAAGGAACGGGGTGGTGAAAAAACTATAGCAAAGTAGTAGCTGGCATTCCATTTGCTATGCTGTGTGTATGTATGTGTGTGTAAAAGGAAGGAGATGGTGAAAAAACTATAGCAAAACAGTGGTTGGTGTTCCATTTGCTCTGCTGTATATGTATGTGCGTCAAACAAAAAGTCAAAAATTTTTTTATTACTTTCAAAATTAGTTGAAACACTCTGGCAGTGTCTTTCATGAGAAATATGGTAATGGGAAGGTTAAACATACTCATGTCACATACATACACATATAAATATTTCAATATGTGTGTGTGTGTCTGTATGAGGGTAGGCTGAAAGTTCAAAGGCTGACTATAAAGGAGTGATGCTAAAGCTGTGAAATCTTGCATGCATTAATTTCAATTTTTTATTATTTTTTTTTTATTAATAACTGTATTGTTTCTTTGCAGGGACTATGTTGAAAAATAAATCTCATTTGGTCGTTCCATGAGAGTATCTTAGAAAGACTATGAACCTTTCAGCTGAACCTCGTATATAAGGCATCTTACACTAACAATTTACTTCTAGCAATACACTAGAATTAAGTTGGCTATACTTCTCAATTGTATAATTTGGTCTGGTTCAGAGTAAAATTAATCTTTAGCATGCTGAATGATGAATTGCTTCCCTTGACACGGCATTATGAATTAAAGGGAGATTACTCTATTGACGACATAAGTCGCTTAGGTTAAAAAGAAATATTGAATATATAAATATTTAGTAACAAACATTTTACCTCAGTCAACCAGAAAAGAACCATTTGTACGTTGATTAAAACTGAAACTTTAATATAATATATATATTTTTATTAATGTCGAAACACTATGAGCTCAGTCGTAGTGAAGACAATTATAATGCCTACACTTTCTTAAGCATCGCCTACTAAGCTTAAGTCTTAACTAGTAACTCCCTATCTATATATCTATAACTAGTAACTCCCTATCTATATATCTATATCTATTACTGAAGGTTAAAAAGAAATATTGAATATATAAATATTTTATACAAATTTTGTTCAAATAGAGTCTAAAAACTAAAGAGATGATAAAATGGAATGTTTGTGAGTTACATTACCATTTGGATTGATTTCATCTATAAACTCCTCATTGTTTTCTGTTAAACAGTGTATTCCTCCAGGGATAGGTAAAATGGCGTAGTTTTCCTCTTTAACTAAAATAGGAAATAATGAAGAAAATATGGTATTTATTAAAACAAATTCTTACAACAACTGAAAAGAAATATTATCCAAAATTAAAAAAAAAATCAATGACTAACCCTCTATATATACTATTATATTTCTGAGGTAAAGGTTTTATCTCATAATATCAAATCTATGAGATTTTGATATTATTTATTTTGAGAACAATACCTTAACATAAGTATGAGAGACTGATTATGACCAGTTTGAACAGAAAGGGGTGAGAGAATTTTGGCCAGAAATGGCTGTTTAAATGCTAAAGGATTAAATCATAAATGAAAAATTTCTAAATATTTATATGATTTTCACCTTTCGAGTTAACCCCTTAGCATTTAAACCGGCCATATCCAGCTAGAAATCTCTCTTTCTGTTCAAACTGGTCCTAACTGGCCATTCATACAGACATTAAGGTATTGTTCTCAAAATAAATAATATCAAAATCTCATAGATTTGATATTATGTAAGGTAAAGCCTTTATCATGAAAATACAACAGTAAATATAGAGTAATGTAAAAGCTAAAGGGTTAATATTTGTGATACTAAATAAACATAGAATCAGCTTTTCATTGTCCTCATCATTTTACAATTAAATCACCTAGGTAGCAGAAGCTATCAACCACTTCTTTAGATCCTTCCAGGAAAAGATTTATATCATTACCACTGCTACTATCAATTAACCCTAAACATTTACATACAATGTCTTCCTTTCCTGTTAGTCTACCTGTTATCTTACTAAATCTCTTGTGTACCCAAGATTCACATTGTGTACATCATATAGAGTTTATGCCTACCCCTGTACAATATATTGAACAGGACCACTTCCCTGAAGGAATCAGGGTCCTATCTTTTTCTTACTAGCACCTAATATATATATATATATACCCTTGCAAGCAGGGAAAAGCGGACGTAAAATGATGATGATGATGATGATGATGATGATATGATGTCCAATTTCCATGACATTGGCTGGACTGTCAACGTCCACATGAATGGCCAGCAAGAAGTCCTGACTTAAAACCAGACAATTTTTTCCTGTTGGGGTGGGCGAAGGAAGAAGTTTATAGCTCAAAAACTCTGATTCAGTTGAAGGAACACATTTGTGATGTACTGACCAATATGCCACCCGAGTTCCTGATGAAGTCAGTTGAGGATATATACCCAGACAATTACAAACACTGGTGGACAATGCTGGTGCTTATGTAACATTCAAAAACTGTATTGTATTTCTACCATTAAACTGTTCAAAATATAATGTGTTTTATGAAAATTGACCAATAATTAATAAAGTTATAAACAATTTTAAATAAGGAGTTTCTATCCGCCCACCCTGTATATATATATATATATACATATCATCATCATCATCATTTCATTTTACGTCCGCTTTTTCCCTGCTTGCAAGGGTGGGATGGGAACTGATTCTGGCTTGATTTCTACAGCTGGATGCCCTTCCTAACCCAACCTCATTTACAGTGAGTGCTGGGTGCTTTTTTTGCCGTGGCACCTCCACAACCACTTTGCAGTGGAATGATAGGGACCCCAGCCCCTATCATCTCATTTCTACAGCTGAGTAAACTGGAGCAATGTGAAATAAAGTGTCTTGCTCAAGGAAACAACACATCACCCGGTCTGAGAATTGAACTCACAACCTTTCGATTGCAAGGCCAATGCTCTAACCACTAAGCCATGTGCCTCCACATATATATCACAGAAAAAAGAGAATCAGTGCTGCAACGAAAGGAATATTACAATTGTTTCTCGGGCGACCAGCTCAAGGCACGATCGATATGGTGATCAAACCTGACTCTGAAATCAACACGGTCGTCAGGTACGTTTCGATTCTACGTAGCAGATTTTCCTATAGTCCTTTAACACGGGTATTTCTAGCCACTCATGGTTGCCCACTGTTTGGTTCTTCTCCTTCTCCACCTGTCAATCAAAATATCTTCATGTATCAGAATTACTACTGTGGTGGGAGAGGGGCTGTAATCTTGAACAGCTGGCATCACTTCGACATCTTCATTGCCCCTAGGCGCCTTAGTCTACATCGGTCAAGTACACACCCGCAATTATGGTGTATGCGACAGTCATTGTAAATAATGTTTTTTCTGTGATATACTCTGCCCTACGTTAATTTTCCGTTAATTTTCATAAGGAAAGTATATACTTTCGGACGTTCAACCATCTGGCAGAAGGGTATACGGTGCTGATGATAGCTAACAAGCTTGAAACTAGTACATCGTTCCTGTGTCAGTGTTGAACAAAAAGGTGACGTGGTTGCCTTAACACCGTACGGCATAAATTCAGGCTGTTCAGTTTGTTTACAAACGAACAAAGCGGCGTTATAATAAGCGTCCGCTAAACTGATACGTGCATATATGTATGTGTACCTGTATGTATATATATATATATATATATATATATATATATATATGCTACTGTACGTCTGTATACATATATGTATGTACGTATACATACATACTTACATTTAAGTAAGTGCCGTACTAAGAGTGAGAAATGAAATTTCGTTTTCATTTTATTACAACTTATATATATATATATATATATATATTTATGAGGTTTTTCCATAGGAAAGGTACAGGAAAAGAGAGTGCTCTATGTAGGCTACAGAGCTTATTAAGAAACGACTGGTAAATGAAATAATTATCTTATGTTGTTTATTACATAACTATATATATATATATATATATATATATAACGAGGGAAATGTGGTAAGGAACCAGGTGGACCATAACGCACCAAAGTACTCAATACTTAGGGTAGTAGAGTGGGTAATAGGAACGAGTAGGTCCTACTCGTTCCTATATATATATATACACACACAGGTCCTACTCGTTCCTATATATATATATATATATATACACACACACACACATATATATATATATTGAGATGGGACTGTCCATCTTTCTGTTGTTTTTTCCATTGTCATTTTCCTGTATCCCCCCTATTTTGTATCATCATCATCATCGTTTAACGTCCATCTTCCACGCTTGCATTTGTGTGTATGTATATATATATATATATATATATATATATACACACACATATATTAAAATATAAGTCTACCAAGTAGACTGTCTCTAATACAGTTTATCTCATATACATAGATACATGCTGACTGTTCCACATATATATATAAACATACATACATATAAACATACATACATATAAACATACATATATATAAACATACATACATATAAACATACATACATATAAACATACATATATATAAACATACATATATATAAACATACATATATATAAACATACATACATATAAACATACATATATATATATAAACATACATACATATAAACATGCATACATATAAACATACATACATATATATAAACATACATATATATAAAGATACATACATATAAACAGACAGACATATAAACATACATACATATAAACATGCATATATATAAACATGCATACATATAAACATACATATATATAAACATACATATATATAAACATACATATATATATAAACATACATACATATAAACATACATATATATAAACATACATATATATAAACATACATATATATAAACATACATACATATAAAGATACATACATATAAAGATACATACATATAAACATACATACATATAAACATACATATATATATAAACATACATATATATAAACATACATAAATATAAACATACATATATATAAACATACATAAATATAAACATACATATATATAAACATACATACATATAAACATACATATATATAAACATACATATATATAAACATACATACATATAAACATACATATATATAAACATACATATATATAAACATACATACATATAAACATACATACATATAAACATACATACATATAAACATACATACATATAAACATACATATATATAAACATACATACATATAAACATACATACATATAAACATACATACATATAAACATGGTGGCTGTCAACTCGTTTTCGAGTACGGCCACTACTTTATATCCATGTAGGAGAACCCCTACCGATGTGCTGAACGAGTGTGACTTTTTAGTCCAGCCAGCGGCTTGAAAACTCTGGTACAAACACTACACTTGTGACAATTATTGACACATAGTGCTGGGCCCATGGTACCATGTGACAAGTGCAGAGAGATCTCCAGATATAAAGCAATGCCTGTGCCATGAAGCTTTTATAGTGAGCAAAGGCATTGCACAGAGCCAGTCCCACTCTCTTAACCAAGATGATATTTACCAAAAAGTAGAACAAGTCAACATCATTGGATACCATCAGGGTTGCAGGTGTTATATCAGAGTTTTCCTTCTCCTAGAATTCTGCCTTGACAAAGGCTAAGGGGTCATCTCTCCCGGTGATTTTGGATGGCCATTGACTCTTAAGAGCTCCTTTGCCCTTTGACAGGTTTTGTTTTTAGTCCTGCAGGATGTCCAAAGTCACCCTCCTCACCAAGAAACCTTGGTGGGGTTGCCAGTTTAGTCGCTAACGACCCGACCATGAAACAGGTTGTACTGGGATACATGTTACCAGTAGCACCAACTGGTGACCTGACATAACATATAAACATACATACGTATAAACATACATACATATAAACATACATACATATAAACATACATATATATAAACATACATACATATAAACATACATACATATAAACATACATACATATATACATACATACATATAAACATACATACATATATACATACATATATATAAACATACATACATATATACATACATATATATAAACATACATACATATAAACATACATACATATAAACATACATATATATAAACATACATATAAACATACATATATATAAACATACATACATATAAACATGCATATATATAAACATACATACATACATATAAATATGATATATATAAACATACATACATGTAAAGATGCATACATATAAACATACATATAAACATACATATATATAAACATACATACATATAAACATGCATATATATAAACATACATACATACATATAAATATGATATATATAAACATACATACATGTAAAGATGCATACATATAAACATACATATAAACATACATATATATAAACATACATACATATAAATAAACATACATACATACATATAAATATGATATATATAAACATACATACATGTAAAGATGCATACATATAAACATACATATAAACATACATATATATAAACATACATACATATAAACATACATACATATAAACATACATACATATAAACATACATATATATAAACATACATATATATAAACATACATATAAACATACATATAAACATACATATATATAAACATACATATAAGACCCGGATAGTGACACTGAAGCAACACCTTCAACAGAGGAAAAAGGTTGGCAACCATCTTGCCCAGGTTTATGACCATGAAAAAAGAAATATCATTAGAATAGCGACTGATCTGGAGGAGAGATATGGAATAAAGCCCGATATAAATCTCTCACCCAGAGAAATCGGAAGATCCTATTCAATGTTCAAACAAGAAAAAAAAAAATTGACCAATTTACAGAAAAAGTTGTGCATGGATACTTGAGGCGTAAAACACAGACCATAGAGGGGATAAACCACTCAAAAAGCCTGGCATGGAGTTCCGACAAGTTTATGACATCACACCTTGAGGGATATCTCTATGCAATACAGGAACAAGAACTCCCTACCAAATATCTGCTGCACAAAAGAGGAGGGCCAGCAGCTGACAATAAATGTAGGCTATGTAAAACAAAGATCGAGGATGTAAGCCACATTGTTGCCAGCTGCGAAAGAATGTCATCTCGCTACTACCTCCCCATGAGACACGATGGGATAGCTAGAACCATCTGGAACGCACTTCGGAAAACAAAATCAACAACAAACGAGGAAGAATATATTGAGACAGATGGCACTAAGGAATACTGGTGGAACCTGAAAATAAAAACTGCCACCAAATTAAAGCACAACCGGCCTGATATTGTAGTTTGGGACCACACATTGAAAACGTGTTCTGTTGTGGAGATCAGCTGCCCACTTGATGTAAACGTTGTCAGAAAAATACAGGAGAAGGAGGACATCTACGGACCATTGATGAGGAGTTTACAAATCCAGTATCCAAGATACACCTTTAGCTTCATACCCATCATTATTGGTGCTACGGGTTATATACCAACCCGCTTGGACCAAAGTATGACTGAACTTGGATTTGCGGACAAAAAGCGCAGCTCCCTAATTCATAGTCTACAAATGGCTGCGATAGCTGGCACCTTCAAAATTTGCAAAACATTCTTGCGATTCAAGGGATGACAATTTCTTTTCTTTTACAACCTTGCCACCAGGAAGGTGGCCGGTCAAAAAAATATACTCAAAATTAAGAGAAAGAGAAAACATAAACATACATACATATAAACATACATATATATACCTTAATTTACAACTTTATAAAATAATTATCTGTAATATGTAGACATCTTAATGAAAGGACATGATAAACTAATAATTGTTTCTACATTAGGCACGAGGCCAGCAATTACCCAGTGCATTACTGGTACTTTATTTTATCGACCCCGTAAGGATGAAAGGCAAAGTTAACCTTGGCGGGATTTGAACTCAGAATGGCAAGGGCCGTAACTCTATACGTCAAAGCATGGCGTCCGACCCTCTACCGATACTGCCAATCCACCGTCCTAATAAACTAATAATACACTCAGAGAACTAATAAAATTATTAAATTTAAGTCCAAATCACACTTTGGAGGGAATATAAATCAAATTGGCTAAAGGAAGCCAATTCTAACTTAAATAATGCACGAACCATATATATATATATCATTTTCATCATCATTTCATTTTATGTCCACTTTTCCCTGCTTGCAAGGGTGGGACGGGAACTGATTCTGGCTTGGTTTCTACAGCTGGATGCCCTTCCTAACACCAACCTCATTTACAGTGAGTGCTGGGTGCTCTTTTTGCCGTGGCACCTCCATGACCACTTTACAGTGGAATGATAGGGACCCCAGTCCCTATCATCTCATTTCTACAGCTGAGTAAACTGGAGCAATGTGAAATAAAGTGTCTTGCTCAAGGAAACAACACATCACCCGGTCTGAGAATTGAACTCACAACCTTTTGATTGCAAGGCCAATGCTCTAACCACTAAGCCATGTGCCTATATATATATATATATATATATATATATATATATATATATATATATATATATATATATATATATATATATATATATATATATATATATATATATATATATATATATATATATATATATATATATATATATATATATATATATATATATATATATATATATATATATATATATATATATATATATATATATCACAAGTACCATAAAATATTCAACAGGCACACAGTGAAACTTTCCTACTCAACCACACGCTCCGTAGACCAGCACACAGCTGGCATAAATAGGAATAGGCTCACTGTCTCTAATACCACCATAAACCCCGGAGCCACCCAACGGAACCAGCACGCGGGACGCACCAGACCCCGGACAAGCTCAACTAACACACCGGAACCCAACGACCCTGTGCTGATGGCGGCAGATACCCAGCCAATCCCGAGTGATGGTAACCACGCGGTTCATGTGCAGGGGCTTAAGAAGTCATGCAATTGCGGAGACCCATCACTATGCGCCCTTAGTAATGAATGCATGACGAAAAACGTGGTCTACAGGTGCAAGGTCACAACCCCTAACTCGGAGCACCACTACATAGGATCCACAGCGAAGAGCTTCAAAGATAGGTGGTATAACCATCGCCATTCCTTTAACAGAATAGATAAGAGGAAATGTACGGCCCTTTCTGAATTGATCTGAAGGCTCAAACTTGGAAAAACCCCCCACTCGCCTGGTCCGTGGTTAGAAAGGTTCCCCCAGACAGAGGTGGGTCTGGTATTTGCAACCTCTGTCTTAGTGAGACACTCGAGATACTTCATGGCGGAACCAAGCTATTAAATAGAAGGGCCGACTTATTCGGCGCCTGCAGACACCTCAGGACGAGAACTTTCCTCAAGCTATATGGATAAACCCCAGTTATGGCCCCCACCCCACCCACTGTAGGTCCCCTACACCAATGACCAATGGGCAACAACACCCACCCATAGTTTGTGGTCCCTACGGTGGATTGTCCACCGGATCCTCTACTGGTTAGGAGTCAGCAAAACCACGTTTACTGAACCCGATTCGGGGACCTCTGTTGTATATATGTATGCACTTGTGCGTACATACATATATATACACACCTGTATGGATGTGTGTGTGTGTCTGTGGGGGTGGGTGGGAGTGTATGTGCAAGTCAACCAACATAAGTCTTTTTATTTGTAAATTTTCTAGTATTCTACTCTAACCATAATTTTCAGTAGCACCACTCCACATAAATTCCTCAATTTAAGAATGACCTGTAGTATCGAATTTCATACTATAAACCCCAATTGAATATATATCTGACCAGGAATGCTTATTGTGAAAATCAGTCATATGGAACTATTGTCATCTTTCCTGACAATACAAACTTTACAACATCACCTGCCTCTTTGAGGTCAAATACCAACCCTACTAGCATCTACAAACTGACCAATGAGAATCAAGACTATTCCTGCTGACAACATTAAATTATTCCTAACAAGCCCATATGTCCCAAGGCTCTGATACCATCAACACTATAAACACAGAGCTGGCATATCTAAGAACTGACTAACTGCCTGATGAGGTCATAGCCATTCAATGGCTATCATCAAAATATTTATAGCAGTAAATGAAGGATTATGAGTTCATGCAATTTTACTTATGTTTTGTCACTATATATATTAATTCCAAATATTAACAAAATAGATATTCTTGTGATCAATTATATTTTATTATACATATTTCAGAGTTCAACAGTACGTCCTCATCAGATAAAATAAAATGATACATGACATACCCTGACATGGTAGATGGTTAAGATTTAATCAAGGTAGTAATAAAATAATAAAATATAATTGATCACAAGAATATCTATTTTGTTAATATTTGGAATTAATATTAATAACTCTAGAAAAAATTTACTGTAGAGTGCTTCCAATCTATTGTAAAACTCATTCTTTGATGTATTCATTGAATCTTGTTTAACTCTTAAATATATATATATATATATATATATATATATAAGCAAAGAGATATTTAATTTGCTGGCAATTCAACAAATTTATTTATTATAACAGATTCGAAGCACTCTACAGATTTTTCCTGGAGTATAAAATCAATGATATTAATAAATGGAAACTATATTTATAAAACCATATTTATTTTATTATATATATTTCAAGGGTACCAAAAAACTTTGGTACACTCTCATCAGATAAAATACAAAATTTGTTTTATAAATAGTGACATATCCGATAAACCATATATAGATATATTTCTTTATTAGCCACAGGGGCACAAAAGAAGGGGACAAATACAAAGGGGGAAGTTTACATACAATAAAAACGTGTAAAATGTTATCACAGATGGAATTTAAAAAGTTAGTCGATTTTCCCCAATAGAGGGAGACAGTTTATATGGGTAACACATACCCCCGAAAAAAATGTGCAACCCTCATCTCCAGGAGAACGAAGAGTTTGTACTCCTTTCCTCTCCTCTTTTTCCTCAACCTACAGGCTGATATAGAGAGAAGGCCCATTCACTCGGGCCATTCTCGCCACTTTCACCCACCTTTCATAAAACTTGCTGGGGTACAGCACCTCTCTCTCCATCCTGATTCTTCTTCCAAAGTGGTATTTGAAAAAAAGAATCAGTTGTTGGCCGGAGAGAAAGGTGTCTGACCTCAGCCCTTTCAACCTTGTCCACCATACAACCTCTTTCGCCATAGCTATCACACAAAGGAAAACCGCCTCTCCTTCGTTTTTGAAGGAGGGTGGCGGTTTGATCATGACAATGGACTCGGTGGTCAACTGGACTGGTCCCACCCGCGACAATAGTCGTTCTACATAGCCCCACAGGTCAGTGACGCCCGGGCAGGTTTCTTCGTCTCGCACGCACCTCGGACAGATCTTTTTTGCAGGGTCCCTGCCCGGGCGCCCATGTCTGTAGAGCTTGTCTCGAACTGGTAGAGCTCCTCGGTATATAGATAGATAGATAGATAGATAGATAGATAGATTTCTTTATTAGCCACAGGGGCACAAAAGAAGGGGACAAATACAAAGGGGGAAGTTTACATACAATAAAAACGTGTAAAATGTTATCACAGATGGAATTTAAAAGTTAGTCGATTTTCCCCAATAGAGGGAGACAGTTTATATGGGTAACACATACCCCCGAAAAAAAATGTGCAACCCTCATCTCCAGATAGATAGATAGATAGAAAGAGAGAAATAAAATGCAAACATACTGATTTTTTCCAAATGTCCCATCTCCTCATATCTGCCAACTTTGTGTAATACTTTATACAAATCCCACACAGTAACTTCCTTCTCACTTCCCCATTCTTGAAGGAGATACTCTGTAGGACTTGGCTGAGATCCTATACGTGCAATATCCCGAATATTAAAACCAATTTCAGCAGCTGCAATAAAAAATAACATATAAAGGAGACATTTTTTTTATAAAGATCAAACACATTTTGATTATGTTTCAGTGACATGCTTTCATCATCATCATCACCATTATTTCAGCCTTTAGCATTTAAACTGGCCAGAATTCTTTCACCTCCTACTGTTCAAACTGGCCATAACCAGCCATTCATACTGACATTAAGGTATTGTTCTCAACATAAATATCAAAATCTCACAGATTTGATATTATGTGAGGTAAAGCCATTATGAAAATATAATAGTAAATATAGAGTAATGTAAATGATAAAGGGTTAATGTATGTTTTCCCTGCTAGCATGGGTTAGACAAGAGTCCACGGATCAAGTCAGTATTCAAGTGAGGCTACTATATATATGTATGTGTGTGTGTGTGTGTATATATATATAGTTCCATATGTATATGCCTGTATATACACTATTTCTTTGTGTATACATATCTTCCATGTGCACTACCCCACCACGTCATTAACTCCTTATAGCATGAGTCCCCTTAACAATCCCTTACCACACCCAACACCCCAATCATAAATCCAGTATCATAAACCGCACCACCACCACACCCACACCCAACCCTCAACATTCATGCCAAACTGTCTAGTGACAGTCAAAACGCCTTACCCCGCTACCCACTTCAACCTATACCCCACACCACCCCCACCCACCTACACTACAGGCAAAAACATTCTTTAGAATTAACCCACCGATCAAAACAAATTTCACTGACCATCTCATGAACATTAGACTTTCTTGTATGCCATGTATATTCATACTGTCATTACCTCCAAAGAGGTCCGATGAGCCGTTAATTACAGAGTCAGGCTAGATCGATATAGATCGAACCTTGAGCTGATCAGTGGCGAAACATGCATCACCAACCGAATCTAAACTATAATAAAGTAAGGAGTGCGGGACTGCGTACGGTTTATAATTTTTTATCCCATTAGTAAAATAAGTTGGATTACTTTGAATAAATAATTGTTTCTATTTTAGGCACAAGGCCAGCAATTATCCAGTACATTACTGGTACTTTGTTTTATCGACCCCGTAAGGATGAAAGGCAAAGTTAACCTCGGCGGGATTTGAACTCAGATCATAAAGGGACGTAACTCTATGCTTCAAAGCATGGTGTCCAACTCTCTACCGATACTGCCAATCCACCGCCCTTACTTTGAATAAATAATGAATGAATATTACATAATTTATCTACTAAATTTCGTGGCTGTTGATTAAATATATTTTATTATTTATTTAAAGATTCACTTCTTCAAAATGTTCAAATGTCAACACTTCCGGTTAGCGATCGCTTAAATAAACATACATATATTTCTGTCACTAATTTTCTCCTAATGCAGTTTATATATAATATCGTCTTTTTTAATATATCATGGATTACGTTACTGATTACATAAGACTGTGTAACACAGTCTTTGTTCAATTTCTGTGGATATTGTCAACTACGATTTTATTTGATGTATCATATCTACATGTATACATTCTACACATGCTAGCAGAAAACCACCCGAAGGGTGATTTTTCTGCTAGTATAGAGTAATGAAGGAGTAACCACTCGTCCTTGTTTTATTTTATTATACTACACTCTGTCTAGCTCTACGCCTCGACACTAACGTGAACCTAAACATGGAGTGCTCACCTGGGTGAGCCTACAGTAACTCTGTGTTACACTCCCTGGATATATATCATCATTTCATTTTACGTCCGCTTTTTCCTGCTTGCAAGGGTGGGGCGGGAACTGATTCTGGCTTGATTTCTACAGCTGGATGCCCTTCCTAACACCAACCTCATTTACAGTGAGTGCTGGGTGCTTTTTTTTTCCGTGGCACCTCCACGACCACTTTGCAGTGGAATGATAGGGACCCCAGTCCTTATCATCTCATTTCTACAGCTGAGTAAACTGGAGCAATGTGAAATAAAGTGTCTTGCTCAAGGAAACAACACATCACTCGGTCTGAGAATAGAACTCACAACCTTTCGATTGCAAGGCCAATGCTCTAACCACTAAGCCATGTGCCTCCATTTTATATATATATATAAAGGTGTTAGGAAGGGCATCCAGCTGTAGAAAACCCGCCAGACAGTCCTATGCGAGCAAGACAACCACTCTTGCCTCAAGTGGGAAAACCCCCGTCTAAACCCATGCAAGCGTGGAACACGGACGTTAAACGTTGATGATGATGATGATGATGATGATGATTATGATAAGCACAATGAGAATTGATGCTGGTTGTCACATCAATAGGAAATTGAAGGTGAAAGTAGTTTTTAAAAGTTGTTTTTTCCACTACTCGGAAACAAGAGGTTTATCTATTAATGTTTTTCAATTGTCTAAGTGGAACAGGATGTCAAATACAGATGTCATTTAAACTAAGTACAACATTCCACTTTTAGATGTTATAATATAGTCTGGATTGGTAGTATCGGTACAGCGCCAGACACCCTGCTTCGCGACAGAGTTGTGGCCCTTTACGTTCTGAGTTTACAGTGAGGGCTGGGTGCTTGTTGTCGTGACACCTATATGATATGAACATTTTAAAATGATCTCAAAGAATACAAAATAAGATGTTCACATATGTAATAAAATAAAATAAGAATTCTAAAAAATATAAAAGCCATCTTCTATATTGGGATTAAATTGATCATCATCAAAGGAAAGGCATAGCCAGCTTAAGGAAATTCCTAAGATTTACATATGGAAAATAAGTTGTCATTATCTGATGTTCTAGTTATTTATTCCAATTTGTGACTATTCTACTTGTAAATATCTATTTATAGCAGGGAAAGAGGATGTTAAATGATGACGGTGATGATGATGATGATGGTAGTGAAGGTGATTGGTGATGATGATAATGATGATGATGTATATTTAACCGTTTACATTACTCTATATTTACTATTATATTTTCACAGTAAACACTTTATCTCACATAATATTGAATCTATGAGATTTTAATATTTATTTTGAGAACAATACCTTAACATCAGTATGAGCAGCCAGTTACAGCCAGTTTGAACAGAAAGAAGTGAGAGAATTCTGGCCGGATATGGCTGTTTGAAATTCTCAAGGTTTAAACTTGGATGTTCAACAAAAATATTTTTAGAATGACCTTTTATATTGGAATTTTTAGGTTAAAAAAAAAATTATGGCATACTCAAATGAGGATGGATATAAATTATGAAATATTTTCAACAAAGCATTTCTTTTTTATCTCCTTATAATATATAACCAGCAATTTCTCTGTCTGTCTGTCCAACGCGTAGAGAGAGAGTGAGAGTGAAAGAAAGAGACAGACTACAAGAGGGGATAGCGGGAGGGAGAGAGAGAGACGCTGAAAGAGGGGAAGGAAAGCTATGTCTTGCTGTCTGCATTACGATACATATATATATATACACACACACACTGAGCGCATCATAATGACGTAATGCAGACAGCCAGACATACAGACAGATATTATAAGGGCGCAACGTTATATCTATGTATCTAAAAAGAAAGACTAAGAATTATATAGAGAGAAAGCTAAATCGCCTAATGCGGTCCCTAGGGCATTGAAAATTTGAAATAATCTTTGCTCAAAACACTCACAGGGCCATAAGTATTACATGTCTAAAGTTTGAAAACAATCGGTTGGATGGTTCTCAAGTTTTAGTGAGCTGACAGACAGACAGACATTCTCTGTTTTAGATATATAGACTAGCAGAAAACCGCTCCCCGGGTGGTTTTCTGCTAGTCTATATTATAAAGCTGACGGTTGTATGTATGTAAGAAACTTTTCGCCAAACGGCTGAACCAAAAAGCACCAAATTTGCACCATAGATGTAACTTTTTCCAAGAAAGTGAGGGTATTTTTGTCTTCTAAATTTCGTTAAAAGATTTAAGATATTTTATCGTTTATTTAAATATTCACTTCTTTAAAATTTTCAAATGTCAACATTCCGGTTATACGACATTCCTCTCTCTTTCTTAGTCTGTCTTTTTAGATAGATACATAGCTATAACGTCGCGCCCTTATAATATCTCTCTGTATGTCTGGCTGTCTGCATTAGATACATAGTTATAACGTTACACGCTGTTTTCACCCTTAACAAGATCTTCTGAAACTAAAAAAAAAAAATCAATCTGTGAACGCGGAAGTAAATATTTCGAAAAACGTTACACACTATATATATATATATATACACACACTATATATACATATATACATACACACACAGATAGTGTCAAAATGTCGTAATGCAGACAGCCAGACATACAGACATATTACAAGGGCGCAACGTTATAGCTGCCTAATGCGGTCCCTAGGGCATTGAAAATTTGAAATATTTTTTGCTCAAAACACTCACACGACCATAAGTATTACATGTGTAAAGTTTGAAAAAAATCGGTTGGGTGGTTCTCGAGTTTTAGGGAGTCAGACAGACATTCTCTGTTTTCGATATATAGATATATATATAATTATATATTCGTGTACAGATATTTTTGCATATACAAAAACAAAATATAAACAAACGTATTTATTTCACGAAAGCACAGACGGCTTATCGTCATTGTTACTGCCGATATGCCACCCCAAAAGTCCCAGCCTGGCCGCACGATCAAATTTTCCAGAAGAAAAAATGTTACTAGAGCAACAGAGAGACTAAGCTTCACAATTACCATCAACAAAGCTCAGGGTCAAACCCTAAAAGTGGCTGGCCTTCATCTGGGAAAACCATGCTTCTCTCATGGTTAATTGTATGTAGGATGCTCTAGGGTGAGCTCGCCAAACAATCTCTTCATCTTTGCTCCCGAGGGCCAAACAAAAAAATATTGTATACTCTGAGGCCCTAACAATGTAATTTATGTATTTTCTGTTACTTGGAATTTCCATTATGGTTGTACAAATTATTGTTTGTTAAAAAATGTGTTCTCTGTTCAGCCTTTATTGTTGTAACTATCAATTTTCTTTAACGTACTGGCTGCTGAACTGGGGAACCTAAAAACTATTCAAACCCAACATCAGAGCACCTTAACCCCCCCCCCCCCCCCTCTTCCTTGCTGACTTGAGAGGGCGTGCAGTATCTTTGCACTGGAGTGGAGGGGGGATTCCTGAAAAGATAAAATGCCGGTATACCTAGCTGGACGCCAGCCAGACGGGCCAGCTAGTCTATATATAAATTTGAGCGACTTCCATCCATCCGTCTGTCACACAATGTGTGTGTAAAAGGAAGGAAGGAGATGGTGAAAAAACTATAGCAAAACAGTGACTGGCGTTCAATTTGTTACACTGTGTGTGGGTGTATGTGTGAATGTTTGTACGAATGTATGTCTGTGAGTGTGTATTTTTGTAAGTATGTCTGTGTTTGCACAGAGAATTACTCTTTAATTAGCAGAAAAAGTGATATTTTCTTCTGAAAGCCTATCTAAATTTATCATTAACCCTTTACCATTTACATTACTCTATATTTACTATTATATTTTCGCAGTAAAGGCTTTACCTCAGAATTAACGCACATAATATTGAATCTATTAGATTTTGATATTATTTATTTTGAGAACAATACCTTAACATCAGTATGAGCAGCCAGTTACAGCCGCTTTGAACAGAAAGAGATGAAAGAATTCTGGCCAGATACGGCTAGTTTAATTGCTAAAGAGTTAAACCAAGCTGTCACCTGGCTTTTTAAAGATTTTACTAAGGATGTGTCTATGGCTTTTTATAGTCAGTCACATTTCTTGGCCGCTAAACAAGACTATCACCATTACTAAGCCACTAATAACAGCATTTAACATAGTTTTAAAGAACCCACTTCTCATCTCCAGTAAGGACCTAGAGTTGTGTATGCAAGGCTTCACAGCGATGAACACACTGCAATTCTTTACAAGTTGTGTGGAACTCATTTTCCAAGTCTTTAATCCATATAGTCCAGTGATATGGATAACACTGACATATTCACTGAGTTCCCTAGGCATAATAGTCTGATTTGCTGCAATAAATGCCTCCAGTGTCTTTGAATATAGTTTCACTTGGCTCATCCTTTAGGCTGAAGTGGAAAAACTACTTCCTACATGCTCCTTCATATACTGCATCAACAGCATAACTGCTCCACATGGATTGTACAACTACATTTGCAATGACCCTTCTATGAAACTCAGAGCATATGTCAGACCTGCCAAGCTCTAAAAACCCAAACGGGGAGTACCATAAAAAAAAGTGCTCCAAAACGAGGAGAAATGAGGCAAAATGGGGAGATTTTACATAATTGTTTCTACTTTTGGCACAAGGCCAGCAATTACCCAGTACATTACTGGTACTTTATTTTATCGACCTCGCAAGGATGAAAGGCAAAGTTAACCTCGTGGGTGGAGGGGGGGGATTTTACATAATGAAAGCTATACACATTTTCACAAGAGAAGACATCTCTCACACACCCCAAAGTGGGTGGGAGATCTCCCTGTTGGACGGGGAGAGTTGACAGATCTGACATGTCGTATGCGTTCTTTAGTTTAATTCAACATGAGGTCATGTTGAAAGCATTTTTATGCTTAATCTGAAAGGGGAATAAGTATATTACTTAGACAGAGGGCTTGAATAAATCTTATTCAACATTTTCCACTAAATAAGAGGGAACTTCTGTTACAACCTGATGATTCTTTTACATAATTCTAAAGATATTTTAAAGTGCTTGCAGTTCATTTCAAAATCCTTAATCTGATAATACAACGTGGAATTAGAGAATGCGTTTCCCTGGTGGAATGTAAGGGAGATTCGCTGGAAGAGCCATTCCATCTTGCGGGGCTCACACCTACGGCTAGCCAGCTCAGCACCTATGGTGGTGAGTAGGGAGGTAGCCCTAGTGCCAAGGACACCAGAAGTCTCCACTGCTAGGAGCTCAACTGTAAACTTGTCGGAAAGCGAGTGATATTTGGAGAGCTTACCCTCCTCAGCCCGAAGTGCAGGAGCTTATAATTCAATCACATAACAAAGAATTCTTTAAAACATATCTTAAAAAGTATCTGAATTAAAACTACTAAAATAATTTGTACAGTAAATTCTAGATACAAGATTATATCTACTGTAAAAACAGAAAAAAAAAAAAAAAAAAAAAAAAAAAAAAGAAGAACAATCTCTTGACACTTGAATGTGAATTTTTTTTCCCTTTTTGTTTACAGACGAATATGATGTTTTGTGGAGTTATTCCCCCCTGATATGAAATTGCAGAATTTTGTCCTGACTCTTTAGGTTCTGAATTCAGATCTCACAGACTTTGCCTTTCGTCTTTCAGAAGTAGATAAAATAAAGTACTAATGAAATGCTGGGGCTGATTCAATCGACCAAACCCACCCACAAAAGTTTGAGCCTTGTGCCTATGTAAGAAACCATTATTATTTACTGCTTGTTTCGAAGCATACATATTACTATCAAGTTTTATTTGGTGAAAAGCTCAATTGTAAGAATTATTATTTTATATATATAAGAGTCTTTAGAACGTGGGATAAAATACTTTATGGCATTCGTTCTGACTCTCTGCTCAGTTCAAATCCAGCTGAGGTCAACTTTGCCTTTCATCCTTTCGAGGTCGATAAAAAAGGTACCAGTCTAGTACTGGGTCGATTCTTCCTCTATATCTCTTTCTCATTTCCTCTCTCTCTCTATCTTTCTCTGGAAGAAATCTGTTGTAGTCAGGCCTGGAGAGGGATGGGGTCCGCCAGGCTTAAAATTCCCAAGAAACGCCATATGTTAATATGGCGCCCCTACGACTTTATTGGAAGTTACAGGACCATATCGTACCATACCGTTTTATAAATGGGAGACTTTGGAATGTCTCGATATTTACCCAATATCCGGATCAAACAATACAGGTCCATTTTTATCATCATCACCGTTTAAGAAATTAAGGAAATATACAAGGAAAGGAAAGAACATTACAAATATAATTGTTTCTACTTTTGGCACAAGGCCAGCATTTACCCAGTACATTATTGGTACTTTATTTTATCGACCCCGAGATTTGAACTCAGATCATAAAGGGACGTAACTCTATGCTTCAAAGCATGGCGTCCGACCCTCTACCGATACTGCCAATCCACCGCCCTTTACAAATATAATTGTTTCTACTTTTGGCACAAGGCCAGCAATTAATCCAGTGCATTACTGGTACTTTATTTTATCGACCCCGTAAGGATGAAAGGCAAAGTTAACCTCGGTTTACAAATATAATGTCGTTGGTAAAGACATCAAAATACAGAAAGGAAGGGGAAAAACGACCATCAATTCACCACCAAGTGCGACAATCGACCGCACATCATAAGGGTTAACTGAACACTTTTTGAGGCAAGTCAACACGCTCGCAGTATTGCCACGGGTGATGGCGAGGCTAAGGCGCTGAAACAACCAGGCACCCTCACGGTCATCACTTGACACCTCTGTAAGGTGAGCCGCCAGCGATGACAAGAACTTCGCTGTCAGCGGCCCAACTCAAACGCCACAGGCTGGAAAAAAAAATAATTACTAGATAAATTCAGATATTTAGGAATTTTATTCCGTTCGGCAACGGAAGCAGTGACCCCCCTCATTTACTGCGGCGTCCCAGATGAGACATCTACCTATTTCTCTGGGACAAAGAGCAAGGCCGTTTCGTCCCTTCCCATCACAACCGGCTCCTGAACTGAGGGGATATTTACTCGAGCCAGGACCTGTTTAACGGTCAGGTTTAACGAGCAATTTATGTTATTTACGCATTTGTAATGTTATTTATACAATAGTGAATAAAATAAAGTTATTAAAAAAACTAACATGTATTGAATACGTATTTTGTTCATGTTTGAACGTTCAATTTACGTGTGTACAAGGAAAGAGATTTGGGAGTTGTAGTAGACGGTAATCTAAAGTTCAGGAAGTAAGGAGACCGCCACATAGTTGATAGTCATGCTGGAAATAATAGCCAAATGTCTCCTAATCACACCCTATAACCTTTAAAATGATGTAATGTATTGAAAAAAAGACGGGATGGTCACAATTTAAATGACTTCCTGATCAGAATTACCTCCCTTGTCAAACTCGCACAAACACTAACAATATGATTACAAAAACTGTTTTTAAATGTTTACTTTTTATGTTTAATTAGTGAATGTATCTACAGACAAAAACATGAGATTACCCAAAAAAATGTAGGCAAAATACGATCTAAACAAAAGTCATTTTCTGAAATTACAGTCAAGTTGGTTTTTTTTTTTTTTATCGGGGAACATTTATATACAGTGTTAATTTCGTATATTTGAATTAAAAAAATATGAAGTCTGAATGTTGAATTAACACAAGATGAAATGCCATGTTTGCTATTGTTAGAAGCAGATGTCTCAAAGCAGACTCTCGTTCTGTCATCTACCACTAAACCAACTATTTCGACTAGTAGAAAAGTAATTAATTAAAACATTATAGGAATTTAAGACAAATAACATCAACATTTACCAACTGTTTTCCATCCATCATCATAATCCATTGTTAATATTTCCAAAACAACTTTGTACGAAAGATTATCAAGCAACATGATTAAATATAATTACAAACTAAGAATGTTTCTACGTCATCATGTTCTGACCAATCAACGACTAGCTTTGTTTTATTTGATTCATTTCATTCTTCTTCCTGTTTACTAAGAATCCTTTCTCCCACTCACTTTAGAATGAGTGAGAGATGTCTTCTCTTGTGAAAATGGTTCTAGCTTTCATTGGTGAATTGGCAGTATCGGTAGAGGGTTGGACGCCATGCTTTCTAGCATAGTTACGTCCCTTTACAGTCTGAGTTCAAATCCCGCCGAGGTTAACTTTGCCTTTCATCCTTACGGGGTCGATAAAATAAAGTACCAGTAATGTACTGGATAGTTGCTGGCCTTGTGCCTAAAGTAGAAACAATTATGTATGGATTGGCAGTATCGGTAGAGGGTTGGACGCCATCCTTTCCAGCATAGTTACGTCTCTTTACGGTCTGAGTTCAAATCCCGCCGAGGTTAACTTTGCCTTTCATCCTTACGGGGTCGATAAAATAAAGTACCAGTAATGTACTGGGTTATTGCTAGCCTTGTGCCAAAAGTAGAAACAATTATGTATGGATTGGCAGAATCGGTAGAGGGTCGGACGCCATGCTTTGACGCGTAGAGTTACGGCCCTTGCCATTCTGAGTTCAAATCCCGCCGAGGTTGACTTTGCCTTTCTTCCTTACGGGGGCGATAAAATAAAGTACCAGTAATACACTTGGTAATTGCTGGCCTTGTGCCTAACGTAGAAACAATTATATAACCCCCCCCCCCTCTTTTGCCTGAATTTCTCCCCGTTTTGGGGCACTTTTTTTCCAGCGTACTCCCCGTTTGGGTTTTTAGAGATCGGCATGTCTGCCTTTCTTTCTTTTATATTATATTTGTTTGTTCTGTAAACATTGTATTAGTATATCTCTTTTGGTAATTTACTATTTTACGTTCACAAACTCAAATAAACATTATCGCTAGTTATGTCTAGAGGTTGAAAGTGAAACTGTTAAGCGGTGAATTAAGCTTAAAAGTTTCACTTTTGAAAATTACTTTCACTTCTGACCTGGAGGTCGACCTACTACTGCGCCAAAATATATTGTTCCGCCAGATGAAGTAATGAATAGCACTCAAATTTTGGCTGAGAAATATAATTGTTTCTACGTTAGGCGCAAGGCCAGCAAATTACCCAGTGCATTACTGGTACTTTATTTTATCGACCCCGTAAGGATGAAAGGCAAAGTCAACCTCGGCGAATATAACCAAACTTGCAAGAGATGTAACTGTACTTGGAGCTGTATACAGTGGTGTGCATGTAGACGGCTTTTACGCAATACTTTGATTTGTGACTCCTGTAATGTTGAATGCTTCCTAATTAATAGAGGTGATATATCTGATGGCAAAACATGGTATTGCAGTAGATTGGTGTAATTTTTGTCGCGAGGCATGTGAGATGTGGCTTGAGCAAAACCCCCAACAAATAGGTGGGATTAATGAGGATGGAGAACCAATGACGGTGGAAGTGAATGAAACTAAATTTTTTCATCGAAAATATCACTTTTAATTCTATCTCTTTTTGTATCTAATAAATTTTCTCTCTCTTTTTCAATAAATAACCTAACCCTAACCCCTAGTCAGTAATTTTACTTGTGGTTCACCACTTAACAGTTTCACTTTCGACCTCCAGACATAACTAGCGATAATGTTTATAATAGTAAATTACCTCTCTTTTTATACAACAGTGAAGACATGTTCACAAGAGGACATCTCTCACCTATCTGAAAGGCTATTGCAAATCTCCTCGTGTGTATGAATGTAACACGGAGACATGGTTTGTGTGTATAATATTTAATCAACAATTTAACAGTATAGTTGACATGTCAATGAATAAACGAAAGAATGAAGCAAAGTTAGTATAGTTGACATGTCAATGAAATAGATGAAAGAATTAGGCAAAGTTAGTAGTTACCGTTTTGATTGCCAGGCAAACGCAGGCTGGCAGAAGACGCCTGGCGAAGGCCAGGCGCCGGAAGGGCAAATGAGAGAGTGAGAACTTAAAGTTGTTAGTTTTATAGGGTTCTGACCGGAAGTTACAGAAAGGGTTCTACTTCCCGTCTGGATGTTGTTAATCTATTGGGGTTGTGAGTCACAATCAGGGAGGCAACTGCTACAGGCTATTGCAAATCTCCCGTCGGACGGGGAGAGTTGATAGGTCTCGGTGCATCAGATCATCGCTTTAAAATGATCGTCTTTTATTTCTAATTGCTCCCAATATTTATCCAACCGATAAAAAAATATATCAATGTTTTCAGCTGCTACCACTCTCCAGGTTGAACATCGATTCCACATTTTTAGGAAATCAATGTCTCCCTCCTGTTTGTATTTTGTCGAAAATTTTCACTTATTGTAATTAATTATTGTAAACTCTTAATGAATTATTGTAAACTCTTTTATCATATCACAGACCTGTCAACCTCTAAAAACCCAAACGGAGAGTAGTATGAAAAAAAGTACCACAAAAACGGAGAGAAATAAGGCAAAATTGGGGAGATTTTACATAATGAAAGTTATACCCATTTTCACCCACATCTCTCATCCACCCCAAAGTGGGTGGGAAATCTTCCTGTCGGACGGAGAGAGTTGACAGGTCTGCTATCACGAGATCAGGGCTTGGCTAGAGGCAGCATGATCTGCCTTTAGGTCCCTTAAAATCCTCTGGAATGTTTGGGCTCTCCAAAAGAGCATCAAATTGAAGCTTCTGAAGACCCTAGTGTGGGTGGTGGCATCGTAAGGCTGTAAAATCTGGTCACTTAATACTACAGATATTAACAAGCTGATGTCGTTTGAGACCACATGTAACAGGGTTGTGAGCATCAACTGGATGGACCGCAAAACTAACGAGAGTCGGTCTGGGAGGAGAAGGGAGCAGAGAGACAGATGGTCGCTACTATAAATAACCGAATGCTACAATACTTTAGCAATGTTATCAGGGCCTGGAACCTCTGCACCCACATCCTGGAGGGACACATCGATGACAGGAGATCGAGAGGAAGACTAAGGAAACGCTGGAGTGAAGACATCAAGGATTGGATGGGAAGAACGCTGACGAAGTGCACGGTGGTGGCAAAAAGAGAACATTAGTGCAGTTGTCCATGGTCTCCAACCCTCTGTAATGAGGATGGAGGGAAAATGACCTGACCTGACTTTTTAAAAGGTTTTCGGATATCTAAGTTTTAAACATCAGAGATTCAGAATTGGCGGAAAAAAAAAAGTTGGCACAAAATGGTCGTCACATGATTCTTGTATTTTCTTATGAAGAAGATAGGTAGGTAGATAGATAGACAGAGAAATAGAGAAAGATAGATATGCATACAGATAAACAGATAGATAAATAGAGGAATATATTGTCTGAAGATATAGATACAGAGGTAGCTATAAAAAACTGTTGCTTGATCACTGGACATCTTGTCAACACTTGTGTGAGAGAATGGTTGGGAGGAAGATATCAACTTACCATTTCCATGTCAAAGTTGGCACAAGATGGTCATCACATGATTCTTGTGTTTTCTCATGAAGAAGATAGGTAAGTAGACATATAGACAGAGAAATAGAGATAGATTAGCAGATAGGTAGGTAGGAAAGGTTGATACCAGGTAGCTAAAAGAGAAGCTAAATAATTGTTATACATAGCATGTAAAGAAGCTGAAAGCAGGAGGTTTGCTGATGTCCTGTGACATGAGGTGTTTCACATTACATAGCAGTGTCTGGGAATTTGGGGTAAAGAATGTTCAAAATGACACTGGTGTACACAGCATCACTGACTCTCCAAAGAAAGAGTCCTGGAAATGCTATCATAATGAATGTGGAGAACAAGTGGGAGGGAGAAAGAGTAACCTAGCTGACCCAACAACTATCAAAATAGACAATTAAAAGGTTAACCCTTTAGCATTTACATTACTCTATATTTATTATTGTATTTTCATAGTAATCATTTTGCATAATATCAAATCTACAAGATTTTGATATTAATTATTTTGAGAACAATACCTTAACATAACTATGAGGGGCCAGTTATGGCTGGTTTGAACAGAAAGAGTTGAAAGAATTTTGACCAGATATGGCCAGTTTAAATGCTAAAGGGTTAAAAAAGCAATCAAGGAGATGAAAAATGTTAAGGCTGTCAGTACATCAGAGATAGTCACTGAGATGCTGAAATTATCTGGGTAAGTAGGAGCCAAACTAGTACCCGCATAATCAATCAAGTAGTACATGATGGAGTCATACCCAATGACTGACATAGTAGTATTCTCATTAATTGTTAGAAAGGAAATGGTGATGCACAAGAAAGGAGCAACTACAGGGACCTAGATCTGGTGGACCAGGTAATGTAAGTGACCAAAAGAGTTTAAAACAATTAGGGAAGGAGTCAAATTAGATGAGGTGGAGATTGGTTTTGTGCCATGGAGGAGCACCATAGATGCCCTCTTCTTAGTGAGACAACTTCAAGAGAAGTTCCTAGCAAAGTGTATGCCAATATATCTAGCTTTTGTTGATCTGGAGAAGGCCTTTGTCAAAGTACCCCAATCTGTTATCTGGTGGTCCTTGATGAAACTAGGTGTAGAAGAATAGTTTGTGAGAGCAGTGCAAGCCATGTATAGAGGAGCTGTCAGTAAAGTGAGAATAGGTAATGATTTTAGTGAGGAATTCAATGTTTAAAATAGGTTGTCCATGGGAATTCTTGCATAGCAACAACTTGTTTTTTATAGCCAAATCAGTGGAAGATGAGAAAAAATTCTGGCTTTGGAAACAGAACTTTTGTGTCAAAAGGGCTCAAAATAAATGTGACAAAAACCAGTGTTTTGGAAAGCAGGAAAGAAGACAGGACTCTGATTCTATCAGGGAAGTGGCCCTGCTCAATATGTATAAATACAGTAGGTAGTTACTATATGCAATATATACAATGTAAAACTTTGATGTACAAGAGGTGTGGTGGGATAGCAAACAGAAAAACAGAAAAAGTAACCTTTGTATGTGGCAGATACACAGGGATAGTTTGGAGTAAAAGTAATAGAAGTGGTTGATAGATTCTACTACTTACGTGATCAAATTATGGGGAAGGAGTTTGCACTAAGAGCATAGAAGCTAGGGTAAGAACAGGATGGAAGACGTTCAGGAAGCCACTACTTCTGTGGGCAGCCAAAGGTTTCTCTCTATGAAAGAAAGGATGGCTATATGATGCCTGTATGCAATGTGTGATGTAAGATGGGAGTGAGAAATGGGCCATAAATGCAGAGGATATGTGAAAGCTAGAGAGAAATGAAGAGAGTAAGCTCTGATGCATGAGAGAAAAGCTGGATATAAGAGGAAGCAGATGTAGTGTGCAGGTGAAAAGACTGCACTGGTATGGTCATGTGATGCATATGGATGATAATTGTTGGGTGAAGTGCCAAGAAATCCCAGTAGAAGGAGGCTAAGGTTGTGGGAGCTGATCTCAAATCACTGAAGCTCACAATTGTAATACTGAAGGACGCTGATGATTAGAGTTATTTCCCTTCCTTACAGGAATAATTATTAAAAAAATTTTTTTTTTTACACCAGCACTAGATTGATAAATTATACTCCAAACAAAGTTGACAATCCACTGAAAATGACATTTGAGTAAGGAAGCAGTCTGATGACTGAAATATGTATATCATCATTTTTACGTCAGTAGTTCCCTGCTTGTATGGGTTAGATGGCTTCTCTCCAACACGTAGTGCTTCAACTTGTCTGTTTCCTTTGAAACACTTCCGTTGCATCAAAGACACAACAACCTCTCTAGGAGTGGTGCCCCAATAAAATCCATTCAGTACATTCTACCTGTTGCTTGGTGATGGTTGGCCTTAAGGGGGTGAGTGACGTCCAGCAGTATTGAGGGATCTGACCAAGCCTTTCATGCTGCCATGGTTGGATGAGGATGTGGGAATTCAGGGATAAATTTCATGGGTGGAAGAAATGTTGAGTCACGGTTGTGGTCTTGGAGAGAGAAAGTGAGTGAACAAGTGAGCAATGTTTGGTAATACAGTGGAGGGGTATTTGTCTTTACCTACTGGCAGAGGTTGGAGGGGAGGAAGAAACCTAAGTAGGTGAGAAGCTATGGTGGGGGTGGGAGAGATCAAATGTGCAAAGGAGAAGTCTGTGTTGGGGGTTAAGAGAGTGAGGTGGACGAGAGCAACCAAAATATGTTGCTGCTACATTTTTCATCTCTGGGAATGTGAGTCTTCTGTAGTGTGGTATATCACCAGTAGGTTTGATCCTGTGTCCTTAATCTCCTGTAGTTTCTTAGATCTTCCCCTTCCCCCAGGTTCCCACGACTTTGAATGCTCTGCAGCTCTCAACCTTGATATATATCATCATCATCATCATCATCATCATCATCATCATACGTCCGCTTTTCCCTGCTTGCAAGGGTGGGACGGGAACTGATTCTGGCTTGATTTCTACAGCTGGATGCCCTTCCTAACACCAACCTCATTTACAGTAGAATGATATGGATCCCAGTCCCTATCATCTCATTTCTACAGCTGAGTAAACTGGAGCAATGTGAAATAAA
>OZ024758.1:28032109-28054609 GCA_964016885.1 Eledone cirrhosa
TCCTATGAAGACCTGCTGACCCTTGTTGCAAGCCGTCAGGTCCTACAAAGACCTTCTGACCCTTGTTGCAAGCCGTCAGGTCCTACGAAGACCTGCTGACCCTTGTTGCAAGCCGTCAGGTCCTATGAAGACCTGCTGACCCTTGTTGCAAGCCGTCAGGTCCTACAAAGACCTTCTGACCCTTGTTGCAAGCCGTCAGGTCCTACGAAGACCTGCTGACCCTTGTTGCAAGCCATCAGGTCCTACGAAGACCTGCTGACCCTTGTTGCAAGCCGTCAGGTCCTATGAAGACCTGCTGACCCTTGTTGCAAGCCGTCAGCTCCTACAAAGACCTTCTGACCCTTGTTGCAAGCCGTCAGGTCCTACGAAGACCTGCTGACCCTTGTTGCAAGCCGTCAGGTCCTATGAAGACCTTCTGACCCTTGTTGCAAGCCATCAGGTCCTACGAAGACCTTCTGACCCTTGTTGCAAGCCGTCAGGTCCTACGAAGACCTGCTGACCCTTGTTGCAAGCCGTCAGGTCCTATGAAGACCTGCTGACCCTTGTTGCAAGCCGTCAGCTCCTACAAAGACCTTCTGACCCTTGTTGCAAGCCGTCAGGTCCTACGAAGACCTGCTGACCCTTGTTGCAAGCCGTCAGGTCCTATGAAGACCTTCTGACCATTGTCACCTAAATGGTGATGATGATGATGACAGAAGGCTGCATTAATGCATACATGTTGACATTTATATCATATCTCCAAAGATATTAAAACATTACATGGAGGCACATGGCTTAGTGGTTAGAGCATTGGCCTTGCAATCGAAAGGTTGTGAGTTCAATTCTCAGACCGGGTGATGTGTTGTTTCCTTGAGCAAGGCACTTTATTTCACATTGCTCCAGTTTACTCAGCTGTAGAAATGAGATGATAGGGACTGGGGTCCCTATCATTCCACTGCAAAGTGGTCGTGGAGGTGCCACGGCAAAAAAGCACCCAGCACTCACTGTAAATGAGGTTGGTGTTAGGAAGGGCATCCAGCTGTAGAAATCAAGCCAGCATCAGTTCCGTCCCACCCTTGCAAGCAGGGAAAAGCTGACGTAAAATGATGATGATGATGATGATGTACAGTCAAGAGGGATAGGATCATGCTCAGGACCTTTGAACAGCTGCAAGTCAATGAATGTAAAATAGGGTGAGGTGGGAATGCCAGAGGGTTGATGGTCTAAACATGAAGGAGCGGGCATCATCTTCAGAAGCGGAGCGATGAGCATATCTTTGGGGCTTTGATAGAGGTAGCATGTATTTAGCTTGGCTTCAGGAGCAGAAGCGATAGAAATGGATATGTGAGGATACTGAGCTTTGTAGAGTTAACAACTGAAATATTTTCTGACCTTGAAGAGAAAGTCTGGTCTTTGGTATGAATGTGAGATTACCAGGAAATATCTTGAAAATTTATGAGGCCTGCTATTTGTGGATTTAGTGTTGTTCAAGACTTGTGTAGGACATAAGACTGTTTCTTGATATATGTAGTGATTGTGTGTTTGTGCAGCTGAAGAAGATGTAGTTGACACATCTTTATTGAAGAATGTAATGCTGGTTTCATGTGAAGTGTCTAGCTTGTGTATGGATGATGCCTGTAAACAGAATCTTCTTACAAAATTGTTCTAAGTCAGCCTTCTCTCTTGCTTTGACCATTTCACATGATTATTACAAGTTACAATTTTCAGTAGAAAGAAATTTTCTCGGCAATTCTAAAAAATATTTTTATTATTTAAAATTTCAACATATATGGGCTGGTCATAGAGATCATTGTAATTAAAGATGAGCAGAAGTTTGCTCCATGCAATCTATTCTTGTCAAAAACAAGTGTGTTTCAAAGTGAATCATATTAAATTAAGAAAAGTAATTTAATTATACGTTACACTAAAGTTCTATGGTAAAGTAAGATATTTATAATTTAACACTATCTGTACACTATAAATTCTGATAATGAACAAACTGTGATTCAGGATTTCCATTTGTTGACTGGTGAAATAATGATAAAATGGTTGGAAAATAAAATTTGAAACATTGTTAAAAAATTCTAAGTGTCTTTAATTCATTTGGCACCTCTAAATAATATGGTCAGATTTGAAATATAATTTAATGAATAAACATATGTAAATGAAAATATTTGTAACCAATTTTACTACAAGACAATAATAGTTGGCACATACAAAACCCAAATGATGTTTAGCTTTAGATTTTAATATTAACAGAAAGTTAAGAAATTATAGAAATTTTGAAATAATTCAGAGTCACACCAGTTTTTGTTGATAGAATTGTAGCAGTTTCACAACTACAAATTGATGTTCTATAAATATTTGTATTATTTAGGAGAATAACATTCTTTTTTAAAATAAATAATTCAAGCAATATAAGATATCAAAATAAAAGGAAGCAAGCATTAGCTTTTTTTTTATATTTCAAATATTGAACATAAAGATTTTACATATAACTTTAAAAGTTTATTTAACTAATTTTGCTTACATACATTGTAAAGTTTGTCCTACTGAGAGAGAGAGAGAGAGAGAGAGAGAGAGAGAGAGTGTGTGTGTGTGTGGTAGGGTAGAATGGAGGCCAGGTGTTATCTTTAAAATAAACTATTAATAGTACTTAAACTACACAGTAGACATTTTTTTTCACCTAATAGAAAAAGGAAGTCAACTAAATGTTTTGATGATAGGGGAAGCCAGCTACTAACTTGAAAGAGAAATTGCAAGCATCTATTGCACATGAGGCAAGAGTATCTGTGAGTTATCAATGTAAGTCATGTAGTTTATGAAACTAAACTTTTATGAAACCCAGTAAAAATGGGACAATATCACAAAAGTTATCGATTTTTGAGAGATTTTTTAAAAAGAAGTATCAAAAAGGTAATCAGAGGAAGATATACCTTTGAAATGAATCCTTTAGATTTTGACTTTTCTATGATTGTAAAATCTAAACAATATTGAAAATGCAATAATGACTATAAAGTTAAATTGTTGATTTAAGAATTAAAAAAATATCTTGCATTTATTAGCTTTTATGTTTATAACAAGACAAAAATATTTTAACTTAAAACAATAAAACAAAATTAAAAAAAATGTTGAGGAATTGTACGTTGTAGTATGGAAATAGACAGTGACAGATTTTTTTTTTTCTCTTATGCTAGATATTTATGAATAACTGAACTGACGAATATCTCCATGCATCAAACATTCAAGCTTTACAATATGGGGTTGTTAATTTAAAAAATGAATATAACCTTTAATCCTTTTTTTTTTTTTTCTAGAGTTCTCAAATAAAAAAAAAAAAAAAGAATGAAAGAATAAATTATTTGTTTACTTTCATTTCTAGTATGTTTCAACATATGAAAACGTTTTATTATTATTATTATTATTATTTTTTCCATGAAAGTTCTTTTCTCTCCTTTGTTTTTCATTTATGTCCACCTCAAATATCTTATCAAGTCTTTTGAAGACATTGAATTATTTCCGTTTTTCCCTGTAACGGGAAAAATACAATCCACAGATGAAGGACTTCATCAATGAGGCCGAAGGGGAAAAAAAAATAAATTGAATGTTTATAACACATTCCAAAAAATTATTCCATGTAAAACTGGAAAGAGTAAAGTTTGGAACTATCATGGTTGATTTTTTTCTGCATGGGAGGGAGGTGAATTTACATGATTTTTTGACGCCAAGGATAAATGCGTTTTAGATCCATTATGTGTACCCAAATGGTTGTGTAGCACATGACATAGAGAAGTAACAACAACATGAAGGTGAACATGATAGTCCGACTGCGACAAGCCTTTAAATTGCCAACCAAGCCACCATTGTGAGAATATTGTACTAGAACTCCTCCTAGCAAAGCAGCAACAATAAACACTGCCACAAATGTCAAACCATCAGCCTCAACCTGAAACACAAATACAAAAATAAATAAAGAGAAATGATTTATGCCATGTAGAAATTATCTTTTACATTTAAATGTGACAAAGTCTTATTATCCACCTAGAATGGTGGATTGGCAGTATCAGTAGAGGGTTGGATGCCATGCATTGCAGTCTGAGTTCAAATCCTGCCGAGGTTAACTTTGCCTTTCATCCTTACGGGGTTGATAAAATAAAGTACCAGTAATGTACTGGGTAATTGCTGGCCTTGTGCCAAAAGTAGAAACAATTATTCACCTAGAATTTCACATTCTTTTTTTGGTTTCTATCTTAAATAATCAGTAGTTTATAAGCTGAGTACTTTAAATATAGTAGGCCAGAAACTTTATTAATATTTACAAATGGAAGGGAAAGGCAGGGGCTCTAGTATCACAGAAGAATGGGGAGGGGGAAAGGAGAGGGTGATGGGCTCTGGGCCTAGAACGTGGTGGTGTTGAGGCTGTGCCCCGTGGACAACACTGCAAAAGCATTTCTGTAGACAATGGCAGGTGACACCCACTACAACACCCACCCCACCGCGCAGGGCTCCTTCCTCAGAAGGGCTGACGTTCCAATCTTGCAGAGGAGCTCAGCAGTATGGGTTCCGAGGATGCCTGAGGCTTCCATGGTGACGAGTGCAAAGTGGAAGCAGCTGGACAATCCCCGGTATTTGTTTATCTTCCTTTCCTCTGCATTGTGGGCCGCAGTACCGGGGTTTGTGGCTGAAGCGACTAAATTGGAGACGGAGAACGTGTCACAACATGTGACATTCCAGATGAGGGATCTACCTCCTTCGAATGAGAAGAGGGTAATCCTATCGGGGGCATTTGCCGTCTCTGCGGTCGAGGTCTGCTGGTTCCACTTGTGATGGGAAGCCAGCTGCGTCCAGGCTCCTTCTCAATATGTGATTGAGAGCGGCATGTTGGGGGTACTGGCCTGAGCTCTGTAGGCAAGACAGTGGGTGCTGGATGCCCTTGTCAAGGACTGCCCCACAACAGCATTTATGTGGCTCACATATGTGGATGCCAGTTGTATAGCGATAAATAGGTGGCCAATTGACAGTCGTTAGAACATCAGATAAAATGTTCTGGCTCTCTGATCTCTGAGTTCAAATCCCGCCGAGGTCATCATCATCATCATCACCGTTTTACGTCCGTTCTTCCACGCTAGCATGGGTTAGACTGGTTGTCCTGTTGTGGGCAGTGTCTGGTCGGCTGACCATGCCTTGCTCATACAGAACTGATTTGGCTTGATTTCTACAGCTGGATGCCCTTCCTAACACCAACCTCATTTACAGTGAGTGCTGGGTGCTTTTTCGTGGTGCCTACACGTCCACTTTACAGTGTGGGCTGGGTGCTTTTTTGCCGTGGCACCTCCACGACCACGTTGCGGTGGGGGGGTGTGGGGGTATATTGTTTATATGCTTCAGCTTGTACCCATGAGAGGTCGGGTACTCTGTATTACTGCGTGACACCAGAGGTCACGGTCGTGTGTCATTGCCTTTGAGAGGTGTAATTGGGTAAGGTCGGCTTTTATCACCTCATCCCAGGTCATCTTGGGTCTCCCCACTCCGCGGTTTCCATCGACTTCTAGTGCTCTGCACCTTTTTATGCAGCTGTCATCCAACTTTACCTTTCATCCATTCAAGGTTGATAAAAAGAAAGTACCAGTCTAGTACTGGGATTGATTCTTCCTCTATATCTCTTTCTCACTGCCATTCTCTCACTCTCTATCCTGCTCTAGAAGAAATCTGTATTCAGTCCTGCAGAAGAGATGGGCTCCATCAGGTTAAAAAATGCCCTAGAAACACTGTATGTCAATATGGCGCCCCCCCAACTCCCTCAGGAGTTATGGGACCATACATACATGCATAGTGAACAGAGGTGAGAGGATTCTGGCCAGATATGGCCAGTTTAAATGCAAAAAGGTTAAGTGTTTAGATTATAAAGAAAAATATTTTTTGAGGTAATCATCATCATCATTTTACATCCGCTTTTCCCTGCTTACAAGGGTGGGATGGCAACTGATTCTGGCTTGATCTCTACAGCTGGATGCCCTTCCTAACACCAACCTCATTTACAGTGAGTGCTGGGTGCTTTTTTGCCATGGCACCTCCACGACCACTTTGCAGTGGAATGATAGGGACTCCAATCCCTATCATCTCATTTCTACAGCTGAGTAAACTGGAGCAATGTGAAATAAAGTGTCTTGCTCAAGGAAACAACACATCACCCGGTCTGAGAATTGAACTCACAACCTTTCGATTGCATGGCCAATGCTCTAACCACTAAGCTATGTGCCTCCATTATCCAATATCAATTGTAAAATATACTTGCCGGTTTAGAACAGCCTTCACATTCATGTTCCTGTACAATTGGCCGATCATATTCTCGCATGCGCCCATGACGAGGACAGTAGTCAGGTCCATTAATCTGACCAACACGCAGACCACGACTATCAGAAAAGAAATTGGAAAACATTGAAAGCAAAATGTATTATTTTTCAAACTAATACAGACTGACTGAAGAGAAATACAAGGAATGGACCAAATGTGATGACACAAACGAAAGTAAAAAAGAAAAAAAAAAACAACCAAAAGAAGCAGTCAAATGAAAACTAAACTTAATGATTTCACTGTTTCTTAAAGTCATATAGCAATGAATACTGGTGTGTATGAATGTAACAAGGAGAAGTGGTTTGTGTGTATAATATTTAATTAACAATATGTGGATATATTATACAGTAGAGTTGACATGTCCATGAATAGATGAGAGAATGAAACAAAGTTACTAGTTACCGCTTGGTTGCCAGGGTTACACACGCCTGAGTTAAGACTCCTGGCGAAAGCCAGGAGGCGCCTGACCGAAAAGGCGAATGTGGGTTCTGACCGGAAGTTACAGAAAGGGATCTACTTCCTGTCTAGAGACCGTTAATCTATTGGGGTTGTGAGTGTCACAACAAGGGAGGCAACTCCTGTTAAAGTCATATAAAATATAGCTTGCTATATTGTACCTTAGGTAGGTATAAACAGAGCCTCCAAGAGAAATTTTGCAAGGTGGTACAAGACCCCTTTAGGACCTGAAGCAGGCAAACATTTTTCTCAAAATGGATGTTGCATGGTTGCTGTGGGGCCTTCTTAGCTCTTGGGCCCCAGAACAAAGTACTGGCCGGACCCCCATCTTATAGGCTCTGGGTGTAACACCCTAAAGTGTGTGAGAATTGGGAGTAGTGATTTTCATATATTTTTCAAAGGAATTAGAAGCATGGAATCACAGAATTTAAAACTCTAAAAGAGGAAACCGAAAATTTTGCTGTACAAATCAACATTTTAACCCTTTAGCATTTACATTACTCTATATATACTATTATATTTTCACATAACATTTACATTACTCTATATATACTATTATATTTTCACAGTAAAGGCTTTACCTCACATAATATCTCACATAACATTTACATTACTCTATATATACTATTATATTTTCACAGTAAAGGCTTTACCTCACATAATATCTCACATAACATTTACATTACTCTATATATACTATTATATTTTCACAGTAAAGGCTTTACTTCACATAATATCGAATCTATGAGATTTTGATATTATTTATTTTGAGATCAATACCTTAAAATCAGTATGAATGGCCAGTTACAGCCAGTTTGAACAGAAAGAGGTGAGAGAATTCTGGCCAGATATGGCTGGTTTAAAAGCTAAAGGGTTAAGCCTGAAAAAAAAAAGTCTCGACTTATAAAACAGGGGTAAAGTGCAAAATCTTTACTGCTGTGTGGTTAACAAGTGGAACAAGGTTCTAAGAACATCTTAAAATAAGTCCAGCAAGTTGACCTAAATAATTGAGGCAAACTCATTTAATATATTAAACAAATAGATTACTTGTGATATAAAATAACAATAAAAAACAACCCTAAGATGGTCGTTAATGAGTATGACTTAATTAGGTATTTTGTAGAAAGTTTACTTCCATGATTTACACTAACTACCTCATTAACCTTTTACCATTTACATTACTCTATATTTACTATTGTATTTTCATGGTAAAGGCTTTACCTTACAAAACATTTACATTACTCTATATTTACTATTGTATTTTCATGGTAAAGGCTTTACCTTACAAAACATTTACATTACTCTATATTTACTATTGTATTTTCATGGTAAAGGCTTTACCTTACAAAACATTTACATTACTCTATATTTACTATTGTATTTTCATGGTAAAGGCTTTACCTCACATAACATTTACATTACTCTATATTTACTATTGTATTTTCATGGTAAAGGCTTTACCTTACAAAACATTTACATTACTCTATATTTACTATTGTATTTTCATGGTAAAGGCTTTACCTCACATAACATTTACATTACTCTATATTTACTATTGTATTTTCATGGTAAACACTTAATACTGAATATTGAATCCGAGATTTTGATATCTATTTTGAGAACAATACCTTAATGTCAGTTTGAACAGAAAGAGGTGAGAACATTCTGGCTGGATATGGCCGGTTAACATCCATTCTCCCTGCTTGTAGTGGTTGAAGGGTTAGATAGGTTGTCACAGACTAACTCAGCAGAACTACTGACCACTCAGACAGGATGGGAGCTTGCATCTTGCTTACATATGTTCCTGCACACTACTGGGTGCATTTTATAATAGCACCAGTATTAGGGAGGTTGTCATGTCTTTGACACAGCTGAAGAGTCCTCTTGACCCTTTGTTTGGCAGGTTTTCTATTGTTGGATTGCTTTCCTATCACCAACAACTTTACAGAGTCTACTGAGTGAATTTATCATGTAGACCAACAACACTAGAGAGGCTGCTGTGTTCCTGACACAACTGAAGTGTCCTCGCAACCCTTTTGATGTGGTTTCTACAGCTAGATGTCCTTCCTATCACCAACCACTTTACAAGGAACACTGAGTGCATTTTTAGTGGCACCAGCTCTAAAGAGGTTTGGTTATTGACTCAAATTAAAGGCTCTCCCTATCCTATGGTAGTGGAGGATGGTAGGGTAGGAATAGGGTGGAAGAATTAAGAAGGGTGATAGGTATATCATGGGTAAATATGACAAGAGGTGTGTGTGTGGGGGGGGGGGAAGGAAGTGACAGGTTCAATGTTAAAGGTGAAGGATGATAGGTATATCATGGGTAAATGACAAGAGGTGTGTGTGTGTGGGGGGGGGAGTGACAGGTTCAATGTTAAAGGTGAAGGATGATAGGTATATCATGGGTAAATGACAAGAGGTGTGTGTGTGTGTGGGGGGGGGGAGTGACAGGTTCAATGTTAAAGGTGAAGGATGATAGGTATATCATGGGTAAATGACAAGAGGTGTGTGTGTGTGTGGGGGGGGGAGTGACAGGTTCAATGTTAAAGGTGAAGGATGATAGGTATATCATGGGTAAATGACAAGAGGTGTGTGTGTGTGTGGGGGGGGGAGTGACAGGTTCAATGTTAAAGGTGAAGGATGATAGGTATATCATGGGTAAATGACAAGAGGTGTGTGTGTGTGTGGGGGGGGGGAGTGACAGGTTCAATGTTAAAGGTGAAGGATGATAGGTATATCATGGGTAAATGACAAGAGGTGTGTGTGTGTGGGGGGGGGGGAGTGACAGGTTCAATGTTAAAGGTGAAGGATGATAGGTATATCATGGGTAAATGACAAGAGGTGTGTGTGTGTGTGGGGGGGGGAGTGACAGGTTCAATGTTAAAGGTGAAGGATGATAGGTATATCATGGGTAAATGACAAGAGGTGTGTGTGTGTGGGGGGGGGGGGAGTGACAGGTTCAATGTTAAAGGTGAAGGATGATAGGTATATCATGGGTAAATGACAAGAGGTGTGTGTGTGTGTGGGGGGGGGAGTGACAGGTTCAATGTTAAAGGTGAAGGAGGATAAGTATATCATGGGTAAATGACAAGAGGTGTGTGTGTGTGGGGGGAGGGGGGGGGAGAGGAAGTGACAGATAAAGTGAGCAATAATAAAAAGAGCAATTTATTAAAGGGAAGAAAAAGTGTATGAATATTGAATATTTAAACAAATCTTTTAAAATTAAAGTCCAATATTCAATTTATCTATTATATAATTTTAAACAAGTTAATTATTTCTTTGTGGCTCGGTAGCAAATGATCCACAGACTGGTACTGGTCCGCGGCCTGGCGGTTGGGGACCTCTGACTTAGATAGGTTTCGGTCAGTATAGGCCCAGGCCATGTATAACTTAATAGCACCACCTGATAAAACAACTCTTATAAAACCCATCAAATAGTGAGTATCAGCTAAGATTTACAAAAAAAAAAAAAACGCTCGACTTAAAATTTACTATTATATAAAATTCACCTAAGCATCCGACATCTGTGTTCGTAGAGCCGTTGACCAGCTTTGTCAATATCTTTCACATCTTTACTACTCCATAAGCGTTCTGCTGTTGCAGAAGCAGCTGGCCTGGAAAAGATACAGGAAAAAACAAAATCAAAAATATGACACAGAAATCTTAATATGTAATCTATATATAATCCATTTTCTTTCACGCACGCACACGCACACACACACACACACACACACACACACATATAATCTTAGAGAAAATTAACAAGAAGACAAGATAATGAACGGAAACAAAACAAAATTAATAAAAATCAATTTTTACAAATAAAAATACAAATGAAGGACAGAACTCCTGGGCATCATCTGTTGAGATGGACTTTTATATATATATATATATATATATATATATATATATATATATATAGTTATGTAATAAACAACATAATTTCATTTACCAGTGGTTTCTTGAAGGCAGATGTGTCTGTCTTCAGTCGTCAGAATGAATAAATAACATGGTGTTTTTATTAAATATGGATTTGAAAATTTAGGAAATGTGAAAGTGAGGCTGAAAAAACGGGCAAAAAGGAATTAAGGGAAAAAAAATATATAAATAAATATCCAGAACATAACCATACACACACTCAATGTTTATGTTCTGGATATTTATTTATATATATTTTTTTCCCCTAATTATTGTTAACGGAGGAGTTTAAGACCGGATGCCCATGGGAACTCCTGTATGCTGATGACCTCGCACTCATAGCTGAATCTATGGTAGAACTAGAGAATAAATTCCAAACTTGGAAGCAGGGACTAGAAAGAAAGGGTCTCAAAGTCAACATGACAAAGACTAAGGTCCTTGTAAGTAGACGAGAAAACAGAACCCAGATCCCCTCAGGGAAATGGCCTTGCTCAGTATGTAGGAACTCCATTCTCTGCCCCAAATGCAAACAATGGGTACACAAGAGATGTAGTGGGATCTCAGGAAGCTTAATTAAGAATATAGGCTTCACATGCAGCAGCTGTGCTGAGACAGCAAGCAGCAAACAGCCACAGGAAACAAGTACCACCAATCTCTGGGAGGGCTCTGCAGAAACAGTAGACAGCTTCTGTTACCTAGGTGACCGAATTAGCAGCGGAGGTGGGTGTTCAGAAAGTACAATAACTAGGGTAAGAACGGGATGGAAGAAGTTTAGGGAACTACTACCACTGCTAGCTGCAAAAGGCTTCTCCCTCAGAATGAAAGGTAGACTGTATGATGCGTGTATCCGAACAGCAATGTTGCATGGTAGTGAGACCTGGGCGCTGAAGGTGGAAGACTTACGTAGATTAGAGAGAAACGAAGCCTGCATGCTCCGATGGATGGGTAACAGTAATATACGTGAACAACAAAGCATAAATGAATTGAGAGAGAGACTGAGCATAAGAGGAATCAAATGCTGTGTGCAGGAGAGGCGGTTGCGCTGGTATGGACATGTGATGCGTATGAAGGATGACAGCTGCATAAAAAGGTGCAGAGCACTAGAAGTTGATGGAAACCGCGGAGTGGGGAGACCCAAGATGACCTGGGATGAGGTGATAAAAGCCGACCTTACCCAATTACACCTCTCAAAGGCAATGACACACGACCGTGACCTCTGGCGTCACGCAGTAATACAGAGTACCCGACCTCTCATAGGTACAAGCTGAAGCATATAAACAATATACCCCCACACCCCCCACCGCAAGGTGGTCGTGGAGGTGCCACGGCAAAAAAGCACCCAGCCCACGCTGTAAAGTGGACGTGTAGGCGCCACGAAAAAGCACCCAGCACTCACTGTAAATGAGGTTGGTGTTAGGAAGAGCATCCAGCTGTAGAAATCAAGCCAAATCAGTTCCTGTATGAGCAAGGCATGGTCAGCCGACCAGACACTGCCCACAACAGGACAACCCGTCTAACCCATGCTAGCGTGGAAGAACGGACGTAAAACGGTGATGATGATGATGATGATATATATATATATATATATAAGAAAATCCACTGTACTAATAGGAAATGTATCATATGTAAGGTAAACCCCCGGATAAACTGTAAAACTAGAAACGTAGTCTATAGCATAAGATGTACAGAGGGTACTTGCAGAAACATGACAACAACATACATAGGCGAGACAGCTCGTAGCATAGGGGAAAGGATAGACCAACACTGGGGGGAACTAAAAGGACGAAAACACGGTTCAGTACTATACGAACATGCCAGACAACAACATGATGGTAACATAGACAACATAGAAATTAGAATAATATCTAAACATAGAAATGACCCAGCAGATAGGCAAATCAGAGAGGCCAGTGAAATAGAACTTAGAAGGCCAAGGCTAAACAGAAAGAATGAATGGAATAACAACAACACCCAAACAAACAACACTGACCTAAGAGAAGTATAAATAAATAAATAAATACATACACAAGCACAATAACAACAAACACATATAAACACACACTAGTAAAGATAGAATATATTAACCAATACACAGTAACCCAATCACGAACACACATCAAACAAAGAAGACAAAATAAAATAAACAAATATATAAACAGACTAAATAATGATGGCGTAGAAAATACAATGCAACGGGAGGAAACAATATCACCACTGATGATGTTGCAGATGTGCACCGAAAGAACTTTGATAAACTATATTTATGTGTTTGTGTCTATGTTGTATCTGTATTATTTTTGACCGTTGGTCAGTCAATGGCAACATTGAGGACCGAATAAATTAGATTACCGATATAAAAGACACAGAAGCGAAAAGCGAAAACCAACCAAACAGTGAGTGTGTTCTGTTATTAATTCTGGCAATATTACACAAATATGACACTCCCCAAGTATAACAATATATATATATATATATATATGTCATCATCATCAACGTTTAACGTCCGTGTTCCACGCTTGCATGGGTTTGGACGGGGGTTCTCCCACTTGAGGCAAGGGTGATTGTCTTGCTCGCATAGGACTGTCTGGCGGGTTTTTTACAGTTGGATGCCCTTCCTAACACCAACCACATTTACAGTGTGGGTCTGGGAGGTTTTTACCGTGTTGCCTACACGGCCACATTACAGCGTGGACTGTGTGTTTTTTTTGTCGTGACACCTACACGATCTCATTTGTTTCGGCCTGGATGGTGTGGCACCAACATAACTTTACATAGAAGGGGGCGGTGTGGATGGGGTGGGGGTGTATTTTGTTAGAGATGCCTACTGACTGTAGTAGGTTTTACTATGTATTTAGGTAAGGCGGGTCTTCTCTATTACTGAGTACCGCCAAAGGTCTCGGTCCAGTGACATTGTCTTGGAGAGGTGTAAGTGTGTGAGGTCGGAGTTTATCAGCTCGTGTATATATATATATATGTATATATTATTACTAAATGTATATATATATATGTATATATTATTACTATATATATATATATATGTATATATTATTACTATCATCATCATCATCATCATCATCATCATTTTACGTCCGCTTTTCCCTGCTTGCAAGGGTGGGACGGGTCTTATTCAGCACAGCATCTCTCCACTCGTCACGGTCCCTCGTCATCTCCACCGTGAGCTTCAATGATCTGAGGTCTGTTCTCACCACCTCCGCCCATGTTTTTCGTGGTCTACCTCTACCACGTCTTCCTTCAACTGGCATTTCCTGGCACTTCTTCACCCATCGGTCATCCTCCATGCGCATCACATGTCCATACCACCTCAGTCTCCTCTCCCGTACACTACATTCTATCCCTCTCAGACACAGTCTCTCTCTCAACACATTTATGCTGGGTCGTTCACGCACATTTACACTGCACATCCAACGGAGCATGCTTGCCTCATTTCTCTCCAGCCGTCGCATATCTTCTGCGGTAGCTGCCCATGTCTCACTACCATGCAGCATCGCGCTCCTCACACAGGCATCATACAACCGGCCTTTCGTACGCAGGGAGAAACCCTTCTTCGTCAACAGAGGAAGCAGCTCCCTAAACTTCTTCCAACCCGTCCTTATTCTAGATACTATGGCCTCGGAACACCCTCCTCCCATGCTAATCTGATCTCCTAGGTACCGGAAGCTATCCACCACTTCTATAGCGCCCTCTCGCATTTGAAAAATGTGTCTATCAGTGCGACTTCTACTGTCTAATTTCCCTGTACATCTACTGCATACATATTTCTCCCTACCTGTTAGTTTGCCTGCTATCCCGCTACATCTCTTGTGTACCCAGGACCTACATTGTGTGCATTTTATAGAATTTATGCCAGTTCCTTTTCTGCATATCGAACATGGCCATTTCCCTGACGGAGTCAGGGTTTTGTCCTCTTTTCTACTCATCAACACTTTTGTCTTAGCTAGATTTACTCTCAGTCCTCTTGCTTCCAACTGCTGTTTCCATAGCCGGAATTTATTCTCTAGCTCCTCTACTGATTCTGCCATAAGAGCCAGATCGTCAGCATAGAGAAGTTCCCATGGACAGCCAGTCTTAAACTCCTCTGTTATGGCTTGGAGGACTATAATGAACAAGAGCGGGCTGAGGACCGAACCCTGATGTACTCCTACTTGTATCTGGAATTCCTCACTAAACTCCATTCCTACCCTGACTTTACTGAGAGTACCTCTGTACAAAGTTTGCACTGTCCTTACAAGCCATTCCTCAACACCCAGCTTCCTTAGGGACCACCAGATGACAGATCGGGGTACCCTATCAAAGGCCTTCTCTAGGTCAACAAAGGCTAAGTATAGTGGCTTATTCTTCTCTAAGAACCTCTCTTGCATTTGTCTCACCAAGAAGAGGGCATCTGTTGTACTCTTCCCAGGCACAAAACCAAACTGCATCTCATCTAGTTTGACCCTTTCTCTAATTAGTTGTGCTAGAATCCTTTCTGCCACTTTCATAACCTGATCTATCAGTTTTATACCCCTATAATTGCTCCTCTCCAAAGCATCCCCTTTACCTTTGTAGCAATTTATGAGAATACTGCTGCACCAGTCTTTGGGTATGACACCACCATATATAGCCTGATTGATTATGCGTGCAACCAGTTTAGTGCCTACATCCCCTGATGCCTTCAGCATCTCAGCAACTATTCCCGATGGTCCGGCCGCCTTACCATTTTTCATTTCCCTAATCGCCTCTTGGACCCTATATTCGTCAATCTCAATAGCTGGTCCCTCTGTCGGATCTACCAAGGGTAATTTCTCTCTCTCCCATTCATCAGTCTCTCATAATGACATTTCCAGGCCTCCTTTTTCTGGTCATTCGTGACACTAAGTACACCGGCATCATCCCGGACACATTTATCACCAACAACATCCTGATTTGCATTGACACACTGCCTTGCAATGTGGAACACCGCACGCCTCTGATCTTCCCGTCGCAGAACATTGGCAAACCTCCTACTCTCTGCCTCCCTGCGTGCTAAGTACACCTGACGTCTAGCTTCTCTCTTAGTGGCTGTATATTCTTCCCTACTCCCACCCTTATTCCAAGCCTTCCATGCTAGTCTTTTGTCTCTAATAGCCTTATCTACACTGCTGTTCCACCACCAGGTCACTCTCTGTCTGGTTGGAGCTCTGCTCCAGCCACAGGTTTCATCAGTAGCCTTCAGCAAGTTGTCACGTAAGAACTTCCAGTTATTATCTATGTCATACGTCTCTAAATCGTCTTCTTTTTCGTCATATACATCTTGAAGGGCTTTCCTAAATTTGAATTTTAGTGAAAGGTCTTTTAGCTTCCAGACCTTTCTTCTCCACACCTTCCTATATGTCTCATTCCATCTCTTGCTTACTGAGATATCACTAACAACTAACCTATGCTGTGGGGTACATTCTTCCCCAGGGTATGCCTTGGTATTAGACACTATCTGCCTGTCCCGCTGCCTAACTAGCAGGAAGTCAATCTGGCTTATGTGCTCACCAGATTTGTAGGTTATTAGGTGATTGGCAGGTTTCTGGAAGTTTGTGTTGCAAATAGTCAATGTACTTGCATCACAAAATTCAAGAAGTCTCACTCCTTCTTCATTTCTTGAACCGTAACCGTGCCCACCATGTACCCCAGTGTAACCATCCTGGAGCTGTCCAACATGACCATTGAAGTCTCCTGCTAGCATAACGATGTCTCCGATATATATATATATTATTACTATATATATATATATATATATATATATATATTATTACTATATATATATATATGTATATATATGTATATATTATATCTATATATATATATATATATATATATTATTACTATATATATATATATATATATTATTACTATATATATATATATATATATATATATTATTACTATATATATATATATATATATATATATTATTACTATATATATATATATATATATATGTATATTATTACTATATATATATATATATATATAGTAATAATATATATATATATATATATATTAGTGTAGGTAGTACTGGTGTTGGTACCAAATCAAGCACTGTAAGTGTATTTTTTTTGTCACATCACCAGTTTGATGAGTAGATCAATACTGGAGTCGGGTCCATAACTCCTATAGGTTACCTTGAGCCAATCCACTGTGAAACGCGTGACACGTCGATACACAATAAATATTTTTCATATGTAAACGAAACTTCCTCATTTTTTTTCTATTATATAAAGTAGTAATAAATTGGTAAAGATATCCAAGGTGTCGGGCTTTCAGTCCATGTGATGGGTTTTCATATATTAAATTTAATAGAACGAAGTCATAACATGGAGAAACACATGTTCATATATATATATATATATATATATATATATATATATATATATATAATACATATGTATATAGTACTAAAGAAGAAACAAGGATGGAGAAGACCCACATATTCAATAAGCCTCAACAAGGGGCATTGGAGCTTTTCTCTAATAATTTTTGAGATAAGCCAACACATTCACAGCATTGCAAGAAACCACTGGTAAATGAAATAATTATCTTATGTTGTTTATTACATAACTAATAAGTTCTGTAGCCTACATAGAGCACTCTTTTTTCCTGTACCTTTCCGATGGAAATACTTCACACACACACACATATATATATATATATATGTATGTTCGATATGTCTCATATGAAATAATACAGCCAATTTTCCACACAATACTTTTAGTTAGCACCCCGAACGCTTAATTAGGAATATACTCACTTATTTCCTAATGTTTGTTGAGTGAGTTGGAATTTGGCCGGAGTATCGCTAAAAGCTTTCTCCGATAATGTATTTATTTATATATATGTGTATATATATATATATCATCACCATCATCAGGTCGAGCTTGCTCGGCTTTCTACGAAACGTTTCCTCCATCCATCTCTGTCTCTCATAGCGTTTGCCAGTTCTTCCGCAGTGCATCCAGTATCGTCCTCAAGTTGCTTGACGTATGTTTTCTTGGGATGACCAGCGTTTCTTCCGCAGTGCATCCAGTATCGTCCTCAAGTTGCTTGACCTATGTTTTCTTGGGATGACCAGCGTTTCTTCCGCAGTGCATCCAGTATCGTCCTCAAGTTGCCTGACCTATGTCTTCTTGGGATGACCAGCGTTTCTTCCGCAGTGCATCCAGTATCGTCCTCAAGTTGCCTGACGTATGTCTTCTTGGGATGACCAGCGTTTCTTCCGCAGTGCATCCAGTATCGTCCTCAAGTTGCCTGACCTATGTCTTCTTGGGATGACCAGCGTTTCTTCCGCAGTGCATCCAGTATCGTCCTCAAGTTGCCTGACGTATGTCTTCTTGGGATGACCAGCGTTTCTTCCGCAGTGCATCCAGTATCGTCCTCAAGTTGCCTGACGTATGTTTTCTTGGGATGACCAGCGTTTCTTCCGCAGTGCATCCAGTATCGTCCTCAAGTTGCCTGACCTATGTCTTCTTGGGATGACCAGCGTTTCTTCCGCAGTGCATCCAGTATCGTCCTCAAGTTGCCTGACTTATGTCTTCTTGGGATGACCAGCGTTTCTTCCGCAGTGCATCCAGTATCGTCCTCAAGTTGCCTGACTTATGTTTTCTTGGGATGACCAGCGTTTCTTCCGCAGTGCATCCAGTATCGTCCTCAAGTTGCCTGACTTATGTCTTCTTGGGATGACCAGCGTTTCTTCCGCAGTGCATCCAGTATCGTCCTCAAGTTGCCTGACCTATGTCTTCTTGGGATGACCAGCGTTTCTTCCGCAGTGCATCCAGTATCGTCCTCAAGTTGCCTGACCTATGTCTTCTTGGGATGACCAGCGTTTCTTCCGCAGTGCATCCAGTATTGTCATTAATAAGGTGTTGGAATAAAGAAGCATCTTCATGAGTATCGCCTGATACCTTGGTAAGGTATGCCACCAATAATGACAAGAATTTTATTGTTAGTGGCCCAGCTCTCAACAAACGTCTTGAATGCCACAGGTTGAAAAAAGTTATTTGCCGACAATTCTTGGTATTTTAGAAACATCTACAACCTTAGATAATATGCATATATATAACAGTCGATCGACAAGAGCCTGGTCCTCATTCACTTAACAAGCTTGTCAGACCGGACCAAGGAAACAATGTTTCCATTGGTCTTTCCAATTGTTAATACTATTTAGCGGTCGCAATTCCAGGCAGCAATGTGAAATGAAGTGTCTTGCTAAAAGACAGTGAATTGCCTGGTCTGAGAATCGAATTCACAACCTCACGCTAGTGAATCCAATTCTCTAACCAATCAGCCATGCGCCAGCGTGGAAGATGGACGTTAAATGATGATGATATATATATATATATATGGAGGCACATGGCTTAGTGGTTAGAGCATTGGCCTTGCAATCGAAAGGTTGTGAGTTCAATTCTCAGACCAGTTGATGTGTTGTTTCCTTGAGCAAGACACTTTATTTCACATTGCTCCAGTTTACTCAGCTGTAGAAATGAGATGATAGGACTGGGATCCCTATCATTCCACTGCAAAGTGGACGTGGAGGTGCCACTGCAAAAAAGCACCCAACACTCACTGTAAATGAGGTTGGTGTTAGGAAGGGCATCCAGCTGTAGAAATCAAGCCAGAATCAGTTCCCGTCCCAGCCTTGCAAGCAGGGAAAAGCGGACGTAAAATGATGATGATGATATATATATCAATAATATTAATAAATTCAAAATATCTTTATAAAACCATATTTATTTTATAAAATAAATATGGTTTTCTAAAGATATTTTCCATTTATTAATATTATTGATATTAATGATACTCCGGCTGAATACTGTTGAGTGCTTCTAATCTGTTGTAAATTAACTTTGTTGAATAATCAACAAACCAAATAACTCATTGCATACGAACAGCAATGTTGCATGGCAGTGAGACCTGGGCATTGTGTGCAGAAGATATATGCAGACTAGAGAGAAACGAAGCTTGCATGCTCCGCTGGATGTGTAATAGTAATATACGTGAACGGCAAAGCATAAACGAACTAAGGAAAAAATTAGAAATAAGAGGGATCAGATGTTGTTTACTAGAGAGAAGGTTACGTTGGTATGGACACGTGATGCGCATGAAGGACGATAGCTGTATAACAAAGTGCAGGGCAATAAAGATAGACGGTAGCCACGGAATAGGCAGACCCAGAAAAACCTGGGACGAGCTGATAAACTCCGACCGCACACACTTACACCTCACCAAGACAATGTCACTGGACCGAGACCTTTGGCGGTACTCAGTAATAGAGAAGACCCGCCTTACCTAAATATAAAGTAAAACCTACTACTGTCAGTAGGCATCTCTAATAAAATACACCCCCGACCCACCACCCCCTTCTATGTAAAGTTATGTTGGTGCCACACCATCCAGGCCGAAACAAATGAGATCGTGTAGGTGTCACGACAAAAAAACACACAGTCCACGCTGTAATGTGGCCGTGTAGGCAACACGGTAAAAACCTCCCAGACCCACACTGTAAATGTGGTTGGTGTTAGGAAGGGCATCCAACTGTAGAAAACCCGCCAGACAGTCCTATGCGAGCAAGACAATCACTCTTGCCTCAAGTGGGAAAACCCCCGTCCAAACCCATGCAAGCGTGGAACACGGACGTTAAACGTTGATGATGATGATGATATATATATATATACATACATCATCATCATTTTACGTCTGCTTTTCCCTGCTTGCAAGGGTGGGACGGGTCTTATTCAGCACAGCATCTCTCCACTCGTCACGGTCCCTCGTCATCTCCACCATATATATGTATGAATATATATACATATATATATACATACATACATATATATACATACATACATATATATATACATACATATATATATATATATATATACATACATACATATATACATACATACATATATATATACATATATATATACATATATATATACATATATATATACATATATATATACATATATATATATATATATATATATACATACATACATATATACATACATCATCATCATCATCGGGTTTAGCGTCCGTGTTCCACGCTTGCATGGGTTTGGACGGGGGTTTTCCAACTTGAGGCAGGAGTGGTTGTCTTGCTCGCATAGGACTGTCTGGCGGGTTTTCTACAGCTGGATGCCCTTCCTAACACCAACCACACTTACAGTGTGGGTCTGGGAGGTTTTTACCGTGTTGCCTACACGGCCACATTACAGCGTGGACTGTCTGGCGGGTTTTCTACAGCTGGATGCCCTTCCTAACACCAACCACATTTACAGTGTGGGGCTGGGAGGTTTTTACCGTGTTGCCTACACGGCCACATTTACAGCGTGGACTGTGTGTTTTTTTGTCGTGACACCTACACGATCTCATTTGTTTCGGCCTGGATGTTGCGGGACCAACATAACTTTACATTGAAAGGGGCGGTGTGGATGGGGTGGAGGTGGTGGGACGGGGGGTGCGTTTTGATAGAGATGCCTACTGACTGTAGTAGGTTTTTACTTTGTATTTAGGTAAGGCGGGTTTTCTCTATTACTGAGTACCGCCAAAGGTCTCGGTCCAGTGACATTGTCTTGGAGAGGTGTAAGCGTGTGAGGTCGGAATTTATCATGTTGTCCCAGGTTTTTCTGGGTCTGCCTACTCCGTGGCTACCGTCTATCTTTATTGCCCTGCACTTTGTTATACAGCTGTCGTCTTTCATGCGCATCACGTGACCGTACCAACGTAGCCTTCTCTCGAGTAAACAACATTTGATCCCTCTTATTTCTAATTTTTTCCTTAGTTCGTTTATGCTTTGCCGTTCACGTATATTACTATTGCACATCCAGCGGAGCATGCAAGCTTCGTTCCTCTCTAGTCTGCGTATATCCTCTCCACACAATGCCCAGGTCTCACTGCCATGCAGCATTGCTGTTCGTATGCAGGCATCGTATAACCTGCCTTTCATTTTTAGGGAGAACCCTCTAGCGGCCAATAGTGGTATAAGCTCTCTGAACTTTTTCCATCCAGTTCTGACTCTAGCTACTGTACTTTCAGAGCACCCTCCCCCACTGCTGATTTTGTCACCCAGGTAACGGAAGCTGTCCACTATTTCTATAGAACCCTCTGTGCAGTTGAAGGAGCTAGTATTTTGTGGGCACTTGCTGCTACTTATTGCACCAGAGCACCGGCCACATGTAAAATCTATGTTCTTAGTTAGCTTACCTGTGATCCCACTACATCTTTTATGCACCCATACTTTGCATTTGGGACATAAAATGGAGTTTCTACCTACGCCTTTCCTACACACTGAGCATGGCCATTTCCCAGAAGGGACCGCCGCCTTATTATCTTTCCTACAAACTAGAACTTTAGTCTTAGCCAGGTTAATTTTAAGGCCTTTTGATTCTAGGCCGTGCTTCCATGTTTGGAATTTCTTCTCTAGTTCGGTCATTGATTCAGCTATGAGCGTTAGATCATCTGCGTATAGGAGTTCCCATGGGCAGCCGGTCTTGAACTCCTCTGTTATAGCCTGAAGGGCAATAATAAATAGTAGGGGGCTAAGAACAGAGCCCTGATGGACACCAACTTTTACGCTAAACTCTTCACTATATTCGTTGTTAATTCTAACCTTACTGACTGTTTCTTTATACATGGCTTGTATAGCTCTCACAAGCCATTCGTCAACACCTAGTTTTCTAAGAGACCACCAGATAATGGAACGGGGGGACTCTGTCGAAGGCTTTCTCTAAGTCGACGAAAGCTAAGTATAGGGGTTTACTTT
>OZ024758.1:28059609-28117109 GCA_964016885.1 Eledone cirrhosa
TTCGTCACACATTTTGTGACCTCCTCAGTCACTACTTTTGTTGTTAGTTTGTGTCTCTCCTTTGTTTTGTCTTACACAATCTTGTTTTTGACTGGGAAATTATAGTAAATTGAAGTAAAACCCAACAGTATTTTTTATTGGCAAATCTGTTTTCAGATAAAAAAAATCATGCAAAACAAATACAAAAATACATGCGGTGCCCCAGCATGGCCTCAGCCGGATGGCTGAAACAGGTAAAAGAGTAATATCCATGAGTGAATAATAAAAATATTATAATAATTGTTTCTACTTTTGGCACAAGGCCAGCAATTACCCCAGTGCATTACTGGTGCTTTATTTTATCGACCCCGTAAGAATGAAAGGCAAAGTTAACCTCGGTGGGATTTGAACTCAGACTGTAAAGGGACGTAACTATGCTGGAAAGCATGGCGTCCGACCCTGCCAATCCACCGTTGCAAGCAAATAGCCTCATAAACACACGTGTTAGATGATCAACATCATGCTTTTGTTCCAGAGGTAGCTGAGAGAAAACAGTTGACAAAAAGATGATGGGGTCATCTAGAAAACACTGTGTTTATGAGGCTGTTTGCTTGCAAACAAACCGAATATTAATAATAACTTTGCCTTTCATCCTTACGGGGTCGATAAAATAAAGTACCAGTAATGTACTGGGTAATTGCTGGCCTTGTGCCAAAAATAGAAACAAATAATAATTGTTTCTACTTTAGGCACAAGGCCAGCAATTACCCAGTGCATTACTGGTACTTTATTTTATCGACCCCGTAAGGATGAAAGGCAAAGTCAACCTCGGCGGGATTTGAACTCAGATCGTAAAGGGACGTAACTATGCTGGAAAGCATGGCGTCCGACCCTCTACCGATACTACCAATCCACAAATAATAATATGATATTATAATATCTGTTACTGATGTATACATTTAGGTATGCCCCATGTTAAGAGTGAAAACAAATTTTATATATATATATGTATGTGTGTGTATATATATTTATATATATGTATGTATGTATGTGTGTGTGTATATATATATATATATCCTCATCATCATCGTTTTCGTCCATTCTTCCACGCTAGCATGGGTTAGACGGGTTGTCCTGTTGTGGCCAGTGTCCAGTTGGCTGACCTTGTCTTGCTCATACGGGAACTGATTCTGGCTCTATTTCTACAGCTGGATGCCCTTCCTAACACCAACCTCATTTACAGTGTGGGCTGGGTGCTTTTTTGCCATGGCCCCTACATGTCCAATTTACAGTGTGGGCTGGGTGCTTTTTTGCCGTGGCACCTCCACGACCACTTTGCAGTGGAATGATAGGGACCCCAGTCCCTATCATCTCATTTCTACAGCTGAGTAAACTGGAGCAATGTGAAATAAAGTGTCTTGCTCAAGGAAACAACACATCACCCGGTCTGAGAATTGAACTCACAACCTCTCGATTGCAAGCCCAATGCTTTAACCACTAAGCCATGTGCCTTCATATATATATACGTATGTATGTATATATATATGTATGTATATTGATATATTATTTCCTGTATTACCATAAACGTGTCATAATTTCCTCATTATCAATATATTCAGACCAGAGACAGGCTTCACCACCAAGGACGTCAGACTCTTCAAAGTCGTAACCTACAAAAATAAAACAAACAGAAGATAAACTAAAGATGAAGCAATCATAACATTGATACTAAACATAGCGTTAATTAATCATAGTGGGTAAAATAATAATCAGTGTTTGCAGAGTTCAAGTAATCAATGAAGATAACAAAAAATAGACATATGTCAACATTGAATTACATATCAAAAGCATGTCAGAAAAAAATATGGTTTCAAGCCCAAACCTGCCAATCGAATCTTAGCTTCAAAAACTATTTAAATTTACATTAGGCTTAGAATGTAAGTTTAACTTTACATTTTTATATCCAACATTTGCTAGAAGGCAAAGTAGATCGTAAAATGGCAATGAATCTTTATACATATTTTATCACCGGCAGTTCAACATTAGCTATTTAACTGATTCTACCTTTTTATGAATTCATCCTAGATTAACATAGCTCATATGACTGACTCTACCTTTTTATGAATTGGAATTTTGTTCAACATGCTGATGCGTGTATGAGTGTATTATTATAAACATAGACACACTTACAAAACTAAGTCGCTCAAATTTATATATAGATTCCTCTTAGATTAACAGTAGCCATTTGTCTTTACAAAGCTCATATGGCAAAAGGGAGGAGATGGAATACCATATAGCAGACAGGTGGAACTTTCTACAAGACAACCTGCTAAGGTTTGTTAACCAGATACGTAGCAAAGGTAAGTAAGGTTCCAACCAGATGAATGTGACCTAGTGGTAGAATTGCTTGGAAATATAAATAAATTTTTATTATGTCAACTATATTTTACAAAAAGAAAATATGCAAAAGAAAGATAGAAACAAAATTAAGGAAAGAGGGGCAAAGGGGTAAAGGAGGGCAGATCTGGCTGTATGGGAAAGGACTATAAATGCCATGAGAGGAAAAGGAGGGAAAAAGCAAAGACTCTTGGGCTACGGAAGATAGGGGAATGGGAGAGGGTGATGGGCTCTAGGGTGGGGCAGCGTTTCGGCTGTGCTCTGCGGACAAAACTGCAAAGGCATTTCCGCAGACAATGGCCAGTGACACCTGCTACAACAGCCACCCCACCTTGCCAGGCTCCTTCCTCAGATGGGCTGCTGATGGTCTGATTTTGCAGAGGAGGTCGGCAGTATGGTGTCCAAGGGCACTTAAGGTCTCCACGGTGACCGGCATGAACAGGAAGTGGCAGGACAAGCCCCGGTGAAGATTGAGCTATATAAGCTAAGGAACAGGCTTGGAAAGACAGAGAACAGTACCATGTAGCTAGAAGAGAAGCTACATGGCATGCTACATGTTCTGTGACATGAAGATCAGAGAGATATGAGGAGTTCCAGATTACAAGGCAGTGTACAAGAGAATTAAGATGTTATTAGCAGGGAAATATGACTTACCACCAGTAGTATCAGCTGGGTCACATGTGTAATATTTTGGCCATTTTATGCCATATTCAATAAGATCCAGATACCAACAAGTAGAATATACTATTTGATGACCTCGTTTTGCTGCTCGTTCAACATCAAACATGTCACCTTGCCAGATCTGAATTATTGTATCGTTTGGAAGCTTGAATTAAAGAAGAAAAGAAAAATACAAAAATCAATTTAGTAGAAAACAGAGATCAGTGAACCCCAGTAGATTCCACAAAACAGTTTCAACCATTTTGTCACAAAACTGCTTGAAACCGCTCCTGGTTCTACGATACCAAACTGTTTGAACCCGCCCCTGGTTCTACGATACCAAACTGCTTGAAACCGCCCCTGGTTCTACGATACCAAACTGCTTGAAACCGCCCCTGGTTCTACGATACCAAACTGCTTGAAACCGCCCCTGGTTCTATGATACCAAACTGCTTGAAACCGCTCCTGGTTCTACGATACCAAACTGCTTGAAACCGCCCCTGGTTCTACGATACCAAACTGCTTGAAACCACTCCTGGTTCTACGATACCAAACTGCTTGAAACCACTCCTGGTTCTACGATACCAAACTGCTTGAAACCACTCCTGGTTCTACGATACCAAACTGCTTGAAACCACTCCTGGTTCTACGATACCAAACTGCTTGAAACCACTCCTGGTTCTACGATACCAAACTGCTTGAAACCACTCCTGGTTCTACGATACCAAACTGCTTGAAACCACTCCTGGTTCTACGATACCAAACTGCTTGAAACCACTCCTGGTTCTACGATACCAAACTGCTTGAAACCACTCCTGGTTCTACGATACCAAACTGTTTGAACCCGCCCCTGGTTCTACGATACCAAACTGCTTGAAACCGCCCCTGGTTCTATGATACCAAACTGCTTGAAACCGCTCCTGGTTCTATGATACCAAACTGCTTGAAACCACTCCTGGTTCTACGATACCAAACTGCTTGAAACCGCCCCTGGTTCTACGATACCAAACTGCTTGAAACCGCCCCTGGTTCTACGATACCAAACTGCTTTAAACCGCCCCCCTGGTTATATCATACCAAACTGCGTGAAACCACTCCTGGTTCTACGATACCAAACTGTTTGAAACCACTCCTGGTTCTATGATACCAAACTGCTTGAAACTGCCCCTGGTTCTATGATACCAAACTGCTTGAAACCGCCCCTGGTTATATCATACCAAACTGTGTGAAATCGCCCCTGGTTCTATGATACCAAACTGCTTGAAACTGACCCTGGTTCTATGATACCAAACTGCTTGAAACTGCCCCAGGTTCTATGATACCAAACTGCTTGAAACTACCCCTGGTTCTATGATACCAAACTGCTTGAAACTGCCCCTGGTTCTATGATACCAAACTGCTTGAAACTGCCCCTGGTTCTATGATACCAAACTGCTTGAAACTACCCCTGGTTCTATGATACCAAACTGCCTGCTTTAAAATGTTCATATTTAACCTTTCTTTATAATTTTATTTAAAACATTGTTTAGTTATGTTCCAAATATCAGCTTAATAATAAGTTACATAGTTTACTAAATTCCTCGAAAATTTTTATCATTTTCAAAATTAGTTGAAACACTCTGGCAGTGTCTTTCATGAGAAATATGGTAATGGGAAGGTTAAACATACTCATGTCACATACATACACATATAAATATTTGAATATGTGTGTGTGTCTGTATGTGGGTAGGCTGAAATGTTCATAGGAATGATGCTAGCACTGTGAAATCTTGCATTAATTTCAACTCTTCTTATCAATAACTGCATTGTTTCTTTCCAGGGACAATGTTGAAAAGCAAACCCCATTTGATCTTCCATGAGAGTATCTTGGTCAGCCTATGAACATTTCAGCTGACCTTTGTCAGGGAAATGCTGGGGAAAACAAAGTTGTAAAAAAGTCACAACTGAAACTAAATTTTAACACCTGGATGAAACTATTTCACTTCATTAACATTACTGTTTTCCTTTGGAAGAGAATAACCTTTATAAATATCTTTCCCTACTCTCCTATACATCTAGACCAGTAGTTCCCAACCTTTTCTGCCTCATGCCCCACCTCAACAGCTCAGACATTTTTATGTCCCACTTTGATATAAAAGCAGCAACGGGTGATGCCAGATACACAATAATGTATGTGGAGGAGGTGAGACAGGAGTTCCTGACCATAATTTGTTCCAAAGTTACCTTGGTGTAAAAGTAATAAGGTAAATCCTGAAGTTTGCTCTCATTAGCATCATTTTCAATTGCCCTCCTTCAATCTATATATAAATTTCTGTGATTCTGTCACAACATGTAAAGAGAGAGGAGTAGTTTGACTACCTCATACTACTCCTCTCTTTACATCTGCTGCTTGTGTGAATGTATGTGTGTGTGTGTAAAAGGAAGGAAGGGGTGGTGAAAAAACTATAGTAAAATAGTGGCTGGCATTCCATTTCCTACATTGAGTCGGCATGAATGTATCTGTGTTTGTGTGAATGTATCTGTGTTTGTGTGAATGTATGTGTGTGTTTGTGTGAATGTATGTGTGTGTTTGTGTGAATGTATGTGTGTGTTTGTGTGAATGTATGTGTGTGTTTGCGTGAATGTATGTGTGTGTTTGCGTGAATGTATGTGTGTGTTTGTGTGAATGTATGTGTGTGTTTGTGTGAATGTATGTGTGTGTTTGTGTGAATGTATGTGTGTTTGTGTGAATGTATATGTGTTTGTGTGAATGTATGTGTGTGTTTGTGTGAATGTATGTGTGTTTGTGTGAATGTATATGTGTTTGTGTGAATGTATGTGTGTGTTTGTGTGAATGTATGTGTGTGTTTGTGTGAATGTATGTGTGTGTTTGCGTGAATGTATGTGTGTGTTTGTGTGAATGTATGTGTGTGTTTGTGTGAATGTATGTGTGTGTTTGTGTTGTGAATGTATGTGTGTGTTTGTGTGAATGTATGTGTGTGTTTGCGTGAATGTATGTGTGTGTTTGTGTGAATGTATGTGTGTGTTTGTGTGAATGTATGTGTGTGTTTGTGTGAATGTATCTGTGTTTGTGTGAATGTATGTGTGTTTGTGTGAATGTATATGTGTTTGTGTGAATGTATATGTGTTTGTGTGAATGTATATGTGTTTGTGTGAATGTATGTGTGTGTTTGTGTGAATGTATGTGTGTGTTTGTGTGAATGTATGTGTGTGTTTGTGTGAATGTATGTGTGTGTTTGTGTGAATGTATGTGTGAATGTATGTGTGTGTTTGTGTGAATGTATGTGTGAATGTATGTGTGTGTTTGTGTGAATGTATGTGTGTGTTTGTGTGAATGTATGTGTGAATGTATGTGTGTGTTTGTGTGAATGTATGTGTGTGTTTGTGTGAATGTATCTGTGTGTTTGTGTGAATGTATCTGTGTTTGTGTGAATGTATCTGTGTTTGTGTGAATGTATCTGTGTGTTTGTGTGAATGTATCTGTGTGTTTGTGTGAATGTATGTGTGTGTTTGTGTGAATGTATGTGTGTGTTTGTGTGAATGTATGTGTGTGTTTGTGTGAATGTATGTGTGTGTTTGTGTGAATGTATCTGTGTTTGTGTGAATGTATGTGTGTGTTTGTGTGAATGTATGTGTGTGTTTGTGTGAATGTATGTGTGTGTTTGTGTGAATGTATGTGTGTGTTTGTGTGAATGTATGTGTGTGTTTGTGTGAATGTATGTGTGTGTTTGTGTGAATGTATGTGTGTGTTTGTGTGAATGTATGTGTGTGTTTGTGTGAATGTATCTGTGTTTGTGTGAATGTATGTGTGTTTGTGTGAATGTATATGTGTTTGTGTGAATGTATCTGTTTGTGTGAATGTATGTGTGTGTTTGTGTGAATGTATATGTGTTTGTGTGAATGTATCTGTGTTTGTGTGAATGTATGTGTGTTTGTGTGAATGTATGTGTGTTTGTGTGAATGTATCTGTGTGTTTGTGTGAATGTATGTGTGTGTTTGTGTGAATGTATGTGTGTGTGTTTGTGAATGTATGTGTGTTTGTGTGAATGTATATGTGTTTGTGTGAATGTATCTGTGTTTGTGTGAATGTATGTGTGTGCTTGTGTGAATGTATGTGTGTGTTTGTGTGAATGTATGTGTGTTTGTGTGAATGTATGTGTGTTTGTGTGAATGTATCTGTGTGTTTGTGTGAATGTATGTGTGTGTTTGTGTGAATGTATGTGTGTGTTTGTGTGAATGTATGTGTGTGTTTGTGTGAATGTATGTGTGTGTTTGTGTGAATGTATGTGTGTTTGTGTGAATGTATCTGTGTTTGTGTGAATGTATCTGTGTTTGTGTGAATGTATGTGTGTGTTTGTGTGAATGTATGTGTGTGTTTGTGTGAATGTATGTGTGTGTTTGTGTGAATGTATGTGTGTGTTTGTGTGAATGTATCTGTGTTTGTGTGAATGTATCTGTGTTTGTGTGAATGTATCTGTGTTTGTGTGAATGTATCTGTGTGTTTGTGTGAATGTATGTGTGTGTTTGTGTGAATGTATCTGTGTTTGTGTGAATGTATGTGTGTGTTTGTGTGAATGTATCTGTGTTTGTGTGAATGTATCTGTGTGTTTGTGTGAATGTATGTGTGTGTTTGTGTGAATGTATGTGTGTTTGTGTGAATGTATGTGTGTTTGTGTGAATGTATGTGTTTGTGTGAATGTATATGTGTGTTTGTGTGAATGTATCTGTGTGTTTGTGTGAATGTATCTGTGTTTGTGTGAATGTATCTGTGTGTTTGTGTGAATGTATGTGTGTGTTTGTGTGAATGTATGTGTGTGTTTGTGTGAATGTATGTGTGTGTTTGTGTGAATGTATGTGTGTGTTTGTGTGAATGTATGTGTGTTTGTGTGAATGTATCTGTGTTTGTGTGAATGTATCTGTGTTTGTGTGAATGTATATGTGTGTTTGTGTGAATGTATCTGTGTTTGTGTGAATGTATGTGTGTGTTTGTGTGAATGTATCTGTGTTTGTGTGAATGTATGTGTGTGTTTGTGTGAATGTATGTGTGTGTTTGTGTGAATGTATGTGTGTGTTTGTGTGAATGTATCTGTGTGTTTGTGTGAATGTATATGTGTTTGTGTGAATGTATATGTGTTTGTGTGAATGTATATGTGTTTGTGTGAATGTATATGTGTGTTTGTGTGAATGTATGTGTGTGTTTGTGTGAATGTATGTGTGTGTTTGTGTGAATGTATGTGTGTGTTTGTGTGAATGTATGTGTGTGTTTGTGTGAATGTATGTGTGTGTTTGTGTGAATGTATGTGTGTGTTTGTGTGAATGTATGTGTGTGTTTGTGTGAATGTATGTGTGTGTTTGTGTGAATGTATGTGTGTGTTTGTGTGAATGTATGTGTGTGTTTGTGTGAATGTATGTGTGTGTTTGTGTGAATGTATGTGTGTGTTTGTGTGAATGTATGTGTGTGTTTGTGTGAATGTATGTGTGTGTTTGTGTGAATGTATGTGTGTGTTTGTGTGAATGTATGTGTGTGTTTGTGTGAATGTATGTGTGTGTTTGTGTGAATGTATGTGTGTGTTTGTGTGAATGTATGTGTGTGTTTGTGTGAATGTATGTGTGTGTTTGTGTGAATGTATGTGTGTGTTTGTGTGAATGTATGTGTGTGTTTGTGTGAATGTATGTGTGTGTTTGTGTGAATGTATGTGTGTGTTTGTGTGAATGTATGTGTGTTTGTGTGAATGTATGTGTGTGTTTGTGTGAATGTATGTGTGTGTTTGTGTGAATGTATGTGTGTGTTTGTGTGAATGTATGTGTGTGTTTGTGTGAATGTATGTGTGTGTTTGTGTGAATGTATGTGTGTGTTTGTGTGAATGTATGTGTGTGTTTGTGTGAATGTATGTGTGTGTTTGTGTGAATGTATGTGTGTGTTTGTGTGAATGTATGTGTGTGTTTGTTGTGTGAGTGTTTTGGTGTTGTTTGTGTGTGTTTGTGTGTTGTTTGTGTGGGTGTTTGTGTGTGTATGTGGTGTTTGTATGTGTGTGTTTGTGTGAATGTATGTGGGTGGTGGTGTTGTGGGGTGTTTGGGTGTTGTAGTGTGGTTGTGTGTATGTTGTGGTGTGGTGTATGTTGTTTGGGGATTTGTGGGTTGGTTTATGTTGTGTGAATGTATCTGTGTTTGTGTGAATGTATCTGTGTTTGTGTGAATGTATCTGTGTTTGTGTGAATGTATCTGTGTTTGTGTGAATGTAAATGTGTTTGTGTGAATGTATGTGTGTGTTTGTGTGAATGTATGTGTGTGTTTGTGTGAATGTATGTGTGTGTTTGTGTGAATGTATGTGTGTGTTTGTGTGAATGTATGTGTGTGTTTGTGTGAATGTATGTGTGTGTTTGTGTGAATGTATGTGTGTGTTTGTGTGAATGTATGTGTGTTTGTGTGAATGTATGTGTGTGTTTGTGTGAATGCATGTGTGTGTTTGTGTGAATGTATGTGTGTTTGTGTGAATGTATATGTGTGTTTGTGTGAATGTATATGTGTGTTTGTGTGAATGTATATGTGTGTTTGTGTGAATGTATATGTGTGTTTGTGTGAATGTATCTGTGTGTTTGTGTGAATGTATCTGTGTGTTTGTGTGAATGTATCTGTGTTTGTGTGAATGTATCTGTGTGTTTGTGTGAATGTATGTGTGTGTTTGTGTGAATGTATGTGTGTGTTTGTGTGAATGTATGTGTGTGTTTGTGTGAATGTATGTGTGTGTTTGTGTGAATGTATGTGTGTGTTTGTGTGAATGTATGTGTGTGTTTGTGTGAATGTATGTGTGTGTTTGTGTGAATGTATGTGTGTTTGTGTGAATGTATGTGTGTTTGTGTGAATGTATGTGTGTTTGTGTGAATGTATGTGTGTTTGTGTGAATGTATGTGTGTTTGTGTGAATGTATGTGTTTGTGTGAATGTATGTGTGTGTTTGTGTGAATGCATGTGTGTGTTTGTGTGAATGCATGTGTGTGTTTGTGTGAATGCATGTGTGTGTTTGTGTGAATGTATCTGTGTGTGTGAATGTATCTGTGTGTTTGTGTGAATGTATGTGTGTGTTTGTGTGAATGTATCTGTGTGTTTGTGTGAATGTATCTGTGTTTGTGTGAATGTATCTGTGTGTTTGTGTGAATGTATCTGTGTGTTTGTGTGAATGTATGTGTGTGTTTGTGTGAATGTATGTGTGTGTTTGTGTGAATGTATGTGTGTGTTTGTGTGAATGTATGTGTGTGTTTGTGTGAATGTATGTGTGTGTTTGTGTGAATGTATGTGTGTGTTTGTGTGAATGTATGTGTGTGTTTGTGTGAATGTATGTGTGTGTTTGTGTGAATGTATATGTGTGTTTGTGTGAATGTATCTGTGTGTTTGTGTGAATGTATCTGTGTTTGTGTGAATGTATGTGTGTGTTTGTGTGAATGCATATGTGTGTTTGTGTGAATGTATGTCTGTGTTTGTGTGAATGTATCTGTGTTTGTGTGAATGTATGTGTGTGTTTGTGTGAATGTATATGTGTTTGTGTGAATGTATACGTGTTTGTGTGAATGTATATGTGTTTGTGTGAATGTATGTGTGTTTGTGTGAATGTTTGTGTGAATGTGTGTGTTTGTGCGTTTGTGTGAATGTATGTGTCTGTGTGTGAACGTATGTGTTTGTGTGAATGTATGTGTATTTGTGTGAACGTATGTGTGTTTGTGTGAATGTATGTGTGTGTTTGTGAACGTATGTGTGTGTTTGTGTGAACGTGTGTGTGTTTGAACATATGTGTGCGTTTGTGTGAACATGTGTGTGTTTGTGTTAACGTGTGTGTGTTTGTGTGAACATGTGTGCATTTGTGTGAACGTATGCGTGTGTGTGTATATTTTTCTAAGTGTCTGTGTTTGTACATTTATATTTACATACTCATACACATATAAATGTATGCATATGCACATATACACATGCACACACATGTGTCAGCTTGTTGATAAAAATCCTAGTATCCAAATTGCTTCCCTGTGGGGCGTGTGCCACCATATGGAGTCACTGACCGAAAGCTTCATATCTCCATGGAAAACAAAACAAAACAATGAGAGATCTGTTTAAAACATCATCATCATCATCATCATCATCATTTTACGTCCGCTTTTCCCTGCTTGCAAGGATGGGACGGGAACTGACTCTGGCTTGATTTCTACAGCTGGATCCCCTTCCTAACACCAACATCATTTACAGTGAGTGCTGGGTGCTTTTTTTCCGTGGCACCTCCACGACCACTTTGCAGTGGAATGATAGGGACCCCAGTCCCTATCATCTCATTTCTACAGCTGAGTAAACTGGAGCAATGTGAAATAAAGTATCTTGCTCAAGGAAACAACACATCACCCGGTCTGAGAATTGAACTCACAACCTTTCGTATGCGAATATATCCTTATTATTTACGGTGGATTAGCAGTATCGGTAGAGTGTCTGACGCCATGCTTTCCAGCATAGTTACGTCCCTTTACGATCTGAGTTCAAATCCCGCCGAGGTTGACTTTGCCTTTCATCCTTACGGGGTCGATAAAATAAAGTACCAGTAATGTACTGGGTAATTGCTGGCCTTGTGCCAAAAGTAGAAACAATTATTTACTAATAAAAGATAAATATTATTTCAAAACAATAATTATAATCAATTTATTGATTGTTTATTGTTATGCATGACAGAAGACTATTAGACTTCACCTTATCATATGATCCCGTGTTCATGTCAACAGCTGAAATCAATAAATAAATTTAATATTTATCTACTCAATATTGGTTGTTGATTGTTTATATTAAGCCACTAGGTGTCGGCTAAGAGATCGAGGATCCGATTGCTTTCAAATGTATATCACATATATGTAAATTTTTGAGGTTTTGTCACATGTAAAGAGAGGGGAGTAGTTTGACTACCTCATACTGCTCCTCTCTCTTGACATCTGCTGTCTGTGAATGTGTGTGTGTGTTTGTGTGAATGTGTGTGTGTTTGTGTGAACGTATGTGTGTGTGTTTGTGTGAATGTATGTGTGTGTGTGTGTGAACGTATGTGTGTGTGTGTGTGAACGTATGTGTGTGTTTGTGTGAACGTATGTGTTTATTTGTGTGAATGTATGTGTTTATTTGTGTGAATGTATGTGTGTGTTTGTCTGAATGTATGTGTGTGTTTATGTGAACGTATGTGTGTGTTTGTGTGAATATATGTCTGAGTGTGTATTTTTGTAAGTGTGTCTGTGTTTGCATGTTTATATCTATATACTCATACATATAAATGTATGAGTATATATATATATATATTAGCTCACCCAGAGCAGATTTTGGCCTGGTTTCTACAGCTGGATGCCCTTCCTAACGGCCAACCACATTTACAGTGTGGGCTGGGTGCTTTTTGTCGTGTCACCTACATGAATACTTTACAATGTGTGCTAGGTGCTTGTTGTTCTGTCACCTACATGACCACTTTACAGTGTGGGCTGGATGCTTTTTGTTGTCACCTACATGACAGCTTTACAGTGTGGGCTGGGTGCTTTTTGTTGTGTCACCTACATGACAGCTTTACAGTGTGGGCTGGGTGCTTTTTGTTGTGTCACCTACATGACAGCTTTACAGTGTGGGCTGGGTGCTTTTTGTTGTGTCACCTACATGACCACTTTACAGTGTGGGCTGGATGCTTTTTGTTGTGTCACCTACATGACAGCTTTACAGTGTGGGCTGGGTGCTTTTTGTTGTGTCACCTACATGACAGCTTTACAGTGTGATCTGGGTGCTTTTTGTTGTGTCACCTACATGACAGCTTTACAGTGTGGGCTGGATGCTTTTTGTTGTGTCACCTACATGACAGCTTTACAGTGTGGGCTGGGTGCTTTTTGTTGTGTCACCTACATGACAGCTTTACAGTGTGGGCTGGGTGCTTTTTGTTGTGTCACCTACATGACAGCTTTACAGTGTGGGCTGGGTGCTTTTTGTTGTCACCTACATGACAGCTTTACAGTGTGGGCTGGGTGCTTTTTGTTGTGTCACCTACATGACAGCTTTACAGTGTGGGCTGGGTGCTTTTTGTTGTGTCACCTACATGACCACTTTACAGTGTGGGCTGGATGCTTTTTGTTGTGTCACCTACATGACAGCTTTACAGTGTGGGCTGGGTGCTTTTTGTTGTGTCACCTACATGACCACTTTACAGTGTGGGCTGGATGCTTTTTGTTGTGTCACCTACATGACAGCTTTACAGTGTGGGCTGGGTGCTTTTTGTTGTGTCACCTACATGACAGCTTTACAGTGTGATCTGGGTGCTTTTTGTTGTGTCACCTACATGACAGCTTTACAGTGTGGGCTGGATGCTTTTTGTTGTGTCACCTACATGACAGCTTTACAGTGTGGGCTGGGTGCTTTTTGTTGTGCCACCTACATGACAGCTTTACAGTGTGGGCTGGGTGCTTTTTGTTGTGTCACCTACATGACAGCTTTACAGTGTGGGCTGGGTGCTTTTTGTTGTGTCACCTACATGACAGCTTTACAGTGTGGGCTGGGTGCTTTTTGTTGTGTCACCTACATGACAGCTTTACAGTGTGGGCTGGGTGCTTTTTGTTGTGTCACCTACATGACCACTTTACAGTGTGGGCTGGATGCTTTTTGTTGTGTCACCTACATGACAGCTTTACAGTGTGATCTGGGTGCTTTTTGTTGTGTCACCTACATGACAGCTTTACAGTGTGGGCTGGATGCTTTTTGTTGTGTCACCTACATGACAGCTTTACAGTGTGGGCTGGGTGCTTTTTGTTGTGTCACCTACATGACAGCTTTACAGTGTGGGCTGGATGCTTTTTGTTGTGTCACCTACATGACAGCTTTACAGTGTGGGCTGGGTGCTTTTTGTTGTGTCACCTACATGACCACTTTACAGTGTGGGCTGGATGCTTTTTGTTGTGTCACCTACATGACAGCTTTACAGTGTGGGCTGGGTGCTTTTTGTTGTGTCACCTACATGACAGCTTTACAGTGTGGGCTGGGTGCTTTTTGTTGTGTCACCTACATGACAGCTTTACAGTGTGGGCTGGGTGCTTTTTGTCGTGTCACCTACATGACAGCTTTACAGTGTGGGCTGGATGTTTTTTGTTGTGTCACCTACATGACCACTTTACAGTGTGGGCTGGGTGCTTTTTGTTGTCACCTACATGACAGCTTTACAGTGTGGGCTGGGTGCTTTTTGTTGTGTCACCTACATGACAGCTTTACAGTGTGGGCTGGGTGCTTTTTGTTGTGTCACCTACATGACAGCTTTACAGTGTGGGCTGGGTGCTTTTTGTCGTGTCACCTACATGAATACTTTACAATGTGTGCTAGGTGCTTGTTGTTCTGTCACCTACATGACAGCTTTACAGTGTGGGCTGGGTGCTTTTTGTTGTCACCTACATGATGGCTTTACAGTGTGGGCTGGGTGCTTTTGTCTTGAAACGGCGGGAGGGGGTGCTTAGGGAAATTGTGGACATAGGTAATAGGGGAGGGATGGTTACCGCCAAGTGAGGTGTATGGGAGGGGAGAAGATTGGGTAAGGTGTTGCCTACTAGGTATAAGACTCAGCCCGAGAATATAGATATACATATTGCCATTTATTGACAAACAGAGACAAAAGAGTACACACACATATTCAGTTATTAGTAAATATACACACACAATATATATACACACACTTACATGGCTATTAGTAAATATACAGATACACACAAACACACACACACACACATATATATATATATATATATACCATGCGGTATTCTAATCCTATTGTATCTCTCTCAGTTATTTACCATGCGACCCTCAGTTCCTACCCCCCCCCCCTCTCTATGCACTTCTTTAAGGCTTACTACCCTGTCTTTAACCTAATTCATTCAATCTGAAAATATTGAAGAGATAAGACACTTTCCCATTCTTCTCTGCTAAAATATATCACTAGAGCTGATTCCAATTTTCCCAGCCAGCCATCCATCTAATCTACGAAGGTATTTTAGCCTACATATTGTCGTTAATATTATGATGTTCCCTGCTGTATTAGCGTTAAATTTTCCCTGCTGTATTAGCGATAAATTTTCGAGGGTTTCTCTTAGTAGTTTTTTTCATGACGTTATTATTGTTAATTTTACTGATGTAGTATTAACTTGGATATTTACCATGCGACCCTCAGTTCCTACCTCACAATTTCCCTCCCCCCACCCCCACACACCACCATAGTCTATTCGACCAATCAAACCTAGCATGCCATTTCCACTGCTGCTGCTGCTACTACCTGCCTAACTAACTCTCTCCTCCTCTGGCGCATCCCAACACACCCTGCCATTACCCCACCACCACTGTCCTTCTAGCCCTCAATTTTCCCACCGTTATGGATGGATGAGCTGGGAATACACGAGCAACTCTGAATCAATAGATGAAATATGAATCTGCGAGCTACCAAGCACCCACGTGAAGCGCCAACCCAGAGACCCTCCCCTACGAGTGTCGACAAATGCCCAAAACTCCGAGTTGGTACCATCAATGTAGGCTCAATGAAAGGAAGAGCAGGAGAAATCGTAGAAATGCTAGAGCGAAAGGAAGTTGATGTATGCTGTGTGCAAGAGACTAGATGGAGAGGAGGGTCTGCTAGAGTCCTTGTAGGAAAAAGCCAGTGCTACAAATTTTTCTGGGTGGGAAATGACGATGGGATGGGTGGTGTAGGTATACTATTAGCTGACAAGTGGGTAGATAAAGTAATCTCAGTGTACAGGGTAAATGCAAGAATCATTAAACTCAGACTAGTCCTGAATAAGACAATTACCACAATAATATCAGCTTACGCACCCCAATCGGGGCTGCCAGACGAACTTAAGGATAGGTTTTACGAGTCCCTAATACACACTACTGCTCTAACAGACGACAAGGACTTCCTAATCATTGCAGGAGATTTTAACGGACACGTAGGTAAACACTGCGACGGCTTCAATAGAGTACATGGAGGCCATGGAGTTGGCACAAGGAATGAGGAAGGATTCAGACTTCTAGAATTCTGCGACGCCAATGACATGTCGATATGTAACACAAACTTTAAAAAACCCGACAACCACCTGATCACCTATAGATCAGGGGAGCACTCTAGTCAGTTAGATTTTATCCTCATCAGAGGACGTGACAGATGGACGGTCGTAAACACAAAAGCCTTCCCTAGTGAGGAATGTACATCCCAACATAGCTTAGTTGTCAGCGACCTCACGGTCAGAACTAGACGAGCCCTGAAACAGAGGCCAACCTGGAGAAGAAAGATCTGGAAGCTGAAAGTCCCCTCAACCAGTAACAGATTTAAAGATATTTTACTCAACGCCTACGACAGTAAAGAAGAACAGATAGAGACATTTAACGTAGAAGAGAACTGGGAGTTCCTAAAAAATAACTTACTAGAGGCGACGGATGAGGTTTGTGGCTGGAGTAAGACCTCAAGCAGGAGGAGAGTGACTTGGTGGTGGAACAATAAGGTAGATGAAGCAGTCAAGGCCAAGAGACAGGCATGGAAAGAATGGAAGAACGGGGGGAGCAGGGTACATTACATAGAGACCAAGAGGGAAGCTAGGCGACAAGTATACTTAGCTAGGAGGGAAGCAGAGGATAGAAAATTCAAGCATGTTTTACAACGTGAGGACCAGAAACAGGAGGTATTCAAGATTGCGAGGCAGTGTGTCAGAGATAGTTGTGATGTCATTGGAGAGAAGTGTATCCGGAATGATAAAGGTGAGCTTGCCCTCACAAGTGCTGAGAAGAAAGATGCATGGAAGAGTCATTATGATAGATTACTAAATGAGGAGAATGCATGGGAAGAAGAGACCCTACCCCACGTAGACCCTATAGAGGGACCAGCAGTACAAGTCAGCGGCAGCGTAGTAAGTAAGGCAATCAGAGATATGAAGATAGGGAAGGCAACCGGTCCATCGGGTATAGCTGCCGAGATGCTGAAGGCATCTGGGTCTGTAGGTCACACTATAACCACACGTATCGTTAACCAGGTAATACTAGAGGGGGCCATACCAAAAGATTGGTGCAGTAGCATCATTGTCAACTGCTACAAAGGTAAAGGCGATGCACTAGATAGAGGAAACTATAGAGGTATAAAGTTGATGGACCAGGTCATGAAAGTAACAGAAAGAGTTATAGCACAGCTGATTAGGGACTGGGTGAATATAGACGAGATGCAATTTGGGTTTGTACCAGGGAAAGGCACCACTGATGCGCTCTTCCTTGTGAGGCAATTACAGGAAAAGTACCTAGCTAAAAGTAAGCCACTCTACTTGGCATTTGTCGACCTTGAGAAAGCCTTTGACAGAGTTCCACGTGCAGTAATCTGGTGGGCTCTTAGAAAACTAGGAGTAGATGAATGGCTTGTGAAAGCGGTACAAGCCATGTATAGGGGAGCAGTCAGCAAAGTTAGGATTGGCAATGAGTATAGCGAGGAATTTAGCGTACAGGTTGGGGTCCACCAGGGCTCTGTTCTTAGCCCTCTCCTGTTCATCATAGTCCTGCAGGCAATAACGGAGGAGTTTAAGACCGGATGCCCATGGGAACTCCTGTATGCTGATGACCTCGCACTCATAGCTGAATCTATGGTAGAACTAGAGAATAAATTCCAAACCTGGAAGCAGGGACTAGAGAGAAAGGGCCTCAAAGTCAACATGACAAAGACTAAGGTCCTTATAAGTAGACGAGAAAACAGAACCCAGATCCCCTCAGGGAAATGGCCTTGCTCAGTATGTAGGAAAGGTGTAGGTAGGAACTCCATTCTTTGCCCCAAATGCAAACAATGGGTACACAAGAGATGTAGCGGGATCTCAGGAAGCTTAATTAAGAATGTAGGATTCACATGCAGCAGCTGTGCTGAAACAGCAAGCAAACAGCCACAGGAAACAAGTACCACCAATCTCTGGGAGGGCCCTGTAGAAACAGTAGACAGCTTCTGCTACCTAGGTGACCGAATTAGCAACGGAGGTGGGTGCTCAGAAAGTACAATAACTAGGGTAAGAACGGGATGGAAGAAGTTTAGGGAACTACTACCACTGCTAGCTGCAAAAGGCTTCTCCCTCAGAATGAAAGGCAGACTGTATGATGCGTGTATCCGAACAGCGATGTTGCATGGTAGTGAGACCTGGGCGCTGAAGGTGGAAGACTTACGTAGATTAGAGAGAAACGAAGCCTGCATGCTCCGATGGATGTGTAACAGTAATATACGTAAACGACAAAGCATAAATGAATTGAGAGAGAGACTGAGCATAAGAGGAATCAAATGCTGCGTGCAGGAGAGGCGGTTACGCTGGTATGGACATGTGATGCGTATGAAGGATGACAGCTGCATAAAAAGGTGCAGAGCACTAGAAGTTGATGGAAACCGCGGAGTGGGGAGACCCAAGATGACTTGGGATGAGGTGATAAAAGCCGACCTTACCCAACTACACCTCTCAAAGTCAATGACACACGACCGTGACTTCTGGCGTCACGCAGTAATACAGGGTACCCGACCTCCCATGGGTACATGCTGAAGCATATAAACAATATGCCCCCCCCCCCCCCCCCCCCGCAAGGTGGTCGTGGAGGTGCCACGGCAAAAAAGCACCCAGCCCACACTGTAAAGTGGACGTGTAGGCGCCACGAAAAAGCACCCAGCACTCACTGTAAATGAGGTTGGTGTTAGGAAGGGCATCCAGCTGTAGAAATCAAGCCAGATCAGTTCCTGTATGAGCAAGGCATGGTCAGCCGACCAGACACTGCCCACAACAGGACAACCCGTCTAACCCATGCTAGCGTGGAAGAACGGACGTAAAACGGTGATGATGATGATGATGATGATGATATACACACAATATATATACACACACACTTATATAGTTATTAGTCAATATACAGATACACACAAACACACACACACATATATATAGCCACATACACACAATATATATATACACACACACACTTATATAGCTATTAGTCAATATACAGATACACACAAACACACACACACGCATATATATATATATGCCCAGACACAATATATATATACACACACTCATAGTTATTAGTCAATATACAGATACACACAAACACACACACACATATATATATATATACCCACATACACACAATATATACACACACACACTTATATAGTTATTAGTCAATATACAGATACACACAAACACACACACACACATATATATATACCCACATACACACAATATATATATACACACACTTATATAGTTATTAGTCAATATACAGATACACACAAACACACACACACATATATATCATCATCATCATCATCATCATTTCATTTCACGTCCGCTTTTTCCCTGCTTGCAAGGGTGGGACGGGAACTGGTTCTGGCTTGATTTCTACAGCTGGATGCCCTTCCTAACACCAACCTCATTTACAGTGAGTGCTGGGTGCTTTTTTGCCGTGGCACCTCCACAACCACTTTACAGTGGAATGATATGGACCCCAGTCCCTATCATCTCATTTCTACAGCTGAGTAAACTGGAGCAATGTGAAATAAAGTGTCTTGCTCAAGGAAACAACACATCACCCGATCTGAGAATTGAACTCACAACCTTTCGATTGCAAGGCCAATGCTCTAACCACTAAGCCATGTGCCTCCATATATATATATATATACACACAATATATATATACACACACACTTATATAGTTATTAGTCAATATACAGATACACACAAACACACACACACACACATATATATATATATATAGCCACATACCCACATACACACAATATATATATACACACACACTTATATAGCTATTAGTCAATATACAGATACACACAAACACATATATATATATACACACAATATATATACACACACCCATAGTTATTAGTCAATATACATACCTGGAAGTTATTATTAAGAACCTCTTGCCAGAGAACCACCCGAACTCCCTCTGGTCTTCTTTTACCAATTTTTGCCAGGTCATTAATAACTCTGTGGAAAATAAGTGAAGAAAAATGTGTACTGCTATTTCCCCAAAACTATTAGTTTTAACCCTTTAGTATTTACATTACTCTATATATACTATTGTATTTTCACAGTAAGGGCTTTACCTCACATAATATCTCACATAACATTTACATTACTCTATATATACTATTGTATTTTCACAGTAAGGGCTTTACCTCACATAATGTCTCACATAACATTTACATTACTCTATATATACTATTGTATTTTCATGGTAAAGGCTTTACCTCACATAATATCTCACATATCATTTACATTACTCTATATATACCATTGTATTTTCACAGTAAGGGCTTTACCTCACATAACATTTACATTACTCTATATATACCATTGTATTTTCACAGTAAGGGCTTTACCTCACATAATATCTCACATAACATTTACATTACTCTATATATACCATTGTATTTTCACAGTAAGGGCTTTACCTCACATAATGTCTCACATAACATTTACATTACTCTATATATACCATTGTATTTTCACAGTAAGGGCTTTACCTCACATAATGTCTCACATAACATTTACATTACTCTATATATACCATTGTATTTTCACAGTAAGGGCTTTACCTCACATAATATCTCATAACATTTACATTACTCTATATATACTATTGTATTTTCACAGTAAGGGCTTTACCTCACATAATATCTCATAACATTTACATTACTCTATATATACTATTGTATTTTCACAGTAAGGGCTTTACCTCACATAACATTTACATTACTCTATATTTACTATTGTATTTTCACAGTAAGGGCTTTACCTCACATAACATTTACATTACTCTATATATACTATTGTATTTTCACAGTAAGGGCTTTACCTCACATAATATCTCACGTACCATTTACATTACTCTATATATACTATTGTATTTTCACAGTAAAGGCTTTACCTCACATAACATTCACATTACTCTATATATACTATTGTATTTTCACAGTAAAGGCTTTACCTCACATAATATCTCACATACCATTTACATTACTCTATATATACTATTGTATTTTCACAGTAAAGGCTTTACCTCACATAACATTCACATTACTCTATATATACTGTTGTATTTTCACAGTAAAGGCTTTACCTCACATAACATTCACATTACTCTATATATACTATTGTATTTTCACAGTAAAGGCTTTACCTCACATAACATTCACATTACTCTATATATACTATTGTATTTTCACAGTAAAGGCTTTACCTCACATAACATTTACATTACTCTATATATACTATTGTATTTCCACGATAAAAGCTTTATCTCACATAATGTCAAATCTATGAGATTTTGATTCAATATTATGTGAGGTAAAGCCTTTACCATGAAAATACAACAGTATATATAGAGTAATGTGAATGTTATGTGAGGTAAAGCCTTTACTGTGAAAATACAACAGTATATATAGAGTAATGTGAATGTTATGTGAGGTAAAGCATTTACTGTGAAAATACAATAGTATATATATATAGAGTAATGTAAATATATAGAATAATGTAAATATATAGAGTAATGTAAATATATAGAGTAATGTAAATATATAGAGTAATGTAAATATATAGAGTAATGTAAATATATAGAATAATGTAAATGCTAAAGGGTTAAATTAATTTATTAGTTTCATTTTTTTTAGAGTTCCTCACCTTCTTTCATAGTATTCCAAAACTTTATGAACGTCTGTGTCTTCTGCTAAATTAGAGCTAGTTAGATGAGCAGCAAAGCGAATTACTTCAGGGTTTGATTGCCTATTGATACAAAAAAAAAAAAAAAAAAAAAAAAAAAATTCAGATGTGAATTAATTATTCATACATGCATATATACATACATTATTTTTACTTTTGGCACAGGCCAGCAATTACCCCAGTGTATTGCTGGTATTTTATTTTATCAACCTCATAAGGATGAAAGGCAAAGTTAACCTCGGTGGGATTTGAATTCAGAACATAAAGGGCCATAACTCTATGCTGCAAAGCATGGTGTCTGACGCTCTACCGATACTGCCATTCCAATACGTACATACAAAACATAATTATTTTTACTTTTGGCACAAGGCTAGCAATTACCCCAGTGCATTACTGGTACTTTATTTTATCAACCCCGTAAGGATGAAAGGCAAAGTTAACCTACGCGGGATTTGAACTCAGAACGTAAAGGGCCGTAACTCTATGCGTCAAAGGATGGCGTCCGACCCTCTACCGATACTGCCAATCCACCGCACATACATACATACATAATGGTTGCATCTCAGTTTTAAGAATTGCCAGCCCTTGACCTTTTTTTCATACAAGGGTGGCACAAACTTGACTTTTTAGGTGACTGGAGATGTGAGTGAAAGGTGAGGAGAGATTTCACCTGACTTTCCATTCTCACAAAGGTTGGATGAGAATGGAATTTCAGGAAACAGTTTTCCTAGTAGTAATGGAGACTTGCGATGTTCTTGGCTCCTGGACAACATCAATACTATCAGGGTGGAGTTGGCTAGCAACAGGTGCAAGCCCTGCTAGGTAGAGTGGCTGTTCCTGTGTGACTCCCTCAACATCTTCTGAGGCAATGTTTTCTTCATCCTATCAGGCAAGGACCACGAGGCAGATGACATATTAGGGTAGAAGTAGGGTGGCAGTCATCAGACAAAAGGGTTAATAATTGTTTCTACTATTGCCACAAGGCCAGAAATTACCCAGTACGTTACTGGTACTTTATTTTATCGACCCCCGTAAGGATGAAAGGCAAAGTTAACCTCGGCGGGATTTGAACTCAGAATGGCAAGGGCCGTAACTCTATGCGTCAAAGCATGGCGTCCGACCCTCTACCGATACTGCCAATAATGCTAACATACAGCTAAATATTTCAATGTCTTTTTTTAAAATAAAAATTCAAATATCCTCATAAAATAAATAACGATGTTTTTTAATCATAACAGTTGGAATATAATTGAAAACTAACTGTACATGAATAGACTCATTCTAATTTTAGGCTTATTAACTCTTTTGTTATCAACCTGACCAAAACTGGCTCTGAATCTATGAAATAAAATCATCCATTTTAAAGGTTTCCAATTAAATCTTCCACCCTAATTTGATATAAGAACCTTACATTAAGTTACTATCTAAGTAATGAAATAATTACTGCATTTCCCGGCAGCCAAGGCGCTTTGTCCTTGAGGACACACCCTAATTTTGACAGCCAAAAATTTGAAAAAAAAAAAAATAATAAACAATCTTCGGCCTCCGGGACCCAGGGTAGATTTTTGAGACTTATTTTAGGAAAAACGTAGCATCTTCGATGGCAGGAAATACGGTAATAATTTTAGTAAATTCTGGAGCAGGATGCTAAGGAGTGCTGTCAGGCAGGAGCCACCCCTCCAAGAACACATATTTTAGTTGGCAGTATGACTCTACCAAAGTACTACAATATAAAAGATACTTACCAACAAGTCAATGGCACTTCATCTCCTCCAAGGTGAATGTATTTGTCTTTGAAAACATGTAAAACTTCATTAAGTAACTTTTTCAGGAATGTATAACTCATGTTTTTAGTAGGGTTGATTGGTCCTAGATAGCCACTAACAGGCCGACTTCTCTCATAACACTGAGTTAATAAGTCAGGCCGGCCAAGACCCCAAGAATATGTATGCCCTAAAATCAGAAAAAAACCAAAAAAAACCCCATTATTTTAATAAACAAATGTTTAGGAATATCACAATAAAAATGAGTCAATTATGAAAAATAGTTCTAAAATAATTGTTTCTACTTTAGGTACAAGGCCAGCAATCTGAAGAGGAGGGGGAAAGTCGATTAAATCGACCTCAGTGCATTACTGGTGCTTTATTGTATCAACCCCATAAGGTTGAAAGGCAAAGCTAACACTTCAGTGGCATTTGAACTCAGAATGAAAAGGGCTGAAGCAAGGCATAATGTCCGACGTTAAAAATAATTGTTTCTACTTAGGCACAAGGCCAGCAATTACCCAGTGCATTACTGGTACTTTATTTTATCGACCCCGTAAGGATGAAAGGCAAAGTTAACCTTGGCGGGATTTGAACTCAGACTGTAAAGGGACATAACTATGCTGCAAAGCATGGCGTCCGACCCTCTACCGATACTGCCAATTCACCGCCCTCACGTCCAACGTTAAAAATAATAAATAATGTTTATTGTTTCTATTTTAATTTCTTACAGAAGATTTTACTTTAATACGCTTATCATAAAATATTTAGACATGATTTTGGAAGGCGTTTTTAGTGATATTAATTGCCAATTGTAGAAGGTAAATAATTCTATCATGTAGTCCTATAAAAGATCACTAAATCATTATTTATTAACTTGTTTCCTTGAGCAAGACACTTTATTTCACATTGCTCCAGTTTACTCAGCTGTAGAAATGAGATGATAGGACTGGGGTCCCTATCATTCCACTGCAAAGTGGTCGTGGAGGTGCCACAATAAAAAAGCACCCAGCACTCACTGTAAATGAGGTTGGTGTTAGGAAGGGCATCCAGCTGTAGAAATCAAACCAGAATCAGTTCCCGTCCCACCCTTGCAAGCAGGGAAAAGCAGACATAAAATGATGATGATGATTGTGTAGAAATACAAAAAAGTAATTTTTATAAAGACTTTTCATAGGATTTCTAATTTTGTCAAACTATTTCATCAACCATAATAATATGGTATGTGTGTTTGGATAAAGATCCCCTTTGGTCACGAATGACCATGGGATTTGCACTTAGAAAGTTCCCCTCCAAGGCACAAGTCCAGGAAGACCAGCAGTCACCCATGCATACCAGTTTCCCCTCTCCATGTCACCGATGTTGTCCAAGGGAAAGGCAAAAGCCAATACAGCTTGGCATCAGTGACATCACAACTCATTTCCACAGCTGAGTGAACTGGAACAATATGAAATAAAGTGTCTTGCTCAAGAACACAACCCAAAGCCCGGTCCAACAATCAAACTCACAACCTCAGGATTGCAAACCCGACACTCTAACCACTAAGCCATGCAAATTGAATGATTTCACTAATTACTTTGTGTATGTGTGTGTGTGTATATCATCATCATCATCATCATCACCATTTTACGTTCATTCTTCCACACTAGCATGGGTTAGATGGGTTGTCCTGTTGTGGGCAGTAGCCGGTTGGCTGACCTTGTCTTGCTCATACAGGAACTGATTCTGGCTTGATTCCTACAGCTGGATGCCCTTCCTAACACCAATCTCATTTACAGTGAGTGCTGGGTGCTTTTTTTCCATGGCGCCTACACAACCATTTTACAGTGGGAGGGGTGGGGGCATACTGTCTATATGCTTCAGCTTCGGCTTGTACCCATGAGAAAGGGGTCTTCTGTATTTCTGCACGACGCCAGAGGTCACGGTCCTGTGTCATCGCCTTTGAGAGGTGTAATTGGGTAAGGTTGGCTTTTATCAAGTCATCCTAGGTTTTCTTGGGTCTCCCCACTCCACGGCTTCCATCGACTTCTAGTGCTCTGCACCTTTTTATGCAGCTGTCATCCTTCATACACATCACATGTCCATACCAACGCAACCGCCTCTCCTGCATACAGCATTTGATTCCTCTTATGCTCCCTCTCAATTTGTTTATGCTTTACCATTCGCATATATTACTATTACACATCCATCGGAGCATGCAGGCTTCGTTTCTTTCCAATCTACGTAAGTCTTCTACACACAGCACCCAGGTCTCACTATCATGTAACATTGTTGTTCGTATGCACGCATCATACAGTCTGCTTTTCATTTTGAGGGAAAAGCCTTTTGCAGCTAGCAGTGGGAGTAGCTCCCTAAACTTCTTCCATCCCGTTCTTACCCTAGTTATTGTACTTTCCGAACACCCACCTCCACTGCTAATTTGGTCTCCTAGGTAGCAAAAGCTGTCTACTGTTTCTACAGAGCCCCCCCCCCCCCCAGTTTGGTGGTGCTTGTTTCCTGCAGCCGTCCCGGTGCAGCTGCTACATGTGAAGCCTACATTCTTAGCTAAGCTTCCCGAGATCCCACTTCATCTCTTGTGTACCCATTGTTTGCATTTGGGGCAGAGGATGGAGTTCCTACCTACACCTTTGCTACATACTGAGCAAGGCCATTTCCCTGAGGGGATCTGGGCTCTGTTTTCTCGTCTACTTACGAGGACCTTAGTCTTTGAGACTCTTTCTTTCTAGTCCCTGCTTCCTATATATTTATTCAATTAGAGAAAGTTGGTTGATTTAGAATCAGCCAATTTTAACATAACAGATGTCAAGCAATCGATGGTTTATGTTTATCCGGAGTTTCGATATAATAATAAACAAATAAGACAGTTATTTTAGTCCATCACTATTTATTTTATTATACATATTTCAAAGATGGCTTATGTATAACATCAGCCAAACATGTTCTCTTCAGATAAAATCCAAAGGGGATGTAAATATCTTTTGATATGTAAGCGGTCAGATGAGTTATTCACTTCAGCGACCGGCCAGCACATGCCTGGAAAGACTTCAACGCAGTAGATATATATATATATATGTGTGTGTGTACGTGTGACAACAACAACAAACGGCAGCATCACGAACAAGGGCAACCAAGATGGTTTTTTTCAGTGACTGCAGGGACCCAGAAATAACTATATCTGCTATCACTTGTCAACAAAGATGTCAAAATTGTCCCAGACTAAGACATCAGGCTGGTGTTTATCCCGGTGTCATGCTGTGAAACAACTGAGAGTACAAGATCCCTTCCCTTGAACAGGACACCAATCCATTGTAGGATTAAATCCCAGCTATTGCTGGTACTCATTTTCAGCTGAGTATACTGGAGCAACGTGAAATGAAGTGTCTTGCTCAAGAACACAACACACAACATTATGATTGTAAGTCCAACACCCTTACCACTAGGCCATGCACCACTGTGTATTAAGGTAAACTATTACATAATTTATTTCCCTGTTAACAGCAATTCAACAATAACATCTTATAACAACTTTGATGAGTTGTGGTGCACCTGGGCACTGTACACAATATTTCATTATTGTTATTATTATTATATCATGACTCATACACTGTTCATTTTCCTGACATTTGTACATTATTCTATGTACTATACATGCACCTTTGATGAGTTGTAGTGCACCTGAGCACTGTTCACAATAATTTCATTATTATTATTATAATTGTTTCTACATTTGACACAAGGCCAGCAATTACCCAGTACATTACTGGTACTTTATTTTATCGACCCCGTAAGGATGAAAAGTAAAGTTAGTTAACCTCGTTGGGATTTGAACTCAGACCATAAAGGGCCGTAACTCTATGCTTCAAAGCATGGCGTCCGACCCTCTACCGATACTGCCAGTCCACCGCCTTAACATCCTCAGTCGACATCATCACCCCTTCCTTCCTCAGTGGAGGTTATCACCCCTTCCTTTCTCAGTCAACGTAATCACCCCTTCCTTCCTCAGTTGACGTCATCACCCCTTCCTTCCTCAGTCAAAGTAATCACCCCTTCCTTCCTCAGTTGACATCATCACCCCTTCCTTACTCAGTTGACGTCATCACCCCTTCCTTCCTCAGTCAACGTAATCACCCCTTCCTTCCTCAGTCAACATCAGCACCCCTTCCTTCCTCAGTCGACGTAATCACCCCTCCCTTCCTCGGTCAATGTAATCACCCCTTCCTTCCTCGGTCAACCTAATCACCCCTTCCTTCCTCAGTTGACGTAATCACCCCTTCCTTCATAAGTCAACATAATCACCCCTTCCTTCCTCAGGCAATGTCATCACCCCTTCCTTCCTCAGTCAACATAATCACCCCTTCCTTCCTCGGTCAACGTAATCACCCCTTCCTTCCTCAGTCGACGTAATCATCCCTTCCTTCCTCAGTCAACATAATCACCCCTTCCTTCCTCAGTCAACGTAATCACCCCTTCCTTCCTCAGTCAACGTAATCACCCCTTCCTTCCTCAGTTGACGTAATCACCCCTTCCTTCCTCAGTCAACATAATCACCCCTTCCTTCCTCAGTCAACGTAATCACCCCTTCCTTCCTCAGTCGACGTAATCATCCCTTCCTTCCTCAGTCAACATAATCACCCCTTCCTTCCTCAGTCAACGTAATCACCCCTTCCTTCCTCAGTCAACGTAATCATCCCTTCCTTCCTCAGGCAATGTCATCACCCCTTCCTTCCTCAGTCAACGTATTCACCCCTTCCTTCCTCAGTCATCTCTAGTGTGTGACAGACAAATACACAAGACTTTTTTATATTAGTCGATAATAAATTTTGAATAAATGAAATTAACATACCTGGATTATCAAATTCTGGAACAACGCGGATGCCTCGTAGACGAGCAAATTGAATGATTTCACTAATTACTTTATGGTTGTAAACCATAGATGGATGGTAGGCACCCTAATTGATATTAAAGGAAAGGTAAAAAATTATGTAGAATTAATAATAACAACAATAATAATAAAAATGTTTCTACTTTTGACACAAGGCCAGCAATTACCCCAGTACATTACTGGTACTTTATTTTATCGACCCCGTAAGGATGAAAGGCAAAGTTAACCTCGGCGGGATTTGAACTCAGACCGCAAAGGGACGTAACAATGCTGGAAAGCATGGCGTCCGACCCTCTACCGATACTGCCAATTCACCAATAATTGTTTCTACTTTTAGCACAAGGCCAGCAAATACCCAGTGCATTACTGGTACTTTATTTTATCGACCCCGTAAGGACACCAATAATGATAATAAAAAAGAAGAAATAGATTGACAAGCCCACAGACCTCATTTGCTTAGCAAGTGGGGTGAAACTCATCAAATCAGACCAAGGAAGCAATGTTTCCATTGGTCTTTCCATTACTGATATTATCTGCTGGTCGCAACTCCTGGCAGAACAAACAATGTGAAATAAAGAGTCTTGCTGAAGGATATAATGTATCGCCTGGTCCGAGAATTGAACTCACAACCTCACAATTGTGAATCCAATTCACTAACCACTCAGCCCTGCACCTTCACTTAATAATTGTTTCTACTTTAGGCACAAGGCCAGCAATTACCCAGTGCATTACTGGTACTTTATTCTATCGACCCCGGAAGGATGAAAGGCAAAGTTAACCTCGGCGGGATTTGAACTCAGATCATGCAGGGAGGTAACTATGCTTCAAAGCATGGCATCCGACCCTATACCGATACTGCCAATCCACCGCCTGTTATATAACAACTTAAGACAGTTGGTTTACAGAATCATTACTGCATCAGACAAATGCCTTTCAGTCAATGTTTCAGATCACAGTTCCAAGTTCAAATACCCACCATCCCTTTAACCCTTCACCATTTACATTATATATATTTTCACAGTAAAGGCTTTACCTTACAGAATTATCTCACTATCAGATTTTGATATTATCTATTTTGAGAACTATACTTTAACATAAGTATGAGCAGCCAGTTATGGCTAGTTTGAATAGAAAGAGGTTAGAGAATTCTGACCAGATTTGGCTTGTTTAAATGCTAAAGGGTTAATATGTAAGAAGGGATTAGGTAAGAATTTGATACTGTGTCCTAAGTACAGAAAATGGGTAAACCAAATGTGGAATAGGACATCAAATGTACTTATCATCATCATCATCATCATTTAACATCCATTTTCCACGCTAGCATAGGTTAGATGGGTTGTTCCATTAGAGATAAGTTGGGACAGGTGACTATTTCTTGCTCATATAAGACAGTTTCTGGCTAGGTATCTACAGCTGGCTGCGTTTCCTAACGCCAACCACATTAACAGTGTGGGCTGGGCGCTTTTTGTCGTGGCACCTACATGACCACTTTACAGTGTGGACTGGGTGCTTTTAGTTGAGACATTTACATGACCACTTTACAGTGTATGCTGGGCGCTTTTTGTTCTGGCACCTACATCATGACCACTTTACAGTGTGGGCTGGGTGCTTTTAGTTGAGACACCTACATGAATACTTTACAGTGTGGGCTGGGTGCAAAACTAATTAGAAAAAGAGATACCTATGAAATGACGTCAACAAACCAAACTAATTGTAGCTAATTTCTTCTGTTACCTAATTATGTGCCTACATTTAACTTGTAGCTAAAACAATATTTGTGGTTACAGAATGTGTTAAAGAGCTTTGATGACAATCAACAACTAAACTACCATTCGGTTATTAAACTAACTGACAGGGAAATTATAAAACTAAATTGAAGTGAAACTCAACAAGGCATGTCTGTTTTATTGACAGCACAACCCCCCCAAACTATAAACAATAGTTACTTACTTTCTCACTAAGTTCTGGGAAAACTTTGCTTTCATAAGGGAATGACTGATCATCAACCATGTGCCAGTGAAGGACATTCATCTTGTTCTGTGCCATTCCTTCCTGTTAACCAATAAATAATCTTTACAAATAACAACAAATAAATAACAAATAAGACAAAAATGTGAAAACAAATGAAATATACATTATGAAAGCATCAGGTGTAGAAGAGTATGACAGTAGTAATAATTGTTTCTACTTTAGGCACAAGGCCAGCAATTACCCAGTACATTACTGGTACTTTATGTTATCGACCCCATAAGGAAAAGTCAACCTCGGCGGGATTTGAATTCAGACCATAAAGGGCTGTAACTCTTTGCTGCAAAGCATGGCGTGTCCGACCCTCTACCGATACTGCCAATCCACCACCCTAGCATGGCGTGTCCGACCCTGTACCGATACTGCCAATCCACCACCCTAGCATGGCGTGTCCGACCCTCTACCGATACTGCCAATCCACCACCCTAGCATGGCATGTCCGACCCTCTACCGATACTGCCAATCCACCACCCTAGCATGGCGTGTCCGACCCTCTACCGATACTGCCAATCCACCACCCTAGCATGGCGTGTCCGACCCTCTACTGATACTGCCAATCCACCACCCTAGCATGGCATGTCCGACCCTCTACCGATACTGCCAATCCACCACCCTAGCATGGCGTGTCCGACCCTCTACCGATACTGCCAATCCACCACCCTAGCATGGCGTGTCCGACCCTCTACCGATACTGCCAATCCACCACCAGTAGTAATAATGTAAAGAAATGAGAAACTGTCATATAACCACATGCTTCGAAGATACGAAAAGAAGAAGTAGTTATAGGACAATAGTAAATTGCTACTCTATTATAAAGAGAAAATATCTCAGTATACAGAACAGTTTCTCCAAACATAAAACATCTCGGTTCATGGAGAGTGTCTCGATTAAAGAACATGCAAGCCTGTAACAAAGGATGTACAGCATTCTAAATAACTGTTTTTACTTTTTGGCACAAGGCCAGCAAATACCCAGTGCATTACTGGTACTTTATTTTATCGACCCGATAAGGATGAAAAGGCAAAGTTAACCTCGGTGGGATTCGAACTCAGAATGGCAAGGGCCGTAACTCTATGCGTCAAAGCATGGCGTCTGACCCTCCACCGATACTGTCCAGACTTTTTAATTTACTTTTAAGTATCATACAAACTGCTAGGCTGCAGGCCATTGTTTAGGGGTTACATAAACAATATCATCAGAGACTATTTTTTTTTTTACATAAATATATATATCACCATCATCGTTTGATGTCTGTTTTTCAATGCTCACACATATACACACAAACACACACATAATATATGTTATATATATATATATATAAATAGCTTAGAGTTTAGACTCAATGGGGTCATTTACAATCATTTCAGCTCTAAGAATCGCTTCTGAGCAGAATAAATTAATATTTGATGAACATTTACATGTTTTAGTTGCAATTGACTAATAAAAATCGCTAGAATGAAATATCTTAATTTAACAACATAAAGTTTGCCTTTAGATCGTACAGGCAAACTTTATGTTGTTGAATTAAGATATTTCATTCTAGCGATTTTATTAGTCAATTGCAACTAAAACATGTAAATGTTCATCAAATATTAATTTATATATATATATATATATATATATATATATATATATATTTCTTTTCTTTCGCACCCTTGGTCTGGCAGGTCGCTTTTTTTCTCTCTCTTGTCTACGATTTCACAGAACTTACGTTCTCCGAAATCACAGACTAGATCCCTTCTTCCTCCCGTTAGACCTGTACGGAATTCCTTCCTTGCTTACATTCCAACCAGGTTTGGTCATTATTCTCTCTCGTTCACGATTTTACCGAATTTAAATTCATAGAAATTTGGGACTTGACTCCTTCTTCCTCACTTTTCGTTGCTTCACCATTTTTGTTTGTTTACACTCGTGTTCCCTTTATTTACGTGTCCCAACGACTTTTTTTAGCCGTTGCTCGCACCAACCGGAGGTATATGGTCTTTAAAGACCAATGATGGTTGGAAGATCACTGATGAAGGACTAACTTTATTCATATGTAACCCATTAGCAACCCCGCAGCACGTTTTTCTCATATATATATATATATATATATATATATATATATGTGCAAATGTGTGTGTGTGTGAAAAGTAAACCAAAGAAAACACAGTAAATGATACAGCACAATGAAGATATATATTAGTTAAATGCTTGATATAGGAGGAAAAGAGTCTTAATGTTTCAGATGCTAGTCCTTCATCACAAGATAGAATGAGGAAAAGAAGACGAAATAGAAAGATATAGGAAACTGAGAAGAGGAAGAAATGGAAAAAAAAAAAAATGTTTAAAGAAAAAACACGTGTTCAGGCAGCCATTACACGAACACACACACACACACACGCACACACACTCAAGAAAGGATCATACAGAAGTAGAATTAACAAAAACAGGTTATTTTTATATCAATCTTCCATACTATCAGCAAAAAAGAAATCTTGGTCAAAAGAAATATATTGTCAAAGCGAATCTTACCAGCACATCAAAAATAATATCCTTGTACAGGTAATGTCGGGAAGTGTCAATCATGACCCCTCGATGTGTAAAGCGAGGATAGTCACCAATAACAACATCTTTAATATACAACTGAAGAAAAATACAACATAGTTTACAAATGTGATATTATACAGTTTATCATAATTTTATTCACAGTTGTAAAATAACATTACAAATTGTTCACAATTCTTTCCCAATGAAAATATAAATACATACAAACACATACAAACACATAATAGTTTCTACTTTAGGCACAAGGTCAGCAATTTCGGGGGAGGGGAAAGTCGATTAAGTCAACCCCAGTGCATTACTGGTGTTTATTTTATCGACTCCGTTAGGATGAAAGGCAAAGCTAACCTCGGCGGGATTTGAATTTGGATTGTAAAGTGGTGTAACCCTAGGCCACAAAGTATATTGTCTGATGCTCCACTGATACTGGCAATCTATCGAATATAATAAATACAATTAACTACTGCTAGGAACCTCCCAAATATAATGCAACAAAATATACGATCAGAGCGAGGGAAAGGAAGGAAAAAAGGACGGGGGGAAACAAAAACAAAAACGACCATCAATTCACCACCAAGTGCGACAATCAGCCGCATATCACAAGGATTAAGTGATAGTTAGCCTCACATTAAAATTATAAATTCAGTTACTTAAGAATTTACTGCTTTTACTGTGAAATTAAAGGTAAATAAAACTTTATAAATTCAGTTACTTAAGAATTTACTGCTTGTTACTGTGAAATTAAAGGTAAATAAAACTTAACTCAACAACTACAACCAACACAGATCTCTTAAGAAGCTAATAAAAGAACCAATAGTCACTTGAACTGTTATTAATGTTACTTTATATTTACGAGAGTATTTTCACGGTAAAGGCTTTACCACACATAAATATCTCACATAACATTCACATTACTCTATATATATACTAATGTATTTTCACGGTAAAGGCTTTACCACACATAAATATCTCACACAATATCGAATCTATGAGATTTTGATTTTATTTATTTTGAGAACTATACCTTAATATCAGTATGAGCAGCTGGTTATGGCCGGTTTGAACAGCAAGAGGTGAGAGAGAATTCTGGCTGGATATTCTGGTCGGTTTAAATGCTAAAGGGTTAATCTAATCATATAACCACAGAATCACAACTGAATATGAAAGCTGCAATGAGTGGAGGAAGTTAGTCACATTAGTTAATGTATTCCTAGATAAACTAAACATGAATAAAAAATCTTCAGTCATAGATCTGCTCCATCAAATGACATTAATGACACCTTTCTTCCTTTTGATTGCTAGCCTCCTGCTCCCAATAAGGTCATCTTTATCTCTACATAACAACAATACTCTCTCGTGTAATAACATCTGCATCCTTTAAAATCTCCATACTTCCTGAAATTCACCAACACTACACCTGATATTCCCCCTCCACACACACACACGTACACATGTATATCATGACTCATACACTGTTCACTTTCCTGACATTTGTACATTATTTTATACACCATGCACCTTTCATGGGTTGCAGTGCACCTGAGCACTGTACACAATAGTTTCATTATTATATAAGTACAATTAATCTACTGTACAATTAATCTATTTAGTCACAGCTGACTTGATATCTTATTTCTTTCAATCAGACCATGTGCTTTGTTATCTTGTATACTCAGTAGAACACCTGTGTTATTCATCTCTTAACAAAACCCTTTAGCCATCTCTAAAAGTAGATAAGAAAACAATAAATAGTTATTTAACTTGAGAGAGATAAAATCAAACATGGGTATCACTAAAACAACACAAGAGAAAACAAAGCAGTAAATAAGATGTAACTCAAACACTTAATTTTCCTGTAAAGATAATACTAAACACAGCTTAGAAACAGAAATAGACTTGGTGGAGGAAGGAAAAAACAGGAAACTATTGAAAAACAAAATAATAAGTTCTTATATTTACTATGAGAGAGAGAGAGAGAGAGGAGAGAGAGAGAGAGAGAGAGAGAGAGAGAGAGAGAGAGAGAGAGAGAGAGAGAGAGAGAGAGAGAGAGAGAGAGAGAGAGAGAGAGAGAGAGAGAGAGAGAGAGAGAGAGAGAGAGAGAGAGAAGAGAGAGACTGGTGTTGGAATTGAAAGAAAGATAAAAAAGAGATAGAATTTGCTAAACCCCCCCCCCCCCCCCAATGGAACATTAATATTGAACACAAAATAGAAAGAGAGATGGGTGGGAGAACCAACTCTGGTTTCTACAGCAAAAGGTCTAGAAATGCTGCCAAATATCTACACATCATCATCGTTTAACGTCCATTTTTCCACGTTAGCATGGGTTAGACGGGTTGTCCTGTTTGAGGCACGTTGGATCATGTGACTATCTTGCTCATACAGACAGAACTGTTTCTAGCTTGGTTTCTACAGCTGGATGCCCTTCCTAATGCCAACTACATTTACAGTGTATAAAAAAAAAAAGAAAAAAAAAGAACCCTTAAGATCCCCTGCAAACCCCCTTCAGACCACCTTTGAGAGAGAGAGAGAGAGAGAGAGAGAGAGAGAGAGAGAGAGAGAGAGAGAGAAAGAGAGAGAGAGAGAGAGAGAGAGAGAGGAGAGAGAGAGAGAGAGAGAGAGAGAGGCAATCCTTTGTGTGGATAATATATCTTATATGCAATGTGCTTCACATAGCTGCATCAACTATTTGTTTTTAATCAGCAAAATACTGGACTATGACCAGCTTCCCCAACCTGGGGTTAAATAGCCTCACCATGTGATTGGTGAAGCCTGGTGAGTATGGCTGAAGACATGACCAAAACCATACAGGAAGTAGTGGAGGTCAACTAGGGAGGGGTTCTTCCAACAGGAGGGTGAAGACCCTGGATTTGATTAGATTTTTAGCTTGTGTTAGAGAGAGAGAGAGAGAAATTATGCGTTAGAGAGAGAGAGAGAACTTATGTGTTAGAGAGAGAGAGAGCTTATGTGTTAGAGAGAGAGAGCTTATGTGTTAGAGAGAGAGAGCTTATGTGTTAGAGAGAGAGAGCTTATGTGTTAGAGAGAGAGAGCTTATGTGTTAGAGAGAGAGAGCTTATGTGTCAGAGAGAGAGAGAGCTTATGTGTTAGAGAGAGAGAGAGCTTATGTGTTAGAGAGAGAGAGCTTATGTGTTAGAGAGAGAGAGAGAGAGAGAGAGCTTATGTGTTAGAGAGAGAGAGCTTATGTGTTAGAGAGAGAGAGCTTATGTGTTAGAGAGAGAGAGCTTATGTGTCAGAGAGAGAGAGCTTATGTGTTAGAGAGAGAGAGCTTATGTGTTAGAGAGAGAGAGCTTATGTGTTAGAGAGAGAAAGCTTATGTGTTAGAGAGAGAGAGCTTATGTGTTAGAGAGAGAAAGCTTATGTGTTAGACAGAGAGAGCTTATGTGTTAGAGAGAGAGAGCTTATGTGTTAGAGAGAGAGAGCTTATGTGTTAGAGAGAGAGAGCTTATGTGTTAGAGAGAGAGAGCTTATGTGTTAGAGAGAGAGAGAGAGAGAGAGAGAGAGAGCTTATGTGTTAGAGAGAGAGAGCTTATGTGTTAGAGAGAGAGAGCTTATGTGTTAGAGAGAGAGAGCTTATGTGTTAGAGAGAGAGAGCTTATGTGTTAGAGAGAGAGAGCTTATGTGTTAGAGAGAGAGAGCTTATGTGTTAGAGAGAGAGCTTATGTGTTAGAGAGAGAGCTTATGTGTTAGAGAGAGAGAGCTTATGTGTTAGAGAGAGAGAGAGAGAGAGCTTATGTGTTAGAGAGAGAGAGAGAGAGCTTATGTGTTAGAGAGAGAGAGAGCTTATGTGTTAGAGAGAGAGAGCTTATGTGTTAGAGAGAGAACCAAGAGTTGAAGAAAGTTATTTATTAACTATTTGTTTTTTCAAAGTTATTCAGTATACTAATAAAGTGATTGAGAGAAAATGCACCAAATTGATTCTATACTTTAGTTTATTGATTTGAATAAAAAAAGTGAAGAAAAAATTGCTAGAAAAACAAAGCAGTAAAACAAAGTAAAGTCTAGAATGCAAGGCAAATGGTGGTAGTGAGGGAGTGTCTGAGTCAGTAATAATTAAACCATAGCCAAGCCAACATGACATTCATATTTCTTTTCACTCTATTGAAAGACAAGATATAGAAATGTTAGACTTTCCATTCCTTAAGGCAATCAAATTTATTGATATTCTACAAAATCTTCTCTGAATAAAGTAACTTTTTCTCTGTTACTGAATCAATGACCTACCTTAAAGACGCATATGAACCTCCAGGATCTGATGCCCCACCCCACTGCCCCAAGGTCTCTCAAGTGATTGCCATGGAGTTGGTCACCAATATAATCCAACTTCTGGCCCACAGACATTCTATCGTCTTCCCTTTCCTACTGCTACTACATTGGCATCTGCTTCTCAACCTAGCTTGTCTTCTGCCACAATCTATTTTATCTTCTACCAATTCTACCCAATCTATTTTATCTTCTACCAATTCTACCCAATCTATTTTATCTTCTACCAATTCTACCCAATCTAGCTTGTCTTCAGCCAATTCTACCCAATCTAGCTTGTCTTCAGCCAATTCTACCCAAACTAGCTTGTCTTCAGCCAATTCTACCCAAACTAGCTTGTCTTCAGCCAATTCTACCCAAACTAGCTTGTCTTCAGCCAATTCTACCCAAACTAGCTTGTCTTCTACCAATTCTACCCAATCTAGCTTGTCTTCAGCCAAGTCTACCCAATCTAGCTTGTCTTCTACCAATTCTACCCAATCTAGCTTTTCTACCAATTCTACCCAATCTAGCTTTTCTACCAATTCTACCCAATCTAGCTTTTCTGCCAATTCTACTCAATCTAGCTTGTCTTCTGCCAATTCTACCCAATCTAGCTTGTCTTCTGCCAATTCTACCCAATCTAGCTTGTCTTCTGCCAATTCTACCCAATCTAGCTTGTCTTCAGCCAATTCTACCCAATCTAGCTTGTCTTCAGCCAATTCTACCCAATCTAGCTCGTCTTCAGCCAATTCTACCCAATCTAGCTCGTCTTCTGCCAATTCTACCCAATCTAGCTCGTCTTCAGCCAATTCTACCCAATCTAGCTCGTCTTCTGCCAATTCTACCCAATCTAGCTCGTCTTCTGCCAATTCTACCCAATCTAGCTCGTCTTCTGCCAATTCTACCCAATCTAGCTCGTCTTCTGCCAATTCTACCCAATCTAGCTCGTCTTCTGCCAATTCTACCCAATCTAGCTCGTCTTCTGCCAATTCTACCCAATCTAGCTCGTCTTCTGCCAATTCTACCCAATCTAGCTTGTCTTCTGCCAATTCTACCCAATCTAGCTTGTCTTCTGCCAATTCTACCCAATCTTGCTTGTCTTCTGCCAATTCTACTCAATCTAGCTTGTCTTCTGCCAATTCTACTCAATCTAGCTTGTCTTCTGCCAATTCTACTCAATCTAGCTTGTCTTCTGCCAATTCTACTCAATCTAGCTTGACCCACTTGTCACTCATACCTGTGTCTGCCCTCACCTCAGATTTCATAGTAAACATCATAACCAATCCTTTCCATGCTCAAAATGTCTGTCCTTAATTCTATGCCTGTCTATGTTTTCCCTCACACAAAATGTCCATCCTTTGCAATTTTATCTCTGCCTATGTTTTTCCTGCAGTCATTCATATACAGTTGTTGAAGAATATTAATTGAATCAATCTCACCAATTTCGACCAAAAAATAAACAACAATCTCAAACAAATTTCAAAGTGAATGTGAACAAACAAAGCACTTTAAATAAAGTTTAGCGGTAAATATAAAAATAAAATAAATTTAAAAATTCTCATTTGTAACTTACATCACCATCTGGACTTTTTACAATTAATTGACTAAGTGTCTCCAGGCCACGTAGGGCTCCCCATACTTGCTTGGCAGACAGATAGCAGCCAGATTCTTTAATAACCAAATCATCTAATAAAAAACGAAGTGAATGTCAATAAAATGCATATGTATTGCATTTAAATTAAACATTAGTAATTCAAACAGGTTTGTTGAAAAATAAAGCAAGACACGAATTTGTTTCATTAAGGTGTATCAGTCAACATGATGATTAGTGGCCTGCAACAGCTGTAAAGCACGAGTTAGGTAGGTTATGGCATTAATAAATACGTAAATCATTGACAACAGACTTAGGTTTCCTTAAAGACAAACAAATATTAAACAATTATTATTTACACAGCCAAGCCTGCTTCTATAAAATAAAGTACCAGTAATGCTGGTAATTGCTGGCCTTGTGCCAAAAGTAGAAACAATTATTAAACATTTATAGATGAAGGCATGGCTGTGTGGTTAAGGACTGATTAGCAATCACACAGTTTTGAGCCATTCTCTTCTGTTATAGCCATGGGATGGGCTGACTAATGACTTGTGGCTTTCAGAGTGAATTTGGTAGACCTTTATAATGGTTTCTGATTTAGGTACAAGGCTAACAATTTTTTTTTGGGGGGGGGGGGGGGGGAGAAGTTGATTAAATCGACCCCAGTGTATTACTGGTACTTTATTTTATCGGCCCCCGTAAGGATGAAAGGCAAAGCTAACCATGGTGGGATTTGAACTCAGAACGTAAAGCACCCTAACTATATGTCGCAAAGCATTTTGCCCAACACACTACCAATACTACCAATCCATTGCTCTCACCTTGAATATATATGTATCTGTGTGTTTGTCCGTTTAAAACACCATAACTATATGCCTCAAAGCACTTTATCCAATGCTCTACTGATCATGTGAATCCCCTGCCCTGATCTCCAATATATAATGAATGTATATGTGTCTGTGTATTTTTACATTTGACAGCAGTTGGCTGTTCAGTGAGTAGACATGTAATAGAACTATACCTTAACAGGTAAGGCAGGTGAGAGGGTGTTGAGAGGGTGTCCACCTGTAGAATTTTGCTTGATAAAATCTGATCCATCCCATATCAGCATAGAAATTCAAATCATCATTTTACGTCCGCTTTTCCCTGCTTGCAAGGGTGGGACGGGAACTGATTCTGGCTTGATTTCTACAGCTGGATGCCCTTCCTAACACCAACCTCATTTCCAGTGAGTGCTGGGTGCTTTTTTTCTGTGGCACCTCCACGACCACTTTGCAGTGGAATGATAGGGACCCCAGTCCAATCATCTCATTTCTACAGCTGAGTAAACTGGAGCAATGTGAAATAAAGTGTCTTGCTCAAGGAAACAACACATCACCCGGTCTGAGAATTGAACTCACAACCTTTCAATTGTAAGCCCAATACTCTAACCACTGAGCCATGTGCCTCCAAAAATGGATGTAAAACTCAGAAGGTTCATTTGGCCGGTGCTTATTCCACTTTCATGGCGTGAAGCAACAGAGAGTACAATACTCTCCCCTGGACAGGAAGCCAGTCCATCGCAGGGTTAAACCCCCAGCTGTTGCTGGTACTCATTTTCAGCTGAGTATACCTACGACATTGTGATCGCAAGTCCAACACCCTTACCACTAGGCCACATGCCTCCACATATATATATTTATATATGATATATATATGTGTGAGTCCTGGGTTCATTTAGGGGTAACCACAGTAAGTAAGGTACTTAATACATTAGTAGGGTGCATACAACAAATTTAATATAGAAATGGCTTCTACAGGACTAGAACTGTTTCATTCGAAGAAAATCATCAGGACTTTCCTGATGATTTCCTTTGAATGAAACAGTTCTAGTCCTGTAGAAGCCATTTCTATATTAAATGTGACATCATCATCTATATATTCATTTCATTTTTTCATTTCATTTCATTTTTACGTCCACTTTTCCCTGCTTGCAAGGGTGGGACGGGAACTGATTTTGGCTTGATTTCTACAGCTGGATGCCCTTCCTAACACCAACCTCATTTACAGTGAGTGCTGGGTGCTTTTTTGCCGTGGCACCTCCACGACCACTTTGCAGTGGAATGATATGGACCCCAGTCCCTATCATCTCATTTCTACAGCTGAGTAAACTGGAGCAATGTGAAATAAAGTGTCTTGCTCAAGGACACAACACATCACCCGGTCTGAGAATTGAACTCACAACATTTCGATTCCAAGGCCAATACTCTAACCAATATGTCATGTGCCATATATATATAGTTGAAAATGAACAAACAAAACACAGGAGGCAATTGTACACAGTTATACTTGGTTCACACTTGGTGGAAGTGGAGACTATATTGAAAATTAAACCTCATTTGGTTATTCCATGAGAGTATCTTGATCAACCTACGAACCTTTGAGCCAACCCTCATATGTTAGGCCGCTAATGATGCTTTCTTATCAAGGTAACATTTATTTTCTCTGTTAACTGCTCAGAACATTTCTTATCAAATCTTGGTAGTAACATCAAAGAGAGAATCAAAACAAAGGAATTTAAAATATGGATGAATAAGATTAACAAATAAAACAAAACAGAAATGACCTCAGAACTGATTATGTAGTTATAAAAAAGAAAGTGTTGTGATAAAAAAATATTATTCAGTACCAGTAGAGTATCAGACACCATGCTTTGCAGCATAGAGTTACGGTCCTTTACAGTCTGAGTTCAAATCCCACCAAGGTTAGCTTTGCCTTTCATCCTTACAGGATCGATAAGATAAAGCACCAGTAATGTACTGGGATAATTGCTGGCCTTGTGCCAAAAGTAGAAACAATTATTAGAAGGTTCTTGTTGCTTAACCCAGGTTAGCTTTGATCAAGCAGACCTATGCATAAAGGCAAAACTGTGACCATATCTTTTGTTTTAGAAACTATAATATAAGGATTTACACATTTTTAATATAAATTTTTATATTTCTTCTTCAGAGTCATAATCCTCTTATAGATACCAAGAGTGTGTGAACTTTTGAAATTGCTTAACAATGGAGCTATGTCTAATATAGTAGAGGCACACTTGCCTCAGGGATAATGAAAAAAAGAAGACAAAGAAGAAAGAGATTTTGGATAAGCCGTTCAACAAAAGTCTGAATAGAAAGGAAAAGCGGCTACTTTGTGTGAAACCAGATAAATAAGACATAAAAAAATGAGAAATAAATAAATAAAGCAATTAGGGATATAATAATACAAAACCCCCATCAACCTATGATTAACATAGCAGCAGAATTATCAACTAATATAAAGGTAAAATAGTTGATTAGAGAGAGGAGAAATTACAAGGGCTTCCAACTAACAGATCAAAATAAGAAAATGGTAAAAATGGTAAGAGTGAATTAGAAGAGCTGACTTGGAGAAGTTGTAGTTTAGGTTATACTAGCAGAATGGCCCGGCGTTGCTCAGGATTTGCTCTAGGGTTCTTATATATTTGATATATATTTATTCTCATCGAGCCTCATGAAATAAATATGTTTGTTTATATTTTGTTATTGTGTATGCAAAAATATCTGTACACGAATATATAATTATATATATATAATTGTTTCTTCTTTTGGCACAAGGCCAGCAATTACCCAGTGCATTACTGGTACTTTATTTTATCGACCCCGTAAGGATGAAAGGCAAAGTTAACCTATATATATATATAATATTATTCAAAATGTTAATAAATGAAAAATATTCTCATAATCAAAATATATATTTTATTATACATATTTCAAAGGTACTATGGTGTTTAAGTATGTTTTCATCAGATAAAATATATGATTTGATATGTGACATACCACTACGGTCTTGATTATTCAATTCCAGTATTGTATTCGTTGAGTAATCAAGCAGGGAAAAGCGGACGTAAAATGATGATGATGATGATGATGATATATAACAGTACAGAGAAGTACGGAATACCTCAGCCTCGGGATGGAGTCTACATTTTGTGCTTATAAAATAAATTTGTCATAGATTAGCAGGGTTTTTTTCCGTGCGAAGAAAATCAATACTTTATCGCGAAATAAATACTTTTGTTCTCAAAGTGGCTGCTACCACCGCCGGTGTGGCATTGAAAAGGCCCGGATGATGCTGGGGCCTAAGGGGGCAGTAGAGATGATATAATAGTATATTAAATATCAAATGAAACATGTTATATATAAATATAGTAAAATATATATTATTCATTTATACATAGTATATATTATATTATTTATCTATATATCTAAAACAGAGAATGTCTGTCTGTCTGATTCCCTAAAACTCGAGAACCACCCAACCGATTGTTTTCAAACTTTACACATGTAATACTTATGGTCCTGTGAGTGTTTTGAGAAAAAATATTTCAAATTTTCAATGCCCTACAGACCGCATTAGGTGATTTAGCGATCTTTCTCTATAATTCTTAGTCTTTCTTTTTAGATAGATACATAGATATAATGTTGCGCCCTTATAATATCTGTCTGTATGTTTGCATACGACATTATGACGCTGTGTGTGTGTGTATATATATATATAGTGTGTAACGTTTTTCGAAATATTTACTTCTGCGTTCACAGATTGATTTTTTTAGTTTCAGAAGATCACATTAAGGGTGAAAGCAGCGATTCTTTGCTTAAACTTTAATCTGTTATTTTAATATATATATATAATTATATATTCGTGTACAGATATTTTTGCATACACAATAACAAAATATAAACAAAAGTATTTATTTCACGAGGCTCGATAAGGATAAATATATATCAAATATATAAGAACCCTAGAGCAAATCCCGAGCAACACTGGGCCATTCTGATAGTTATATATAAATTAATGATTTTATTTATTATATATTATTTACAATTTTCGTGTAGGCAGGTCTCTCTGGAAATAGGGATGGGGGGAGATGAGGGTATTACTTGGCCTTGAGGGGGGACTGTGGCCCCAAAAGTTTGAGAACCTCTGATTTAATCTTTTAACCATTTAAACCAGCCGTATTTGGCCAGAATTCTCTCACCTCCTTTTGTTCAAACCACTCACTCATACTGATGTTAAGGTATTGTTCTCAAAATAAATAATATCAAAATCTCTTAGATTCGATATTATGAGAGATAAAGCCTTTACCATGAAAATACAATAGTAAATATAGAGTAATGTAAATGCTAAAGGGTTAAAACATAGTACTCCTATTAATTTGATAACATTATTGTAAAAAAATAAACCTAAAAGAAATAAAAATATGAATGTAGATGACTGTATAGTTATATATAGACTAAAATTTACAATTGTCAGCCAATTCAACAATAAACACCCATTGAAAACCGAAACCTGCTTCTATTCAATTAGTCATTTACAAACAGACAAGTGTTTGCATGTGGCTTTTCTATCCAAAGAAATATAAGTCATATAGTTTAGTGTTAATTATCTTTATTTGGGTTTTATAAATAATATATTGTTATATTTGTTGTAAAAAAACATAATTAAACAGGAATGTTAATTATCGTCACAATTACACTCATGTATACAAGTTGTATTGATGAATTTTATCAATTGCTATATACACATGTGCATTAAGTTTTAAGAAAACTTGTTTTTTACATACATATATGTAAACAGATTTGACAAGAGAAGGTGCCGTTGAATCAGTTAGCATGGGTCTATGACTGTGAGGGAACCTACATGTCTCAACTTCCAGTTCTTTTATTCTGCTGTTATTTGTAAGCATAAGGTGGTGGATTGGCAGTATCGATAGAGGGTCAGACGCCATGCTTTGCAGCAAAGAGTTATGTCCCTTTATGGTCTGAGTTCAAATCCCGCCGAGGTTAACTTTGCCTTTCATCCTTACGGGGTCGATAAAATAAAGTACCAGTAATGTACTGGGATAATTGCTGGCCTTGTGCCAAGAGTAGAAACAGTTATTTGTAAGCATATCATGTACACTATATGTACACATATATAGGGGGAACCCACACATAAATCCTGTGTATTTAACACTTATTATTGAAATACTTAACAAGCAGTTTGAAATGAGGTCTACATTTCATATCTGGCTTGGATCTATTACAGATCTGTCAACTCTCCCTGTCCGATGGGGAGATCTCCCACACACTGAGGTGGGTGAGAGATGTCTTCTCTTGTGAAAATGGGTATAGCTTTCATTATGTAAAATCTCCCCATTTTCCCCTGTTTTGGGGCACTTCATTTCATGGTACTCCCCGTTTGGGTTGTTAGAAGTTGGCAGGTCTGCTATGAGCAGCTTCAGTGTGGGTCTACATTTTACAACTGCTGTGAGCCTAATATCAGCTTTACACATGCCTGTATGTAATATATAGCTGCAAAGAAAAACAGAAATCATCTGAAGCAACATAGAGTTGAGCTAAGATAGTAAACTAAATGAAATAAATGTAAAGAGGCTGTTTTAAAAATGGCTACCAATCCAGAGTAAAATATTAAAATGGTAATGAAATTCAGAACAGTATGACAAAATGTTAAACGCAATTAAAGGAATTTTATTTTCAAAATAATCCTATAATTCATTGAAAAATATTTTTGAAGTATATATACAGTTATTTATTTGACAGATATGGAATGTTGTTCAATAAAATGAACAGAAAAAGAAAGCAGCATTGGAAAGGACCATAAATGCCATAAATATGCCAAAAAGTTAGATCACTCATTTAAGAATTTTTTGGCAAGTTATTGGATATTTGTTTTAGCACTCTTAGCTCAGAGTTCAAATCCTATTGAGGTCAATTTTATCTTTCGTCCCTTAGGGATCGATAATATAAAATACCATTCAATGGTGGTGGATTGACGAAACTGTTAGAACGTGGAACACAATGTCTTGTAGTTTGCATTCTGAATTCAAACTTCACCAATGGCCTTAACCCTTTACCATTTACATTAACCTATATTTACTATTATATTTTCATGGTAAAGGCTTTACCTCACATAATATCGAAGCTATGAGATTTTGATATTATTTATTTTGAGAACAATACCTTAACATCAGTTTGAGTGGCCAGTTACAGCCAGTTTGAACAGAAAGAGGTGAGAGAATTCTGGCCAGATATAACTGGTTTAAATGCTAAAGGGTTAATGGTCAATCAAGAGTGAAAAGTAAAACCAATAAGCCAGTTAATTAGATCAATATAAGGAATTAACATTAAGAATACTGACCACAGTTTTTTTAAGCTAACCAGCTTCCTTGTAATTGAAAGAAACTGTTATATATTTTCAAGCTAGGTAATATTTCTCACGACAACTGTCATTTTCATTGTGAAATAAGCTTGACACTCCTCTACCACTCACACAAACTCCATCAGGTGTTCCATGTCAGTTAGTATATTTAGTTTTTAATCCTCTTTTTATTTAATACATTGTATTTGATCCCATAGCTTTATATAGACAGGTAAATTTAATCTTCACACATACAAGTAATCTCTGCACTTTCATCTACTCACCTTGTATTTTGTTATGAAGCAATTTTCCTTTGATAGCTAAATATTTATAACTTTCTCAGTGTATAAACTGGAAAGTTTCAAATTAAATAATGAAATAAACTTACTGAAATAAAAAGAAATGTTTGTGGTCATGATTTCAGTAGACATCATTTTATTGTACTAAACAAAATGACAAGCCACTTGGCCTGTTAGAAATAGCAACCAAATTTCCATAAAATCACACTGTAATCTATATAAAATTTGAGTGACTTCCATCCGTCCTTTCATCACACACTAGAGGTGACTGGGGAAGGAAGGGGTGATGACAAACTACAGAAAACAGCATCTAACATTCACTACACGTGTGTACAATCTAAATAAATCTCTATATAAATTTGAATGACTTATTTTTGCAAGTGTACCTGTGTTTGTGCCTTTACAATAACATACTCATACACATGTCAACACGCTTTAAAACATTCTACTGTATTAAAAAAAGGAAGGAGACAGGTTAATATAGTCCAAAGTAGACTATACCTTAAAAGGATGGGATGGTCAAAGTTTGAATGTTTTTGATCATAGTTTTGCTCACGCAATATGCTTTTAGCCAACCATTTAAATCAGAGGTTCTCAAACTTTTTGGGCCACATTTAACTCAGTGATGTATGATAAAGATTATATGTGTATAAAATATATTCTATACTTACAAGATTCCTCTGTTTTATCTGAAGGGTATAAGCCTTCACAAGGAGTGTGAATGTCAATCTGAAAGGTTGTTATGACAGGAGCATTCTTGTAAAGTTTGCTTTCATATTTATTAACTGATTCTTCGAAATGAAACCCGGGTGTATTCTTCAGATTATTATAAAATAGATCTGGTAATGAATCTTGAAGAATGTACTTTCGGTAACGTGTGATGGCATGGTCTATGATATCACAGCTATGCTTTAAATAAACAAATTTAAAATTTGGAGAAAACTGGAGAACCTTAGGTTTCTTGATGTAATATTGTGGTAATGGCCAAGGTTCACCTGAAGTACTAATAGGTGATCGACGTATTTTTTGTTCTGGCACAACATAATCTTCCATATTTATTGAAAAATCATGCCAATCCCAAACAATACGACTTTTTCCATGTGATTCTTCTTGGTTTATGCGTTCCTTGTCTATAAATTCATTGTGTGAAGGCTGTTCTCGATTCCCTGGAATGTTGATTTCAAGGCTAGGAATTTTATTGTTAAACGCTTTATGGTTAACATCATTATTTTTTATATTTTCATCAGCATTGGCAACTCTATGATTGGATTTTAATGTATCTTTTATTACGTCTAATGAAGCATCTGCAGCTTGGTTGGCATCTGCAACCCCGTTAGCCTGATCACCGAGTCTTGCATGATTTCTTATGTTGGGTGCCCAATGATTTTGACTTAGATTTACTTGCGAGTTTTTCCATAAGTCTGCAAAAAAATATAAAAAAAAAAATTGATATAAAATATGAGTAGGCCTCATTTAAAAGAATGGACAGTAATTTCACGGTTATATAATTTAATGCATTAATTACAGAGATAGTGAAGAAAACAAAGTAAATATATTTACTTTCTAAATTATTAGCCTTATGAATCAGGACGGTAGGAGGCTTTTGGAAAGCTTCACTGAATGCAAAGAGAACAGCAAGTAAAAATAGCTTGAACAGCTCCATTCCGCAACCATGTCAGAATTCTACAGAAATAAGAGAAAAAAGCATAAGTCAGTTTTATGAAATTATTTATATAGTCAAAGTTTTCTACAATGATTATACAAATTAGTCAGCATTCATCTTCAAATAACATTCTTTGGCAATTTTGCTTTGAAAGAAGAGATAACTCCTTTTGCATGTAGGGACAAGCCAACCTCTTTAGTGTTGGGGAGATAGGATAAAATGCATCCAGTACACTTTGTAAAGTGCTTGACGATCAACTAGAGACAGTGTTTAGTATTTAAACTGGCCATATCTGGCCAGAATTCTCTCACCTCTTTCTGTTCAAACTGCTGTAACCGGCCACTCATACTGATTTAAGGTATTGTTCTCCAAATAAATATCAAAATCTCAGATTTGATATTATGTGAGATAAAGCCTTTACTGTGACAATACAATAGTATATATAGAGTAATGTAAATGCTAAAGGGTTAAGGGCAAAAAAAAAATCTCTACTGTTAGGGCGATAGGATAAAATACATCCAGTATACTTTGTAAAGTGCTTGACGATCAACTAGAGATAGTGTAGGGAAGAGAGGGTTCTTCAGTCTTGTTAAGGGCAAAAAACCCCACTCTAGTGTTGGTGCCATGACAAAATGTACCCAGTACACTCATTTGACTGTTTAGATACCAAACCACTTGAAACTGGCTCTGGTTCTATGATACAAAACTTTGTTTTAAGTATATCTACCTAAAAACATTCCATCATAATTTTATGTAAACACTTTTGTTGGATTATGTTCCAAACATCAACTTAATAAAGAGAAAATTATTTTACTAAATCACTTTTATTTGAAAATAGTAGACAGTCTGTCATTAGAAAGAGTTAAGTGATAGGAGTTAGAAAGGGCATACAACTGTTTAAACCATGGCAAAAATTGAAATCTAGGAATGTGACATGGTTCTCTGATCCATCTACAAGGGCAGTAACTCCAAAAAAGACCTCTAAAAGTTCCTCTGAAGGGTCTTTGGAATAATGTTACTCGACAGTGTGTGTAGCTTGAAGATCAGGGATTTGCTCCGGGTAGCTCTGATACAACAGATATGTGATCAGAATCTTTAAGGAAAGAATTGCTGGACAGATTTCATTGGCATAACCCAACCGGCAGGAGCTCCAGAGATGGATCCTGAGCAAGAGTGGCAAATACGGTATAGTGTTATCAATAATTTAGCGTTAAAAAATATATATTGCCATGAAAAAAGCTATAAAAAAATCGCAGAAGATATTTATGATTCTGTGAATATGTGGTGGTTTCCATGAACAATTATTAGTTAGGTTCTAAGGAGAATTCAGTGAATAACCAGGACTGTGGATGCCAGGGGTACACTGTAAATACAGATGATATTACATGTGCAAACTAAAATGGCTTCCACCGATGTGGAATATATTTTATATGTTTGTATAATGTTTCTTGTTAAAATCTGTTATAAATAATGAATAGGGTACTTTACATTGCCCTCAGAAAAGGTGACTCCATAATTCTTAGGCCATGGGCCTGCCCAAATATTGCAATTATATTTGTAAATTATGCTCCTAAAATTCCTAAAAATAAAATGGAGGTGAACACCCCCTCCACATCCACAGAACAAGAGTTATATTACATTTTGTTGATAGCAGCCAGAATAATAGCAACGTCACAACTATCGCTAACAACAGTAAAAGTAGCAACAAGAACAACAACAATAGTAACAACAACACTGCACATTTTGCAAAGAACGATTCCCCCCCCTATCTGCCAGTCAGCCAACCAACCAATAGAAAAAGAAAAAAAAAAAATCAGCCAGCCAACTGAATTACTATAGAGACAGCCAACAAGCCAATTGAACTGCTATAAAGCCAGCAACCAACTAACTACCTAGACAACAAACAAGTTGTTTGCAGGCACTGCTCAACATTTAGAAAAAATAGCATATGACAAAAATCAGATAAAAGAAGGGAGAGCCATAATGAAAAAGTAGAAGCATGGTCGCCCTCTAAACCCCACACAATGTAATTGAGGAGAGAAAACAAAAGAAAACAAAAGAAAAAAACTCCAACTTCACCGTAAAAAAAAAGAAGCTAAAGTCATAAGGCAACTAAATGCCAACACCCACACCAGCATCATCATCAGCAGCACAACCACCACCACTACCATCATCAACAGAGACCACATACACCAATGTTGAAAGGCACCCCCCACAAACTAGTATGCAGACTAGCATGTCAGCATGTGTTCTGTAGAGGTGCTTAACACCAAACATATTGAGGTGATTGGCACTGCTCTCAGGGAATATGAAGCAGTGACAGAATCAAAATTAACAAAGAAAAGTCGGTGGGCTTGCAGATTGGCAGGTCTATACTGTCCAACAGCATCATAGGGCACTGGACAGACAGACCAATTAAACTGGTCAGAGTCTGGTCTGGTTCAGACCTCCAGATGTAAAAAACCTGCGATGCAGTAACCAGCAGGGTGGTCACTCTCACCCAAGAGGAAGCTATCCATGAAAGGTTGAGCAGAGGTGTTGAATGCATACATCATGCCCAGCATCTACTCCAGCCACATCATTGTATCTTGTTCTGGTCACTATCTGACTGTACTGGAGCATTTGCTTTTGTTTCTTGAGGAAGGGGTGCATTCCAATGGTCAGGTGGTCCATTTGCTGTCAACACCTGCTCCATGAAGGACTGGGTATGCTGTAGCTGATGATACATAAGAATGCTGAGGCTACAACATCTCCAGCTTTTCCTTGACAGTGAATAGGTGTGGTCGCCATTTGCTAGATATGTTTTTCCCTAGCTCGTCTCCTTCATGGAAAAGCAGTCCTGGGTCAAGCAAATGCCAAGAGGGAGCACTTGGAAACTGGAATGCCTTCAAACCGACAGTATGATGGGTGGAAATTGACCTTGCTGTTATATAGAGGGTCAATGGTGGATAAAAGCAACAACATTCTTGGAGAGATTCTAGGAGTCAATTAAAATCAACTAATCACTCTTTTCCAGAGGACTTTTGGTCCATGGCCCAAATAACTTCCAGAAATCCATGGCATGGCAGTGCTACTAGGGAGCATAGTCAGTTCAAGATAAACTCTACAGGCATGGGAGTGCTGACTTGTGGGTTTATGTTGAACACCTGCTGTCAGACGTAGGACAAACTGGTGGCCATGGCAAAAGAGGTAGTATGGCAAGCACATTAGTGAGGGTTGAGGACAAGCACGACTCTCTTTGGTGAAGCCTTCATTAACTTCTTCAAGTTTCACTTGAAGAGGAAAATCGAGAGAAGGTGGAGAGGAAAGAGCTGCTTTCCAGCCAGTTTGTTGAAAGGTGGATGAGAGAGACAAGCATGGTTCCAGTGAATGGGCCTGCTCTGAGTATGCGTCTTGCATATTGGAGGAGGGCAACTGGGAGGGGGGTTACTTATCCTTGTCATCAGAGCGACAATAGATTTTTGTGGACTTTCTTCATGTGTGACACTCGGAAGTGTCACCAGTATTAGGGAATTTGTTTTTGTTTGTAATTTTTACGTTTTTTTTTTGTTTGTTTTCGTTGATATTTTTACACGTAAAAAGCCACACTGTCTCGACTGAGCCGTTCTTAAACTTGACAGAAACAGAAAAACAGGTTTGCTAATCGTCACCCTGTGTGTACGCAGACATACACATGAACACACATACATGCGCGTAGATAAACCTATACACATATACACACACACACACACACACACACACACACACAGCTATACGCACATAAACATACACACACACACACCTATGCGCACATAAACACACACACACACACACCTATGCGCACATAAACACACACACACACACACACACACACACACATACATACATACTCATAAACATACGTACACCTTCAATTTTTTATTTATAAATATTTTATTCCCAGTTGAATAAAAAATATTACAAATGCGTAAACAACATAAATTGCTCGTAATTCGTTCAGAAAAACAATACAAATATAATGTTGGTAAACACAAATATAAAAGCATAAACGAGAGAAAAAAGGGCGGGGCAAGCTAAAACGAAACCCCATCAATTCACCACCAAGAGATATCTACCTATTACGAAGGGTAAGGTCCCTATCGTTTCACACTACTTTTCAAGTTACAATGGCCAACTAAATACAAGTATATATTTACAGTAGAACGGTATTGAAATAAGTTTTGTTCCGTAACTTCAAAACAAACAGTACCTTCCAGTATTGAAATAACCTTGTTCAAATGACTTCACCGTATGTGGCTGTATATAACGTTATTATGTATTATCGAAATATAATTTCTTTGAAACTTTTAAATTACTAAGAAATACATATTTCTTTAACTTCTCAACAATGGTACACCGAGTAGCGAAATGGTTGTTTAGATTAGTTCATTGTTTTCAAAATGACAGCGACTACCAAACAACATCCATTTGATATCACTTTGAAATAAATGTATGCGTACCGGCTTTTCAACAATATTGGCAGTATCGGTTGAGCGTTGGATAATTTTAGCGCCATAGAGTTACGGCCCTTTACGCCTGGGTCCAAATTTCGCTACAGTTAGCTTTGCTTTTTTTTATATCCTTACGCGATCGATAAAATAATAATAATGCACTGGGTTCGATTTAATCGACTTTCCTCTTCACTTCAAACTGTTGGCCTGTGTCAAAAGTAAAAATTTCTCTTATTCTCTCTCTCTCTCCTTCTCTGGAAGAAATCTGCTGTATTCAGACCTGAAGAGGATTTGAGCCCCACCATTTTGAAACAATTCCCTAAAAAAAAAAACGCTGTATATCAATACAGCGACTACACGACCCCCTCAGGAGTTACAGAACCATGCATGCACGCAATATTGGTAACTAGCATAGGTTGGTTTCACATTCTCGTTAGTTAGTCGGTGGAGGGGGGGGGGGCTGAGAGAGGTGGTGGAAGCAAACATTGGGAGGAGGGGGTGCTGAGAGAGGTGGTGGAAGCAAACATTGGGAGGAGGGGGTGCTGAGAGAGGTGGTGGAAGCAAACATTGGGAGGAGGGGGTGCTGAGAGAGGTGGTGGAAGCAAACATTGGGAGGAAGTGGAAAATAAAAGAAGAATGGCTAATTAGTAATTTAGTAATTTTATTAGTCCCAATATTTTTGGATTTATCATCTATTATCAAGGGGGAAAACCTTAGAGAGAGAGTGGAGATTGACTTTTCCGTATATTTATATATATTGTGATATTTGGGGAGAGTCATATTGTTATATTGCCAGAAATAATAATAAAACACACTCAGTTTGGTTTGGATTGGTTTTCGCTTCTGTATATTTTACATCAAAAGTTAATTCAGCTGGCAATTTATTATTGATTGACCAACAGTTAAAAATATATACACACACACACATATATATATATATATATATATATATATATATATATATATAGTCTATCAAAGTTCTTTCATCACACACCTGTGACACCATCAGTAGTACTATAATGTCCCCCCCCCCCCATTGTATTGTAATGTCTATTTGATTATTTATTTATTTATTTTTATCTCTTTGTGCATGCGTCTGTGTGTGTTTTCTGTTTGGTGTGTGTGTCCGTCCGAGTCTGTGTTTGTTTGTATTCTATCTTTGTTCACTAGTCTGTGTTTGTATCCTATTTTTGTGTGGTTGTTGTAGTACCTGTGTATATTTATTTACATTTGTCTTAGGTCACTATTGTGTGTTTGTGTATGGTTGTTGTCATTCCATTCATTTTTTCTGTTCAACTTCGGTTTTCTTAGTTCTATTTCAGTTGCTTCCCTAATTTGTCTACCTGGTGAGTCATTTCTATGTTTAGATATTATTTTAATTTCTATGTTGTCTATATTACCGTCATGTCTTCGTCTGGCGTGTTCATATAGTACTGAACCGTCTTTTTGTCCTTTTAATTCCCCCCAGTGTTGGTCTATCCTTTCTCCTATACTTCAAGCTGTCTCACCTATGTATGTTGTTGTCATGTTTCTGCAAGTACCCTCTGTATATCTTATGCTATAGACTACATTTCTAGTTTTACAATTTATTTGTGGATTTATTCTACATATAACACATTTCTTATAAGTACAGTGGATTTTCTTAAAGGGGCAAGTTTTGTTGATCAGGGATTTTATGATAGTTCCTGGTTTTTCTACCACTTTAATCTTTATATATATATATATATATATATATATATATATATATATGTATATATTCGTACATATATACATATAGTGGGTGCTTTTTCTTGTCATGTCACCAGCATGACCACCTTTACCGGATGGACTGGATGCTTTTTGTCTAGTCAGCTGCATGGCCACCTTACAGGGTGGACTATGTATACATTATGTATGTGTCTATATGTGTAAGTGTGTGTGTGTGTGTATATATATATATATATATATATATAAGTATATATTACACAAAGAGAAGTGTGTTACACAGTGAGATGTGTGTAAAGAATTATTACAAGTGATTTTACCGTTACTGAAGGAAATTCTCTATTCTTCTTTGAGCTAATACTATTATTATTATTATTACAGTGAACTGCGGAATACTCTTAATTCCAATCTTTCATCATCATCATTTTACGTCCGCTTTTCCCTGCTTGCAAGGGTGGGACGGGTCTTATTCAGCACAGCATCTCTCCACTCGTCACGGTCCCTCGTCATCTCCACCGTGAGCTTCAATGATCTGAGGTCTGTTCTCACCACCTCCGCCCATGTTTTTCGTGGTCTACCTCTACCACGTCTTCCTTCAACTGGCATTTCCTGGCACTTCTTCACCCATCGGTCATCCTCCATGCGCATCACATGTCCATACCACCTCAGTCTCCTCTCCCGTACACTACATTCTATCCCTCTCAGACACAGTTTCTCTCTCAACACATTTATGCTGGGTCGTTCACGCACATTTACACTGCACATCCAACGGAGCATGCTTACCTCATTTCTCTCCAGCCGTCGCATATCTTCTGCGGTAGCTGCCCATGTCTCACTACCATTGTATATATATATATATATATATATATATATATATATATATATATATATATAGTTATGTAATAAACAACACAAGGCAATTATTCCATTTACCAGTGGTTTCTAAAACCACTGGTAAATGGAATAATTGCCTTATGTTTATTACATAACTATTAAACTCTGTTACCTACATAGAGCACTCTTTTTTCCTGGACTTTTCCGACGGAATTACTTCATTTATATATATATTCAATCATTTTGTTTGACCTGTTTGGCTTGCCCCGTCTTTTTGGCTTAGATGATTGATGGCTCCCTGACCGCCATCTTAGTTTGTTTGGCCTTTATAACCTATGTTTATTGCTCTGGTCTGGTCTTTATTTGGTCCATGGAGCGCTTGCCAGCATAACTCGGATATTGTGTTCCACTTTGTTTTCGACCACAGCCGAAATCCGATCTTGCTGAAATTATATTTATATATATATATATATATGGAGGCACATGGCTTAGCGGTTAGAGCATTGGCCTTGCAATCGAAAGGTTGTGAGTTCAATTCTCAGACCTGGGTGATGTGTTGTTTCCTTGAGCAAGGTACTATATTTCACATTGCTCCAGTTTACTCAGCTGTAGAAATGAGATGATTGGGACTGGGGTCCCTATCATTCCACTGTAGAGTGGTCGTGGAGGTGCCACGGCAAAAAAGCACCCAGCACTCACTGTAAATGAGGTTGGTGTTAGGAAGGGCATCCAGCTGTAGAAATCAAGCCAGAATCAGTTCCCGTCCCACCCTTGCAAGCAGGGAAAAGCGGACGTAAAATGAAAAATATATATATATATATATATATATACATACACTCACATACATATATACACACTGGATACTTTTTGCCATATCATCAGCATGACAACCTTACAGAGTGGACCAAGTGCTTTTTGTCATGTCGCCAGCATGACTGCTTTATAGAGCAAGTAGTCTAGGTGTTCTTTGTAGTGTCATCAGCACAACCATCTTACAGGGTGGCTCAACTGCTTTGAGTTGTGATGGCAGGACTATTTATTGGAGAACAGGTGCAGAGTGTGTTCAGCATTCCAGGCTTGTATTCATGGGTTTGACAGGTGTAGCAGATGGTGTCGAAGGCAGGGAGGGGGGTTAAATGAGTATGTAGACTGCAGATGGGTGAGTATTAAGATGTGGGAGGGTGTATGGGCAGGGGAGAGTGAAGATTGGTGCTGACCAGTGTCCTAGATATATCATATATTAAAAGGCTGATAAGTTCCAAGAAGCCAGTACAATGTGGTAGAAGTATATAAAGAGCAAACGATGACAAATAAAACAAAACAAAATAATATTTTACCCAGTATATGTGTCATTATACTGACAAGGTGGCACATTGGCAAAGTCATTAGAATGCCTTGTGGTATTTGTTCTGGCTCTCTACTCTGAGTTCAAATCCTGCCGAGGTCAACTTAGCCTTTCATCTATTCGATGTTGATAAAAAAGTACCAGTCAAGTACTGGGGTGGATTCTTCCTATATATCTCTTTCTCATTTTCCTCTCACTCACTTTCTATCTTTCTCTAGCAGAAATTTGCTGTACTCAAGCCCAGAGACAGATGGGCTCCACCAGGCTTAAAATGGCCAAGAAACACTATAGCTAAATACAGCGTCCCTACGACTATCAGGAGTTACGGGACCATACGTACATCATAGTGACAATGCTTAAAAGTATTGGTTACATTTGGTTATGTTCTGCATAAACCATACATCCTACAGTGATTTGACAAAGATGAGTAGTATATATCACAGATAGATACAAAGTATGGGTTGGCATCCTGAAGGACATCCAGCCTTAGAAATACTACCGCCAAAAATTTCATTCAACTTATACCAGTATGGAAAAAAGGTAGGTAAAAAAGGTTATATACATGTACATACACATGCATGCACACACACAGTTGAAAAAGGGGGTAAAGTTCTATACAAAACAAAGGTTATAGTTAAAAAATGATGGTGAAAATGCACAGAAGTATATTTAACCCTTTAGCATTCACATTACTCCATATATACTATTATATTTTCATGGTAAAGGCTTTATCTCACATAATTATCGCACATAATATCGAATCTATGAGATTTTGAAAGTATTTATTTTGAGAACAATACCTTAACATCAGTATGAGTGTCCAGTTACAGCCAGTTTCAACAGAAAAAGGTAGAGAATTCTGGCCAGTTTTGGCCGGTTTGAACATTAAAGGGTTAAAGAATATTTTTCTTAATCTGACAGAATGAATAATTTTATAATTATTGCACTTTCACCTTTTAACTATATAGATATGTACATATATCTATGTATATATGTAGATGTGTATATGTGTGTGTGTGTGTGTATCTATCTATCTATATATATATATATATATATATATACACACACACACACACACACACATGTATATATATGTATATATTTATATATGTGTG
>OZ024758.1:28132109-28152109 GCA_964016885.1 Eledone cirrhosa
TCACGAGAATGCTGCGGATGGCTCTGAACATTAATCAGTATACACTGAGGATGAAAAACTCAGAGCTGTATGGGAGCATCCCAAAAGTCAGCTCAAAAGTGACACAGAGGAGACTGAGGTTGGCTGGATATGCTCACCGACATCCAGAGTTGACACTTCACTCAGTGTTGCTGTGGGAGCCCCTACATGGACACACTGGAAGAGGAAGACCAAGGTTAACGTATGTTGATGCCCTAAGGACAGACACTGGTCTGTTGGAGACGCAGGACATGGCAGCGATAATGAGGGACAGTGACCACTGGAGAGAACTCGTCCATGGATCTCGGGAATTTTACCCGCCTTAGAAATACATCAGGTGATTAGTCTCATTTTCATACCTTTAGGTATCCATCACGTTAAGAGCGAAAACAAATTTTGTTTTCTTAATATATCATTTTTTTTTTACATTAAAAAGGTTTATATTTTAATAATGAAATCATAGAAATAATTTGTCCAACTTCAAATACTAAAAATATAATAATGTGTGTGTGTGAAGGCATGTGGCTGAGTGGTTAGAGAATTGGATTCACAATCTTGAGGTTGTCAGTTCGGTTCCTGGACCGGGTGATGCGTTATGTCCTTGAGCAAGACACTTTATTTCACGTTGCTCCTTCTACCTGGAGTTGCGACCGATAGATAGTATTAGCAATTGGAAAGACCAACGGAAACATTGTTTCCTCGGTCCGATTTGACGAAAGTTAATCGATCCTATATATATATATAGGCGCTACGCAGTAATACAGAAGATCCGCCTTGCCTATGTACAAAGCGAAACCTACAGTCAGTAGGCACCTCTTAACCAAATATACACCCCAATCCACTACCCCTACCCTATCCTCCCACTACCACCACCCTCTCTCTGTAAAGTTGGTACCACAACATCCAGTCCAAATAAATGAGATAATGAGATCGAGATCGTGTAGGTGTCACGACAAAAAAGCACACAGTCCACGCTGTAATGTGGTCATGTAGGTAACACGGTAAAAAGTTCCCAGTCCACACTGTAAACGTGGTTGGAGTTAGGAAGGGCATCCAGCCGTAGAAAACCTGCCAGATAGTCCTATATGAGCGAGACACAGTCACCCGACCAACCTTGCCTCAAGTGGGACAACTCCCGTCTAACCCATGCTAGCATGGAAGATGGACGTTAAACGAAGATGATGATGATGAGATGATGATATATATATATATATCATCATCATCATCTTCGTTTAACGTCCATTTTCCACGCTAGCATAGGATATATACAGGGTGCGGACGATATTTGTTCTCAAGATTACTGTCTAGGAAAAAATAACATAGTAGTTTTATTTTTTAACATTTATTTATCAAACTTGGGACAGTTTGTCTTCATGACTTGTTCTTTCGATCTCACTCGATAAACCCGCCATTGGCTTTGATGACGTCCTCAAGGCGGCCTCGGAACCGGCTACAGGCCTTTGTCACTCTCCCCCGACTTAGGCCCCTAAAGGCACTTGTGATCCTGGCCTTCAGATCGTCTTTCGTATTGCAGCTAGATCTGTTGGTGTCTCGTTCCACTGCGCCCCACACAAAGAAGTCGAGGGGGTTGCAGTCAGGCGAGCTGGGAGGTCAGATGTCAGGTGAAGTGTGGTCGACGAAGTTCTCTGACAGCCAGGCTTGGGTCTTTCGGCTGGTATGGCAGGGCGCTGAGTCTTGCTGCCACACGTACGGCCTACCTGCAGCTAACTGGTTGATCCAGGGCTTTACTACCTCGCTCAGAACGCGGATGTAGCCATCGGTGTTCAGCTTGGCCCTCAGGGAAGAACTCGGGCGCTCTGAAGGCGTCAGATCATCGATCATGTGTTTTCCTCTCTGATGTTGCTTTGTAGTCGAATCCTCAATCTTCCAATTCCTTTCTGACCTTTTCCACCATTCTCCTGCTGACGCTGAGAAAGTGTAAAATTTCCTTATTTGTCCTCCCGGCGTGGATTCCAAGAAGAACTCCACAAATTTGGAGGTTCAAAATTATTCATAATCAATTATTCTGAAAATAAATAATGGAAATATCGTCACTGTTTTTATGAAGACAAAAGTGACAACGGAAGTAAAAAAAAATTGCATAAAATTAGCAGTTGAAAATTGCGAACAAATATCGTCCGCACCCTGTATATATAGTGAAAAAAGTGTGGCCGTTAGAAAAACAACTTAAATACAAATATTTTAATAATCCAAAATGGAGAAAGTAGGCTTTACAATTTGTGTACATGTTATAAAGATCCTTTATATATATACCAGATGCACTTTTCAAACCATTTTCCTTATATATATATATACATACATAAATACACGACAACACTGTAAAGTGGTTGTGTAGGAGTCACAACAAAAAGCACCCAGCACACACTGTAAATGTAGTTGGCGTTATGAAGGGCATCCAGCTGTAGAAACCTAGCTAGAAACAGTTCTATATGAGCAAAACATGGTCACCTAACCCAGCTTACCTTTATGGGGGGAGAACCTGTCCAACCCATGTTAGCGTGGAAACTGGACGTTAAACGATGATGATGATATATATATATATGTAGATGATATATATATATGTATATAAGTATGTGTATATATATATATATATATGTATATAAGTATTGAAACAGGCCATATCCAGCTGGAATTCTCTCAACACTTTCTGTTCAAACTGGCCGTAACCAGCTGTTCATACTGGTGTTAAAGTATTGTTCTCAAAATAAATAACATCAAAATTTCATAGATTCAATATTATGTGAGATAATTATGCGAGGTAAAGACTTTACTGAAAAAATACAATAGTAAATATAGAGTAATGTAAATGCTAACGGGTTAAATACTACTATAACATTTTTTCCAAACATTTTTTTTTCCGAAATAATGGTGTATCCTATACACTAATTTGTCTGATATCCAGAAAAATATGGTATATTGGTACACATTTCTTGTTCTATAACCCACTGGATAGCTGGAATAGTCACTAAAGAATTCATTTTCATAAATTAAGTCAGTCTAGCAGAGACTATCTAAATATTTTGGGGGAAAGAAGCTAAAGAAATACATGTGATTTGATAGAGCTCTTACTACTTACAGCAACATTTGAGTCTACATGAAGTATTGAACCACCAAGGGTCAAAGCCCTCCATCACAGATTCACCACAGTGCTGGCAATGGAGTACAAAGTACTAGGGTTTTTTCAAAACACTGACGTGTATATATCATTTCATTTTCATCATCATCATTTCATTTTACGTCCGCTTTTTCCCTGCTTGCAAGGGTGGGACGGGAATTGATTCTGGGTTGATTTCTACAGCTGGATGCCCTTCCTAACACCAACCTCATTTACAGTGAGTGCTGGGTGCTTTTTTGCCGTGGCACCTCCACGACCACTTTGCAGTGGAATGATAGGGACCCTGGTCCCTATCTACTCATTTCTACAGCTGAGTAAACTGGAGCAATGCGAAATAAAGTGTCTTGCTTAAGGAAACAACACATCACTCGGTCTGAGAATTGAACTCACAACCTTTCGATTGCAAGGCCAATGCTCTAACCACTGAGCCATGTGGCTCCATATCTGTGTGCATATGCATACATTTATACGTATGAGTATATGAATATAATCACGCAAACACAGACACACTTACAAAAGTACACTCACAGACAAATACACATACATTAACACACACATACTCATACACTCACACACAGCATAGCAAATGGTACGCCAGCTGCTGTTTTGCTATAGTTTTTCACCATCCCCTTCCTTCCTTTTACACACACATACATTCACACACAAACATTGTGTGACAGATGGATGGAAGTAACTCAAATTTATATATAGATGAACATCTTTTTAACTAGTTACGCCTCACTCCTTTCTCTACACATTTTTATCTATATATAAATTTCTGCAATTCTGTCACAACATAAAGAGAGAGAAGTAGTTTGACTACCTCATACTACTCCTCTCTATGTCTGCTGCCTGTGTGAATGTACACGTGTGTAAAAGGAAGGAAGGGGAGGCATGTCTGTGCTTGCACATTTATTTTTATATACTCATACATATAAATGTCTGCATATGCACATACATACCCACACACACATACATACCCACACACACATACATACCCACACACACATACATACCCACACACACATACACGTCACCGCATGGAAAAACATTCTAGTTTAACAAACATCTTAAAGATAATAATCATAATTGTTTCTACTTTAGGCACAAGGCCAGCAATTACCCAGTGCATTACTGGTACTTTATTTTATCGACCCCGTAGGGATTTGAACTCAGACTGTAAAGGGGCGTAACTATGCTAGAAAGCATGGCGTCCAACCCTCTACCGATACTCCCAATTCACCGCCCTAGATAATAATCATAATACTAGAAAGAGATGCACATATATCAAGAGAGGGATGATCAATGTTGATTGCTTCCTGGACTATATCAATAAATTCAATACATACTCTATTGGTGATGAATGCTAGTCAAATATTTTTATCACTTGATCTAACATTTATAAAAAATAAAATTGAGTTGTTTGAACATTTTCCAGTGAATGCTTTCAACATGACTAAACATGACATTTCTTTATTGTTAAATCATTAGTTGATGACTTATAGACATATTACAACTTGGATTGGCAGTATCGGTAGAGGGTCGGATGCCATGCTTTGACGTATAGAGTTACAGCCCTTGCCATTCTGAGTTCAAATCCCGCCGAGGTTAAACTTTGCCTTTCATCCTTACGGGGTCGATAAAATAAAGTACCAGTAATGCTCTGGGTAATTGCTGGCCTTGTGCCAAAAGTAGAAACAATTAATTGATATACTATTGAATTTCAGTGTATTCATTGCTGATACATTGCTATGGTCCCATAACTTATGAGGGAGTAGTGAGACCATAGCACATGCCATATCGATATCTTGATATACACCCTATTTCAATTAATTAATTAATAATTTTGACGGATTTATGGAAATTATTGATTATTTTATTACTAAGAAAGTAACATAACATATTGTATATAAAATTATGTTAGAAGTTTTTTAAAATTTTTTATTCAAATAGGAAGACTTTAAAATGGGTGGGTTAGTATCAAATAAGTTAAGAACTATGAGAAATTAAACCCAACTAGCTTAGAAAATAAAAAATGATGAGAACTACAGCAGATACTACAATGGATGGTCATATTTTGCTATATTTAAAAACTAGATTCCACAAAGGCCATTTTTAATCAGACTGATCCCAGTCCCCTGTACTAAATAACATGCAACATTTAGTTATTCTTTTTTTCACAGATTTTAACATAATAATCTCCACACTTGGCCTTTCTATTAAAAAGACAATAGATATGTTGTGAACCTTCTTAGCTAAGCCAAACAGTATATTCTAGTTTCCCACAATACTTTTATATCTATATAAATCTTCTTCTTCTCCTACTCATTCCTGAGAGGGTCGTGGGGGAAGAGTCCTCGAACACTCCCTCCAGTGGGTCCTGTCAGAAGCAACCGTCTCCAACTGATCCAGCTAGATCCCTAAGTGTGACCAGCCAAGCCCACACACAATAGATTTGATGCCGAGTGCTGCATGGCTGGAATTAAAATCAGTGCTGCGAAAACTGAGACACTCATCCTCTCAAGGAAGCCTGCGCAGTGCACGCTACATGTGGAGTTCCACTGAAGCAGGTGGAGAAATTCAAGTACCTTGGGGCCATGTTCACAAGTGATGGAAGGCAGGAGGAGGCTGAATTAAGTGCAAGAATTGCAAAATCTGGTGCAGAAGCTTTTGCCGTATTTTTGACTAAAGAAATGTTAGCCTGATAGTGGGGTTTAGAACCCCTAAGAAGTGGAAAGTCAATACTCATCTTTTCCCATTCCTTAGAGGGTTCTAAACCCCACTATCAGGCTAAAATTTCTGCAGTCAAAAATATGGCGACAGCTTCTATTTCTAATTTCAAATTCACTCGTTTCAACAACATACTATATATAATTTCTTATTAATTTCCTATTTTTAGAATTGGATTAAGTTATATTTCAGAAGTATTCAATACTATTAACACAGTTATAATTAAGTAAGCACTACAACACAATGTGAGGAGCACAATAAATTTAGTTAATCAAGCCGGCATAAACAATCGACAAGACCCCAGACCTCACTTGCTTAACGAATCAGGTGGAACTCATCAAATCGGGCCGAGGAAACAATTTTTCCATTGGTCTTTCCAATTGCTAATACTATCTGTCGGCTGCTAATCCAGGCAGAAGTATAAACAATGAAAATATTTAAATCAATCAGACTAACACAAAAGCAATGATTAAGAAAAGCCCTCCGTAGTAGGTTCAGAAGTCAGATTAGTTTGTAGCAGATGGACAGCTCGAGGATTCAAAGAGGTAATGTAAGGGAGAGAAGAAGGAGAAGGGGAAGCAATGACAACTCCACAAATACCAGCCACTGATATTTCTCTGCATCTCTTTAGACAACTATCATCCTCCACATATATAAGTTGTTACCATCACAGTCCTGTCTTGCACACCTCCACATATATAAGTTGATACCATCACAGTCCTGTCTTGCACACCTCCACATATATAAGTTGTTACCATCACAGTCCTGTCTTGCACACCTCCTCATATATAAGTTGTTACCATCACAGTCTTGTCTTGCACACCTCCACATATATAAGTTGTTACCATCACAGTCCTGTCTTGCACACCTCCTCATATATAAGTTGTTACCATCACAGTCTTGTCTTGCACACCTCCTCATATATAAGTTGTTACCATCACAGTCCTGTCTTGCACACCTCCACATGTATAAGTTGTTACCATCACAGTCCTGTCTTGCACACCTCCACATGTATAAGTTGTTACCATCACAGTTCTGTCTTGCACACCTCCACATATATAAGTTGTTACCATCACAGTCCTGTCTTGCACACCTCCACATATATAAGTTGATACCATCACAGTCCTGTCTTGCACACCTCCACATATATAAGTTGTTACCATCACAGTCCTGTCTTGCACACCTCCACATGTATAAGTTGTTACCATCACAGTCCTGTCTTGCACACCTCCTCATGTATAAGTTGTTACCATCACAGTCCTGTCTTGCACACCTCCTCATATATAAGTTGTTACCATCACAGTCCTGTCTTGCACACCTCCTCATATATGAGTTGTTACCATCACAGTCCTGTCTTGCACACCTCCTCATATATCCACCTTTCATATAATCCATACAGAGTTCTTTTCTCAGCTTGCCCACACCACACATCCACAAGAGCATACTTGCCCCATCTCCGTCCAATTTTCACAGGTTCTCTGCAGTCAAGGCATATGTCTCACTGCCATGTAGCATTGCTGCTCACATGAGCCACCATACAGCTTCCCCTTACTCTCAGTGAGAAACCCCTAATGTTCACATAGGTACCAGTACTCACTAAACCTCCTCCTACCCATTCTCATTCTGGCTGCTTCACTTTCAGATCATCTTCTCCCACTGCTGATTAGGTCACCAGTCAAAAATGTCATCAACAACTCTAGGGAGCCTCTGGGCAATTGAGGGAATCTATTTTCTGTGTGCTCCTAGTGCTTATTTCTTTGTATCCACTGCACACAAAGTCTCTTTTCTGTCAATCTACTATAATCCTATTACATTTCTTGTGCATCCATAGATTATACAATCTGCACTACCTCTCTGACATACCTAACAAAGCCTCTTCCCTGACCAGGCTTCTCTCCTCCTTCCCACTTATCAAAACATAAGCTCTCTCTCTCTCTATATATATATATTATTCAAAATATTAATAAATGAAGACATTTACATAATCAAAATATGTTTTATTATATAAAATACATGAATTGTATAAAATACATGAATTGATGTATGACATACCTCAACGGTCTTGATGTATTTTACTACCAATACGGGAATTGAACCATCAAGACCGTTGAGTTATGTCATAAATCAATTCATGTATTTTATCTGACGAGGACGTACTGAAAAAACAGCACAGTACCTTCGAAATATATATAATAAAACACTCTGAAGACTCCAAGCCTAGGTTTGGATGAAACAATTGTAAGTTAATAAATGCTTTGAACATAGCTTTGATTCCTGTGAATTCTATATAACTGCTCTGTAGGACAACTGATGTTATTACATTGAGCTATTTATCTTACTGGTAATAAGGTAGTAATAAATTACTGTCTTTCACTGTTTAGGGTTTAAAATATATATAACTATAAAAAGTTTTAATATATACATAACCATAAATAGTATCCCTAATATTATAATAAAACATATATTTTGATTATGTGAATGTCTTCATTTATTAGTATTTTGAATAATATTAATAAACCCAGAAAACTTTTTTGTAGAGTGCTTTTAATCTATTGTAAAACTATATTCAATGAGTAATCAATGAAACATTAATCTTTGGTTATATATATATATATATATATATATATATATATAAATATCAAGTTTTCCAAGAGATGTCAACATGAACGGACCTGTTATTTTATTCTAAAGACATCTTTTCCAATCCCACCCCACCCGTCCCTTCAATCTATCTTATTTCTCATTCTTTCTTTTGACGAAGGACTAGCATCCAAAACGATAAGACCCTCTCCTGCTATTTCAAGCGTTTACCTAATATATTCCTTCCATATACTGTACCGATTGTGTTGTTATTTCTGTTTCCCTTTTAAATACACACACACACCTCTCTCTCTCTCTCTCTCTCTCTCTCTCTCTCTCTCTCTCTCTCTCTCTCTCTCTATATATATATATATAAAATTTGAAACTTTTTCATTATTTGCTAAACATTGATTATATATGTTCTGGCTCGTTAATTTATTAACCTGCCATTGAACCACATTGGCATATGGTTGGACAATACATGTGTCCCTTAGCGCCTTGTGCGTGTAGGAACACATATCCTATTATTACTATTCTCCTCTACGTTGAGAAAAAAATTTGGTCATTCCGACTGCTGCTAGTGATAGTGGTGGCCGATTGCCCTACCTCCCTCTGCCTCTATCTTTACTTCGGCCCTTGAAAAAATTGATTCCACTTCATTTACTCTCATCTCGGGAACAGTTTTGGATAGCGCTAGTTCGTAATTTAAATTCAAGAATTTTATATTTTTCGAATGAAAAGAACCTTCTGACGAGAATCTTTCTTTGCAACGAAGGCCGTATGGTCTTCGTTTATTTTTGAGATTCGAAACCGATTCGGTAAAGGTAACTATAGTAGGTAAAGTCAATTTTTTAAAATTTATTTTGAAACTTTTTCATTATTTGCTAAACCTTGATTATATATATATATATATATATATATATATATATGTGTGTGTGTGTGTGTGTGTGTGTGTGTATGTGCATATATATATATATATGTGTGTGTATGTGCATATATATATATATATATATATATATATATACACACACACACACACACACAAACAAGGGAATGGGTGAAGGCTTTCAAGAATATCACCTTTGTCCCTTATCATTTCGATTTGGATTGCCCTGAAAACGTAACCTTATTATGTAAGCTGTCTGAGGAGATCACGTCACTGGGTACATGGAACCTTAATGTGTAAACTAACATAATGATTATGAAAAAATATTGCATATATATATCATCATCGTCCACTTTCCCTGCTATATATATATATATATATATATATTTATTCAGGTTTGAGGTTCACCACTAGATAGAGCTGGTCAATTCCGTATGGTCAATCTCAATGTAATAATATGGAGAGTACTCAACGTAAAGCAGTTCAACCGTCTTTGTTTTTGTAGTTGGTGGTGCTATTACGGAGTTAAATATTATAATGAAATGACAGGAGGCTGGACTTGTGTAAATCCTTGAAGGGTTTATTATACTATGATCATTTCAATGACCGAGTTCCGTATGAATCTGGTGATATCATCAGGTATTCGAAATATAATAAGTGAATGTAATAGATAAAATCCATGGGGCTGAAAATCAAAGACACGAGGGTCTTGAAAAGATCATAGTATAATAAACCTTTCAAGGATTTACACAAATCCAGCTTCCTGTCATTTCATTATTATATATATATATATATATATATATATATATATATATAGTAATAATAATAAATTTGAAGACTAAAATGCAAAGAGGGCTCGATAAGGATAAATATATATAAAATATATAAGAACCCTAGAGCAAATATTTATATATGCAAAAGAAACAGAAATAACAATGCAAATGAGCAATCAATCAACACAGTACAATGAAGAAATATATATATATCACTACCCTCTCCCTTCCACTAGCACTCCCTTGCCAAGCAAACAAAGGGTCAGGAGAGCCCTTCAGTTGTGTTATGGACATGACAACCTCCCTAGTGTTGGTGATCTACAGCATAAACACACCCAGTACATGCTGTAAAGTGGTTGATGATAGCAAGGACATCCAGCCATAGAGATCTTGCCAAATAAAGGGTTGGTAGGTCCCTCAGTTGTGTCAAAGGCATGTAAACCTCTGCTGAGCATTCGATGGAATGTGAGACCGTACATAAGTGATACACAGATGCCTGGCTTGCTTGGGAGATCAGTGGCTCCGCTTCAGTACGGACATGTTAGGCTCAATGTAGACCAGTCCAACCCTTGCTAGCAGGGAAAGCGGATGTTAAAACGACAATGATGACCATGATGATGATGACAATGATTTAAAACAAAAAGTTTTTTAAAAAATGAAGAAAATATTGTAAAATAAAATAAGAGAAAATTATGAAAAGTGTAACATACTTTTTAGATTAAACATTTCTAACATAAACACACAACTAGACATTTGTTGGGGAGAGATCAGTAGATTATATTGATTTGTGTATTTAACAGATTCTTATCAACCTTGTAAAGATGAAAGGCATAACCAGCTGCTCATACTTATGTTAAGGTGTTGTTCTCAAAATAAATATCAAAATCTCATAGATTTGATATATGAGATAAAGCCTTTACCATGAAAATACAATAATAAATATAGAATAATGTAAATGCTAAAGGGTTAAAGAAAGACCAAAATAGAACTGTTCATCTATAGCAATGATAGATACATATGAACCAGCAAAACCTTGAGACTAATTATGTCGACAACTCTCAAAAGAGGATATGAAAAAAAAAACGTTTTTAATTAGAATATTAGCTAAATTACCTAAAGGTACAGATTAAATAAAAGTAATTGTCTAATATTGATCATTAATCCTCTTTTTTTTCTGAATCATCACTTGCTCACATGTTATTTAAGAAGATTTGAGTTACAGATTATTAGAACTAACTTTCCTACTTATTAGATATTTATACTTGAACAAATAATATGTTTTACTTTGATTATGCTTCAGTATAAATTCAAATTCCTTATAGTTTTTTTTTTCTCAGCATTTTCTTTGATAAGTTAAAAAAATATTATTGAGTTAAAATTTGAAATAATAATTTGAGCTATACAGGTGTGGCAAGCCACATATATTCTAGCCATTAGAAGAAAAGCAAAATGAATGATTCCACTTTTGAAAGAAGAAGAAGAAAAAGAAGAAAAAAGAAAAAGAAGAAGAAAAAGAAGAAGCAGAAGAATGAAGAAGAAGAAGAAAAAGAAGGAAGAAGAAGAAACAGAAAGAAAAAGAAGAAGAAGAAGAAGCAGAAGAAACAGAAGAAGAAGAAGAAGAAAAGAAAAGGAATAAAAAGAAAAAGTAGCAGAAAAAGAAAAAGAAGAAGCAGAAAAATAAGAAGATGTTTTCTTTATTACCCCCTCCTTCCATACACACAACAACAATAAATCACAATTACAAATTCAAGCAATTAACAGGTACAAAACTGCAAAACACATTTCAGACGTCGATAAAGTTGTTAAACAGGCTAATGGTAGGAAAATATTTGCTTTAGAAACTGCAAAAGAGGTTATACAATATATTCCCATCAAATGTACAGAAGTTTAAACCAAATCCATTAAATACGCTACCAACCTTATTTCTGACTTGAGTAATTCACATAAAAATACACGAAACAATGAACTTTTAGAGAGAGTAATACTAAACGTATTTGTTCTATTATAATACTTAAAATCGTGAATCAATTTGGTTTAAATAATTGTGTAGAAATGGTAGTAGCTTCTGAAACTATATCTATATACTTATTCTAGCTGCTATGCTCTCAGAGACCAACCTCCTCCTCCACTGCTAATTAGGTCACCTAGTAACAGAAGCTATCAACACCCTCTATGGAACCTTTCCATGATTGGAAAACATTTCACTGGTACGCACATGGCTTAGTGGTTAGAGCATTGGCCTTGCAATCGAAAGGTTGTGAGTTCAATTCTCAGACCGGGTGATGTGTTGTTTCCTTGAGCAAGACACTTTATTTCACATTGCTCCAGTTTACTCAGCTGAAGAAATGAGATGATAAGGACTGGGGTCCCTATCATTCCACTGCCAAGTGGTCGTGGAGGTGCCACGGCAAAAAAAGCGCCCAGCACTCACTGTAAATGAGGTTGGTATTAGGAAGGGCATCCAGCTGTAGAGATCAAGCCAGAATAAGTTCCCGTCCCATCCTTGCAAGCAGGGAAAAGTGGATGTAAAATGATGATGATGACTCACTACCAACTGACTCAATACTTCTCTCGCATACAAATATATCTATATTTTGTGATTATATTACACTAGGGTGAAAGCAGAAATTGTTTGCTTAAACTTTAAATCTATGCTGATAATAAATATTTGCTCCACGGGTTTATATATACTGATCAGACACACGCATACACATTATATATATATATATATATATATTATAAAATAACAGGAGTCTGGACTGGTGTAATTCCTTAAAGGTTTATTATACTATGAACATTTCAATGACCGGGTTCAGTATGAATCCGGTGACATCATCAGGTATTCGAAATTTAACAAAGGAATATAATCCATGGAGCTGAAAAGGCAGAGAGACAAGAAGGCGGCCACACATTTATCAGTTTCTAGTCAGGTCGGCCGCCTTCAAGTCACATATATATTCCTTTGTTAAATTTTGAATACCTGATGATGTCACCGGATTCATACTGAACTCGGTCATTGAAATGTTCATAGTATAATAAACCTTTAAGGAATTACACCAGTCCAGCCTCGTGTTATTTTATAATAATTAACTCCGTACTCGCACCACCACCAACACAAACGAAGACGGGTGTGTTGCATTACGTTGAGTGCTCTCCCTAATATTACATCAAGGTGAACTATACAGAATGACCAGTTCTATCCAGTGGTGAACCAACAAACCTAAATAAATAAATATATATATATATACCACCCTTATCAAGACCTCTATGGATTTTGGTCTTTGCTTTTATTATTACTACTATACAGGGCCAGCGCTACTATATAGGCAAACTAGGCAGCCACCTAGGGCACTGATTTCAGGGGGCGAATTTCTACAAACCAACAATTTAAAAGATAAATAAATAAATTTCAGTTTTATTGAGGGTCATTTTTTTTATCCTAGTTCATTTCATACAGGGACAAATAAATGTTGAAATTGATATTTTCCTGGTTGGGGGCTCCAGAATCTAACCTTGCCTAGGGTGCCAGCTAGTCTGGCACCAGCCCTACTACTATATATATATCAGGGGAGAAGGGTCCGTGCATGCAACGCATGCAGTGCATGCATTATAGAATCTTGAGTTGATCTATTGCATCGGTTGAAGCAAGTAGAATTTTGACTGCTTACTAAATTGTAGACACATAAAAAGATAACACACACACACACACACACTAGATAACACTACATGCGGCTTTGACCGGGAGGGTCATTTAGAGGGAACTGGGGGGTAAGGCTGCACAGCCCCACTTTCCGCCATGGCGATTAGACTGCATGCCCTGCTTTCCAGGTTACCCTTCGCCACTGATATATATATCATCATCATCGTTTAACGTGCATCTTCCACGCTTGCATGGGTTTGGACGGGGAGTTTTCCCACTTGAGGCAAGATTGGTTCTCTTGCTCGCATAGGACTGTCTGGCGGGTTTTCTACGGCTGGATGCCCTTCCTAACACCAACCACGTTTACAGTGTGGAACTGGGAGGTTTTTACCATGTTACCTACACGGCCACATTACAGCGTGGACTGTGTGTTTTTTTGTCGTGACACCTACACGACCTCATTTATTTCGGACTGGATGTTGTGGTACCAACATAACTTTACATCGAAAGGGGTGGTGTGGATGGGGTGGGGGTGTATTTTTGTTAGAGGTGCCTACTGACTAGGTTTCGCTTTGTACTGAGGCAAGGCGGGTCTTCTGTATTACTGTGTAGCGCCAAAGATCTCGGTCCAGTGACATTGTCTTGGAGAGGTGTAAGTCTGTGAGGTCGGAATTTATCAAGTTGTCCCAGGTTTTTCTGGGTCTGCCTACTCCGTGGCTACCGTCTATTTTTATCGCCCTGCACTTTTTTATACAGCTGTCGTCTTTCATGCGCATCACGTAACCATACCAACGTAACTTTCTCTCGAGTAAACAACATCTGATTCCTTTTATTTCTAATTTCTCCCTTAGTTCATTTATGCTTTGCCGTTCACATATATTACTATTACACATAGTTTCAAAACAGTGGGGTGCACCGCACAAAGACAACGGAAAAATGGACAGTCCCATCTCCTCAGTCAATCCCAACAACTTCAAAATTGTAGTGATCTCCAGGAGAGCGGTGTTAAAAATAGTATAAGAAAATTTAGCACTTCAGTGTATCCATACATTAACAGATATATTAATTTAGACACTGCTTATGTTTTGATGTTGCTTTTAAATGTACTTATTTTGCATCATATTATTTGATATGGTATGAGTCTCATTTATGGTATAAAGTTATCTTTTGCATGTATTGATGTGGAAACTTATAACAATATGTAAATTCCTAAGGATATGTAGAGCAACAAACAGATACCTCATGTAAATCATGGTATGGCCCGCCGTTATACATTGAAACGTAGGATTAAAATAATCTTATAAGTATAACTTGGTTATTCCCTCTCTGTTTATTAAATTTTTGAGCATTGCAGCCTGTGGCCTAACCATCTATAAAGAATCTACAATGGCTTGAGAAGCTAAGCCTCGTTAGATTACTGCTGGATGAAGGAAACTGATTAGCATAGAGTTTCTATCATCTTTACCAGGATCTATATTAGTCATTACTTGACCTGTCTAACCTCATAACGTGACAGCCTATCTAATCCATGCAAGCATAAAAAAATAGCTGTTAAAAGATGATGATGATAATGACACACAGATACATACATAGATACAAGAACAAAACAACGATAATTTCACACGTAATAATCTATATATAAAGTTTTGTGATTCTGTCACAACACGTAAGTAAAGAGAGAGGAGTAGTTTGACTACCTCATACTACTCCTCTCCTTTTACGCCTGCTTCCTGTGTGAATGTATGTGTTTAAAATTAAAAGGAAGGAAGGGGGTGGTGAAAAAACTAAGCAAAATAATGGCTGGCGTTCCATTTGTTATGTTGTGTATGTGTGTTTGTGTGAATGTATGTGTGTATGTGAATGTATGTGAATGTGTGAATGTGTGTGTGCGTTTGTGTGAATGTGTGTGTGCGTTTGTGTGAATGTATGTGTGCGTTTGTGTGAATGTATGTGTGCGTTTGTGTGAATGTATGTGTGCGTTTGTGTGAATGTATGTGTGCGTTTGTGTGAATGTATGTGTGCGTTTGTGTGAATGTATGTGTGCGTTTGTGTGAATGTATGTGTGCGTTTGTGTGAATGTATGTGTGCGTTTGTGTGAATGTATGTGTGCGTTTGTGTGAATGTATGTGTGCGTTTGTATTTTTGTAAGTGTGTCTGTGTTTGCATGTTTATATTTATATACTCATACATATAAATGTATGCATATGCACATACACACATGCACACACTTATACACATACACGTGAGCGTAATGTAAAACAACAAATACTGAATCTATGCAAATAATTTAGCAACTCACGTTTTGCTTTAGTCCAAAATTGCAAGTTTCCTTTACAGAACTCTAGTTGAATGAAAAGGCACCAGAGCCAAATCTAAAATGAAAAAATTAATATTAAGTTAAGTATTATGAACAAATATGTTCTGTAATGCATTATTAATTAGGTACATATGAGGGTTAACTGAAAAGTTCATAGGCTGTCTATAAAAAAGTGATGCTAGAGCTGTGAAATATTGCATGCATTAATTTCAACTCTTCTTATTAATAACTACATTGTTGTTTCTTTCTAGGGACTATGTTGAAAAATACACCTCATTTGGTCATTCCATGAGAGTATCTTGAAAAAGGCCTTATTAACAGAATCCTCAATCTAATTTAAATCAGCTAAATGTGAGAGTCCCATATGCAGAAAATAATTGTAACATTTGAACATTATAGTGGATTGGCAGAGCTTTGCAGAATAGAGTTATGGCCCTTTACGTTCTCAGTTCAAATCACCCGCCGATGCTGGCTTTGCCTTGCATCCTTATGGGGTCGATAAAATAAAGCACCTGTAACACGCTGGGGTAATTGCTGGCCTTGTGCCAAAAGTAGAAACAATTATAACCAATAGTTGAGAAAATTTAGTAAACTATATTTAGAGATGGGAAAAATGAGATGGAGGAGCTTCTTTGCCACTATTTTCTATCCGTTCTCTGAGAGTTATCTAGTCAACAATATCACTCATAACATGCCATTACATTTTTAAAATTTCAAACACTCCCAGCACCTCAATATTTCATAAAGTTTTATTATACACAGTTTATTTAAAAAAAAAAAGGGCAAAGTCCACCCAGTATGGTGATCTGGTGCTGACATAGAACCCAGTCCACCCTGTATGGTGATCTGGTGCTGACATAGAACCCTGTCTAGCCAGTATGGTGATCTGGTGCTGACATAGAACCCAGTCTAGCCAGTATGGTGATCTGGTGCTGACATAGAACCCAGTCTACCCTGTATGGTGATCTGGTGCTGACATAGAACCCTGTCTAGCCAGTATGGTGATCTGGTGCTGACATAGAACCCAGTCTAGCCAGTATGGTGATCTGGTGCTGACATAGAACCCAGTCTACCCTGTATGGTGATCTGGTGCTGACATAGAACCCAGTCTAGCCAGTATGGTGATCTGGTGCTGACATAGAACCCAGTCTACCCTGTATGGTGATCTGGTGCTGACATAGAACCCAGTCCACCCTGTATGGTGATCTGGTGCTGACATAGAACCAAGTCTAGCCAGTATGGTGATCTGGTGCTGACATAGAACCCAGTCTAGCCAGTATGGTGATCTGGTGCTGACATAGAACCCTGTATGGTGATCTGGTGCTGACATAGAACCCAGTCCACCCTGTATGGTGATCTGGTGCTGACATAGAACCCAGTCCACCCTGTATGGTGATCTGGTGCTGACATAGAACCCAGTCCACCCTGTATGGTGATCTGGTGCTGACATAGAACCCAGTCTAGCCAGTATGGTGATCTGGTGCTGACATAGAACCCAGTCCACCCTGTATGGTGATCTGGTGCTGACATAGAACCCAGTCTACCCTGTATGGTGATCTGGTGCTGACATAGAACCCAGTCCACCCTGTATGGTGATCTGGTGCTGACATAGAACCCAGTCCACCCTGTATGGTGATCTGGTGCTGACATAGAACCCTGTCTAGCCAGTATGGTGATCTGGTGCTGACATAGAACCCTGTCTAGCCAGTATGGTGATGACATAGAACCCAGTCCACCCTGTATGATGATCTGGTGCTGACATAGAACCCTGTCTAGCCAGTATGGTGATCTGGTGCTGACATAGAACCCAGTCCACACTGTATGGTGATCTGGTGCTGACATAGAACCCAGTCCACCCTGTATGATGATCTGGTGCTGACATAGAACCCAGTCTACCCTGTATGGTGATCTGGTGCTGACATAGAACACAGTCCACCCTGTATGGTGATCTGGTGCTGACATAAAACCCAGTCCACCCTGTATGGTGATCTGGTGCTGACATAGAACCCAGTCCACCCTGTATGGTGATCTGGTGCTGACATAGAACCCAGTCCACCCTGTATGGTGATCTGGTGCTGACATAGAACCCAGTCCACCCTGTATGTTGATCTGGTGCTGACATAGAACCCAGTCCACCCTGTATGGTGATCTGGTGCTGACATAGAACCCAGTCCACCCTGTATGTTGATCTGGTGCTGACATAGAACCCAGTCCACCCTGTATGGTGATCTGGTGCTGACATAGAACCCAGTCCACCCTGTATGTTGATCTGGTACTGACATAGAACCCAGTCTAGCCAGTATGGTGATCTGGTGCTGATATAAAACCCAGTCTACCCTGTATGGTGGTCTGGTGCTGACATAGAACCCAGTCCACCCTGTATGGTGATCTGGTGCTGACATAGAACCCTGTCTAGCCAGTATGGTGATCTGGTGCTGACATAGAACCCTGTTTAGCCAGTATGGTGATCTGGTGCCGACATAGAACCCAGTCTAGCCAGTATGGTGGGTGATCTGGTGCTAAAACAACAAAGAACTCAGTCCACCCTGTCTGTGTTGGTGACATGAAAATAAAAAGGACCTAGCCACCCTCTAAGGTGGTCATATATATACATATATATACATATATATATATATATATATATATATATATATATATATATATATATATATAGTGAGAATACCAAGGCATACCCTGGGGAAGAATGTACCCCACAGCATAGGTTAGTTGTTAGTGATATCTCAGTAAGCAAGAGATGGAATGAGACATATAAGAAGGTGTGGAGAAGAAAGGTCTGGAAGCTAAAAGACCTTTCACTAAAATACAAATTTAGGAAAGCCCTTCAAGATGTATATGACGAAAAAGAAGACGATTTAGAGACGTATGACATAGATAATAACTGGAATTTCTTACGTGACAACTTGCTGCAGGCTACTGATGAAACCTGTGGCTGGAGCAGAGCTCCAAACAGACAGAGAGTGACCTGGTGGTAAAACAGCACAGTAGATAAGGCTATTAGAGACAAAAGACTAGCATGGAAGGCTTGGAAAAAGGGTGGGAGTAGGGAAGAATATACAGCCACTAAGAGAGAAGCTAGACGTCAGGTTTACTTAGCACGCAGGGAGGCAGAGAGTAGGAGGTTTGCCAATGTTCTGCGACGGGAAGATCAGAGGCGTGCAGTGTTCCACATTGCAAGGCAGTGTGTCAATGCAAATCAGGATGTTGTTGGAGATAAATGTGTCCGGGATGATGCCGGTGTACTTAGTGTCACGAATGATCAGAAAAAGGAGGCCCGGAAATGTCATTATGAGAGACTGATGAATGTGGAGAACGAATGGGAGAGAGAAATTACCCTTGGTAGATCCGACAGAGGGACCAGCTATTGAGATTGACGAATATAAGGTCCAAGAGGCGATTAGGGAAATGAAAAGTGGTAAGGTTGCCGGACCATCGGGAATAGTTGCTGAGATGCTGAAGGCATCAGGGGACGTAGGCACTAAACTGGTTGCACGCATCATCAATCAGGCTATATATGGTGGTGTCATACCCAAAGACTGGTGCAGCAGTATTCTGATAAATTGCTACAAAGGTAGAGGGGATGCTTTGGAGAGGAGCAATTATAGGGGTATAAAACTGATAGATCAGGTTATGAAAGTGGCAGAAAGGATTTTAGCACAACTAATTAGAGAAAGGGTCAAACTAGATGAGATGCAATTTGGTTTTGTGCCTGGGAAGAGTACAACAGATACCCTCTTCTTGGTGAGACAATTACAAGAGAAGAATAAGCCACTATACTTAGCCTTTGTTGACCTAGAGAAGGCCTTTGATAGGGTACCCCGATCTGTCATCTGGTGGACCCTAAGGAAGCTAGGTGTTGAGGAATGGCTTGTGAGGACAGTGCAAACTTTGTACAGAGGTAC
>OZ024758.1:28159609-28164609 GCA_964016885.1 Eledone cirrhosa
CTCTCCAAGACAATGTCACTGGACCGAGACCTTTGGCGGTACTCAGTAACAGAGAAGACCCGCGTTACCTAAATACAAAGTAAAACCTACTACAGTCAGTAGGCATCTCTAACAAAATACACCCCCGTCCCACCACCCCCACCCCATCCACACCGCCCCTTTCAATGTAAAGTTATGTTGGTGCCACAAAATCCAGGCCGAAACAAATGAGATCGTGTAGGTGTCACGAAAAAAAAAAAACACACAGTCCACGCTGTAATGTGACCGTGTAGGCAACACGGTAAAAACGTCCCAGTCCCACACTGTAAATGTGGTTGGTGTTAGGAAGGGCATCCAGCTGTAGAAAACCTGCCAGACAGTCCTATGCGAGCAAGACAATCACTCTTGCCTCAAGTGGGAAAACTCCCGTCCAAACCCATGCAAGCATGGAACACGGACGTTAAACGATGATGATGATGATGATGATGATATATACATACATATCTACATATATACATATATATATACACATACATATATATATATACATATATATAAAGGCGCATGGCTTAGTGGTTAGAACATTGGGCTTGCAATCAAAAGGTCGTGAGTTCAATTCTCAGATCGGGTGATGAGTTGTTTCCTTGAGCAAGACACTTTATTTGACATTGCTCCACTTTACTCAGCTGTAGAAACTGCAAAGTGGTCGTGGAGGTGCTATGGCAAAAAAGCACCCAGCCCACACTGTAAATTGGATGTGTAGGTGCCACGGCAAAAAAGCACCCAGCCCACACTGTAAATGAGGTTGGTGTTAGGAAGGGCATCCAGCTGTAGAAATCAAGCTAGAATCAGTTCCCGTATGAGCAAGACTAGGTCAGCCGACCAGACACTGCCCACAACAGGACAACCCGTCTAACCCATGCTAGCGTGGAAGAACGGACGTAAAACGATGATGATGATGATATATATATATACACACACACACACATATATATATATATATATATATATATATATCAATCATCCTTGCTTTCCTGTTTTCCATGATGTCATGGAGTGGACTGGTTGTAACGGTTTTACCGTCATACATTCATAGTTATATATCAATACATGTGTGTGTGTGTGTGTGTGTGTATATATACACTTATATATCATCATTGTCAGTTTGTAATCATACATACATACTTAAATCTTTACATACAACATATATATACATATACACACACATATCTATATACACACGTGTGTGTGTATTTGTGGTGTGTGTGGTGTGTGTGGTGTGTGTGGTGTGTGTGGTGTGTGTGCTGTGTGTATATATATATATATATGTGAAAAGTAAACAGACAATGAAGTACAATGAAGAGATATATTACCTTTTCCACAGTAGCAAGAAAATAAATCTTCAGCTTAAAGTAAATTAGTAAACAAGCCTGACAGTGTGAACTCGGTAAACTGTTCTTAAAAACACTTCAACACAGAAACCAAAACTAAAATTTACACATAACAAAATTTATAATAAATTTTGTTTAGAATCTGCCACCCCGTTTTACAGCATTTCTATGGTAAACCTGAATAACAGACGGACACCCAGAGAAAGGCAAAGATTTCTCCCTAGACATCTGAAGTTCATTACATTGCAGTCTTTCATGGCTTAAATGTTTTATAATCAAAGACTGAGCCTCTTTAATCCTATACCATTCACATTACTCTATATATATTATTGTATTTTCACAGAAAAGGCTTTATCTCACACTAGCAGTGGTACCCGGCGTTGCACGGGATAAGGTATTTTGGAACGCGGGTTGCCAACAGACCTAATCGTGGAAAAACTGCATGCCTGGACAATATGTAAAGAAAATAAACCAAATACTCTGATGGCTGGATAATCTTTAAGATTTTCCTCGATGAAGCAGGAAAAATGCAGGTTTTCATCTAATACGGGCCCTAGGGGATCAAGAAAATGAAATTTTTTTATGTGCATAATATGCCTTGAAATTTCGGGAAAATCGGCCTCCAAAAAGCCCTAAAAAGCTGAAAAAAATGAAATTTTTCACCTAATGTGGGCCCTAGGCCATAAAAAAGTTGGATTTTCTTTGCTTACGGTATGAAGAAGAATCTGACTAATATATAGTTACAATTTCAAGGAAATTGGTCTGACGTAACGCCTCAAAACACCCCTAAAAAGCTTTAAAAACGCAGTTTTTCACCTAATGCGGGCCCTAGGAGATCAAAATGTTGAACTTTTTTAATGTGCATAACACTCCCTGAAACATAAGTAATACACATGTAAAGTTTGAAAAAATCGGTTGGGTACTTCTCGAGTTTTAGGGATTCAAACTCACAGACACACACACAGACAGACAGACATCCTCAGGGAAGTGATGTAATGCAGACAGCCAGACATACAGACAGATATTATAAGGGCGTGACCTTATATGTATGTATCTATCTAAAAATAGAAAGACTAAGAATTATAGAAAGAGATCGCTAAAACGACTAATGCGGTCCCTAGGGCATTGAAAATTTTGAAATTTCTTTTGCTCAGAACACTCCCTGAAACATAAGTATTACATGTGTAAAGTTTGAAAATAGTCGGTTGGGTGGTTCTCGAGTTTTAGGGATTCAAACTCACACACACAGACAGACATCCTCAGTTTTATATATATAGACTAGCAAAAAACCGCCCAACGTGTGGTTTTCTGCTAGTATATATATATTACACACACAGAAATGTATATATATTTCTGTGTGTATATATATATATATATTTCTGTGTGTGTATATATATATATATTACACACACACAGAAATGTATATATGTTTCTGTAGCACTTCTCAATTCCCCCTCTCTCCCTCCCGCTATCCCCCTCTTGTAGTCTGTCTCTTTCTTTCACTCCCACTCTCTCTCTACGCGTGCGCAAAAAACATTTGCACGCGTGCACATGTTTCCACTGTCGGACAGACAGACAGACAGAAATTGCTGGTTATATATTATAAGGAGATAATATCGAATCTACAAGATTTTGATATGTATTTTGAGAATAATACCTTAATGTCGGTATGAGTGGCTGGTTACAACCAGTTTGAACAGAGAGGTGAGGAATTCTGGCCGGATGTGGCCGGTTTAAATGCTAAAAGATTGAACACCTTTTTTTCTTTTCTATAGGATTTTAAATGACATTACTTATATTCTTTTTCTATCTTGTAAAAATGATTTCACCCTTTTTAATGAAGAAGTATAAAGCAGGTTTTGTTTCCAAACAGTTTAAGTAAAACAAACTTTTCATTTATTAGACTCAAACAACGACTTGTAGGCACCTCTTGACCACTATATCCCAATCCACACAACTATTACACTGAACAAAATATATCCAGCCCACACCGTAAAGTTGTCATGTAGGTGTCATGACAAAAAGTACCCAGCCCACACTGTAAAGTGGTCATGTAAGTGTCATGACAAAAAGTACCCAGTCCACACTGTAAAGTGGTCATGTAGGTGTCACAACAAAAAGTACCCAGACCACACTCTAAAGTGGTCATGTAGGTGTTACAACAAAAAGTACCCAGCCCACACTGTAAAGTATTCATGTAGTTGTCATGACAAAAAGTACCCAGTTCACACTGTAAAGTGGTTATGTAGGTGTCACAACAAAAAGTACCCAGCCCACACTGTAAAGTGGTCATGTAGGTGTCACAACAAAAAGCACCCAGCCCACACTGTAAATGTGGTTGGTGTTAGGAAGGGCATCCAGCTGTAGAAACCTAGCCAGAAACTGTCTTATACGAGTAAGACATGGTCACCTGACCCAACTTACCTCAAATGGGAGAACCCGTTTAACCCATGCTAGTGTGGAAAATGGATGTTAAACGATGATAATGATAAATTGAGTTAACCGCTCAATATTTTACAGTTAGAAATTTGAATCAGTGAGTGATAAGCTCTGATATCCAGGAAGAGTGAATAGAAGAATTTGCTTCTTATGATTTTGTTCTTCCCCAAAGCAATGGCAATCTAAATGAAAGGAAACAGATCCACTGAGAGTCAAGACTAAGTTAAAAACCTGATTTAATGTGCTGCTTACTTCCTAATATTTGCCTAGATGAGTATGAATATATATGATAAGGAATTTTTTTTTTTAATTAATGATCTCTGAAAAATGGTTCTTATGGCCTCATTTGAAATAAGTTGGTTTATAATCATATTTACTGTACTCCAAATACAGGTTATAGACATGCTCAACCCCCCCCCCCCAAATGAGACCTAAATGCTAAAAACCTCAAAGATTGAGAACATTTAATAGCTCTACGGTTTTATTTGGAAACAGGTTATAATTACGGTATCAGTAAATATGCTAGAGCACTGTTTGATAAAAGATTAAGTTATATATAAAGAAAGTTTGAAATGTAGGACAGAAACAAAAGGAACAATGAATTAAAGCCAAAAGATAATACTAAATAGAAGGGAAATAGGCCACATAACATTGGAAATTAAATAAATATACTGAGAATAGGATTTAACTAGACAAGGATATGATAGAATTTTGGCACATTTTTAGCATGTGCTTATAAATTTAGCTAAAATGTTAATATATTTTCAACTATTTCATCTCTTTAAACTAAATGGTAGGTCAAGAAAAGTCTTCAAATGAGGCTTTTTAAACATATATTAGAGTTCTTTTATATTTCTTATATCTATTTTGCCATGTAAAATTAGACTATTTAGCTTTGCATTAATAGATGTTTACATGTAGTTTCGCAGCAAATATTTTTTATTATTGAATATCTAAAGGAATAATGGTTTCTCATTTAAGCACAAGGCCAGCAATTTTGGGGGAGAGGAAAGTCAATTAAATTGATCTCAGCACGTGACTGATACTTTATTTTATCGAACCCATAAGGATCAAAGGCGAAGCTAACCTCAGCGGGATTTGAACTCAGAATGTAAAAGGCTGTAACTCTATGCCGCGAAGCAGAGTGTCCAGCACACTACTGATTCTGCCAATTCATCACCATAGCTAAAT
>OZ024758.1:28174609-28194609 GCA_964016885.1 Eledone cirrhosa
GGATATTTTGGCCGCATTGAAATGCCTGTAGCGATGTATAAATAAATAATAAAACTAATCCTTGGTTTTATGGAATTTTGAGTTTTTATATATATACATATATATTGTCCCACCCTTGCAAGCAGGAAAAGCGGATGTAAAATGAAGAAAAAAAAAAAATTACAGCTTGGTTTAGTGGTTAGAGCTTTGGGCTTACAATTCTGAGTTTGTGAGTTCAATTTGCTATCTTAAATATTTTGTAGATGCAGATCATTTGACTTGAAGTTATTTATATAAGACCTGTAGAAATATTCATTTAGGCATAGCAAGAATCTTCTTAACCCTTTAGCATTTACATTACTCTATATTTACTATTGTATTTTCACAGTAAACACTTTATCTCACATAATATCGAATCTACGAGATGTTGATACTATTTATTTTGAGAAGAATACCTTAACATCAATATGAGCAGCCGATTATGGTCGATATGAACAGGAAGACGTGAGATAATTGTGGCTGGATATGGCAGGTTTAAATGCTAAAGGGTTAAAACATCATTACTAATCTTAAAATTTCATTGAAAATGTAAAAACACAGAAAGTAAAAGAATTTCAGGGATGAAGGGGAGAAAGAAAAGAGAGCAACATCTTTAATGAGTTGTGTTACTCTTATGCTAAGTACCATACTAAATTAAACTTATAACAAGCACCAATTAAAAGTAAAACGAAGAAAAAAAAAACTCAGGAGAAAATTTCAAGTTCTAGTTAAGAGTTCCTCTATTTTTTCAACATATTTGAAAACAAAGTTTTATATAATTTTTAACCTGGTTGCTAATGTGAGGTTGAATAACAACTGCAGTCATCATCATCATCATCATCATCACCATCATCATCACCATCATCATCACCATCATCATCACCATTTAACGTCTTTTTTTCCATGCTAGTATGGGTTTGATGATTTGTCCCATTATGAGACAAGCCAGATCAGATGACTGTGTCTTGCTCATACAGAAGTGATTCTGGCTTGGTTTTCTACATATTGATGCCCTTCATATTACCAATATGATCAACTAAATCAAGCTAGTGCTCCAGCATGGCCACAGTCTGACTGAAACTACTAAAAGAATAAGAGAAAAATGCATATATACTTATTTAAATAAAACTAAACAGCCTATAGGAATCCCATTTCAGCTGCTATTGCTTGATCACTAGATTTTTAGAAACATTAGCCTGACACAGAGGAGGTTAGCTGGACATGCTCACCGACATCCAGAGTTGACACTGCACTCAGTGCTCCTGTGGGAGCTCCTACATGGACACACTGGAAGAGGAAGACCAAGGTTAACGTATGTTGATGCCCTAAGGACAGACACTGGTCTGTTGGAGACGCAGGACATGGCAGCGATAATGAGGGACAGAGACCGCTGGAGAGAACTCGTCCATGGATCTCGGGAATTTTACCCGCCCTAGAATAGCCTGAGAAATTAATAATCTACTACCTACTTAAGAATGAGTTGTATGTAATTTTAAATCTGATGAAGAATGTTATCTAGATAACAACAGTATTTACTGTTGCTTTGAAGATCCTTTTACATTACATGTTGTTTAACCCTTTAGCATTTAAGCTGGCTGTATTCGGCCAGAATTCTCTGACCTCTTTCTGTTCAAACCAGCCATAACTGGCCCCCTCATACTGACTTTAAGGTATTGTTCTCAAAATAAATAATATCAAAATCTCATCGATTCGATATTATGTGAGATAATTATGTAAGGTAAAGCCTTTACCACAAAAATACAACAGCATATATAGAGTAATGTAAATGCTAAAGGGTTAACTCCAGGTTAGCCCTGTTTCAGTAGAACTCTGATCAAGGATATTCCAGTCCATGACCTTTGTTTTTCTCTTTTTCTTTTATGGTGGCTGTGTGGGAATTGCAGGAGATTTGGCTGCAATTTCTAGCAAGTTGTGCAGCCATGAAGAGGCTTATTTAGTAATTATATTCTTACGTTTGGTCTTAATTTAGTGAATCTATGCAGCGAGATTTGAACTATTGTCCCCCTGGTTGGTGTAATTAATCATATGACTACATAAACTAACCTCTGGCCTCATAGGTAAGTGCTACCCCTTGTCCTGTACTAGGCATATTTAACTTCCTTTATTATTGAGACTCATGGTACCAAACTGTTCCGAAGAATACAGTTCTCTGGGCCCATCTGTACATTGTCAACGACAACAGGATTCTTCATAAATAGTCAGTTCCCAGCTGTTCAATGCTTAGTCCCGTTCAGTTAGGGACCAAAACGATGTAGTTGCCAACAGATGCTCACTTTAGCCTTTTCAGCCAAAGAGGTGAGAAAGTCATACTCCCATTCGATCCAACAAAGGTTACTTCCATGCATCTTTTCAGACTATTACAGCAGCCAAACTCATCACACAAACATAGTACAAAATTTCACTTTGATTCTTTGTTGTTTTTCCTGTATTATCATAATAACTTTGATGTAAGTTATTTCTTAATAAAAATTATTAAAGTAGTGGCATTCGTTATTGTTCATTGAATATTGCTAATGGCAATTTCACTTTCAACCTTTAGCATTTAAATTACTTTATATTTACTATTGTATTTTCATGGTTTTGGCTTTATCTTACATAATATGGAATCTATGAGATTTTCATATTTATTTTGAGAACAATACATTAATATCAGTATGAGTGGCTAGTTACAGGCGGTTTGAACAGAAAGAGGTGAGAGAATTCTGGCTGGATATGGCTGGTTTAAATGCTAAAGGGTTAAGTGGGGGACAGAAGCAAGAGGAAAGTTTGTCCTGTTTAAATGTGAAAGGGTTAAGGTAGTCTTTGTGTAAGATAGGCTAATAAACATAATATAAGCAGTAAGAGACATAGAATTTAATAATTTTCTTAATCATTTATCAACACATCTTAACACATATTTAATTTAAAAAAATGGACAATTTTACAAAATTCTCAAAATACAAATGGGTTTATATTTTGTAATATTCCATTTTAAAAACCAAATACACCTATTAGCTAACTTTTAAAGATTACTGAAGTATCAAATCAATGTTGGTTAAAGTACATTAAGCAAAGTAGGTAAGAAATTCTGAGTATAGATTTATAATTTTTGACAACATTACATTATGAATGGATAGAACTAAAAGGATTCCCATTTTAAACTCAATGAGAGTGAAAGTTTGTAACATTTTCAATCAGAACGAAACAGGTGAGATAGATATTGATTACAGAGATAAAAGAAAGAAAAAAAAATCGAACTAAACTACCATTACAGCTGTTTTATTCATTGTATGAAACAATTAAAATGTCCATTTACATATATTTTATATTCATATTTTGACATTTATTTAAAAATCTGTAACAGGTGTCCTATAAAATATGGGTAAAATAAATTATCACAAACAAAGACAGGTTAACACAACCAATGTTCTTGGATCAATCATACTTTTAAATATATCACATTTTGCATATTTTTAGATAGTTAATAACATATCCCACCCTACTAAAAAAAATGTTTGCATCTGGTATTATAACAACAAAGCACTGTCCATCATTCCTATATGACAGTCATGTAAAGTGGTTGTGCTGGTGACAATGAAAAAGCACTCAATCCACCCTGTTAGATGGTTGTTTTGGTACCATGATAAAAAGTACCCAGTCCACACTGTAACATGGTTGGCATTAGGAAGGGCATCCAGCTGTAGAAACCAAGCTAAAATACAAATCTGTATGAGCAAAACATGGTCACCTAACCTGAATTATCTCAATATGACAATCTGCCTAACCCATGCAAGCATGGGAAAATAAATATTATGATGATGATGATATTAAATTCTAGTAAAATACTTTATAATACATTTTGATAATTAATAATTATACCTCAGTAGTCTGTCCATATTATTCAAATCCTGTACAGTTAATGATTAATTCTATTTTGAAGATTTGAGATAGTTTGATTGCTCTCTCTTCATATTTAAACATGGTAATTTAAATTTTTGATTTATGTATTAAAGTAACATTACATTTTTAATAAGTATTATCTTTCAAATTATCCTTACGGAATTTTGTTTCATAGCTAACTTTTGTAGAGTAAATACATTGTCAATCATCTAACCAATACCACAACCATACTTCCATTCTTAATAATCCATAAGAAAAAGAATTATTTTCCTCATATTTAATGTCAAATTCTAAAAGCATGAAGTAATCAATAATTTTATATTTTTGAAATCCATTACAAAGCCCCGACATATCTTAACATAGAAAACTATTTCTATATCAGACACGACTATTTCTATATACTGTTATGCTGAACAAATAACGATCTACCTCTTGCAAAATAATATTGTATACCAACGGTATTATCTACCTCTTTCTTCAATGAAAGTATAGTTGTCCCCTGATATTAGCATGGGTTACGTTCCTAGAGCCCCCACGAAGAGTGAAAAACCACAAATATTGGTCATGGTCCATGAAAATGCCTAATAAACATCAAAATGTAACGTAAGATATAATAAAAAAAGGGGGAGCGTCTAATAGGCTGGCAAATATGGTATATTGTTATTAATGATTTAGCGTTAAAAAAAATATATATATTTCCATGAAAAAAAGCCATTAAAAAATCGTGGAAGATATTTACGATTCCACGAATATGTGGTGGTTTCCACGAACAATTATTAGTTAGGTTCTAAGGAAAATTCCGCGAATAACCGGGACTGCGAATGCCAGGGGTACACTGTACTTCAAATATTCTCTGCTGGAGATCTGACAACCTAGTGATAATTAGTCAAATTTTAAACATTATTATTTTTCTGCCAAAACTTTAATCTTAAAGGACCAATTTTCAACTCATGGTAAGACATATAACCCCAGCGACTTCTGGAAATTTCTTGCTTTGAATTGCCAAAATTGACTTTCTTTAGAGACAAGAAGTTTATTAGTCTTGAGCAGTTAACAATAGTCTAAAATATTTGAGTCAAGTTCTCTGTTGAATGATGTATCTGAATCTGAGATGCTAGTCAACATTGAAACAAGTTATTTTTACCAACAAACCCATCTATATTGATGACCTTTACATCTTTGCTTGCCATTTGGCTATTTGTAACTTTGCTTATTTACCATACTAATCATCTCAGTTTTTCCAAATGTTCATGCTGTACTCCATCCATACTTAAAATTGCCTGATATTATTATATATATAGTCTCTTTGTAATTTCCTACTACATCTAGCTGCCTAGGTCCTTTAAAATCCTTATAGGCTATGAGAATACCCTTTCTCTTTTGAGATAATAAAAACATTTGGAATTTTTACATCCATTAAAAAAAATAGTGCAAACCAGCTATTTGTTAAATTGGCAATCTCTAACTATACATAACTATACATTACTTCAAAACACTAGCATGCTGTGCCTACCTTCTGTTTCTTCAGTCTTAATAGGAACTGTTGCTCTGACCTTATGTAATAAATGTCATCCCTATTTTAAGCATTTCATACTTGCCTCTTCCAATGTTGACACATACTGTGTTAATTTTCTAAAGTTTTTAATATTAAAAAAAACTGTCAAATCCCGTTTCTCTAATATCTATTCTTCAGGAATACTTTCTCTGCTCAGTATAGCTGCACTAAACATTAACCCTTTCATCACCATATTTCTTTCTAATGAAAGACATTGCCTATGATATTGAAAATAATCAAGAATTTGGAGGGATTCAGTAATATAACTTTCTCATTATTAAATTGGTGTTTGGAACAATATATAAATATACAGTCTGTTCACTTTTTATGCGAACTGGAAGTACGCGAATTTGCTTTAGCGCCTCTTGAAAAAATATCAAATATTCACTTTGTGCGAATAATGCGCTATAACGCATGTGGTTTTTAATTTTTTTATAAATCAGATAATTAAACTTGAATTACACGAATTTGCTTTATGTACTGCGTCCACAAATGCATCTATGTGTAAAAAACGAACAGCCTGTATGTAGATTCCCTCTTTGTGTCAGAGGAGTAAAAAAGGTACTCAATACATTGGTAGAGTATAGGCATCTTTATTATATATATATATATATGGGTGTGTGTGTGTGTATGTAGAAATTACTTCTGGGAGGGCTCTGTAGAGACAGTAGACAGCTTCTGCTACCTAGGTGACCGAATTAGCAGCGGAGGTGGGTGTTCAGAAAGTACAATAACTAGGGTAAGAACGGATGGAAGAAGTTCAGGGAACTACTGCCACTGCTAGCTGCAAAAGGCTTCTCCCTCAAAATGAAAGGCAGACTGTATGATGCATGTATCCGAACAGCAATGTTACATAGATTAGAGAGAAACGAAGCCTGCATGCTCCGATGGATGTATAATAGTAATATACGCGAACGACAAAGCATAAATGAATTGAGAGAGAGACTGAGCATAAGAGGAATCAAATGCTGTGTGCAGGAGAGGCGGTTGCGTTGGTATGGACATGTGATGCGTATGAAGGATGACAGCTGCATAAAAAGGTGCAGAGCACTAGAAGTCGATGGAAACCGCGGAGTGGGGAGACCCAAGATGACCTGGGATGAGGTGATAAAAGCCGACCTTACCCAATTACACCTCTCAAAGGCAATGACACACGACTGTGACCTCTGGCGTCACGCAGTAATACAGAGTACCCGACCTCCCATGGGTACAAGCTGAAGCACATAGACAATATGCCCCCACACCCTCCCACTGCAAGGTGGTCGTGGAGGTGCCACGGCAAAAAAGCACCCAGCCCGCACTGTAAAGTGGACATGTAGGCACCACGAAAAAGCACCCAGCACTCTCTGTAAATGAGGTTGGTGTTAGGAAGGGCATCCAGCTGTAGAAATCAAGCCAAATCAGTTCCTGTATGAGCAAGGCATGGTCAGCCGACCAGACACTGCCCACAACAGGACAACCCGTCTAACCCATGCTAGCGTGGAAGAACGGACGTAAAACGGTGATGATGATGATGATATATATATATATGTATATTGAAAAAAAATGGAGTTAAAGACTCGTGTTAATCCCATGTAATTTTATGATGTCCAGGTGTGTATAGTTATAAAGGTGGGTGTTTTACATTTTAATTTTACCCCTTAATTATTATGTATTTTCTTCCACTTTTCGTCGGCCTTATATCCTTCACTATAGTGGATCTCTACCCCTTGTAAATTAAAACATAACCCTTTTTGTGTTTTCTTCTCCATATACTGTATTATATATATATTACAGTTTAGTCAAGGAGGGAAGGGCAGATTGGTCTCTGCAAAATATTAGTTTTGTGGTTTCCTATGATATTGGCAGTGTGCAAAGCTCTGAGGTCTTGGATTTTTAGCCTTAATTCTCTCATAGAGCCACATGATTGCTATATATTATATATCAATCACTTTTGACATATATAGGTGCCTTATTGGAATACCAAACCACAGGAGGCATCTTCAATCAATAATGCTTCAAAGCAAGAACTAAAATAGCAAATCAAATGTTATGCAATTTGTTCTTTTCAGGCGACTGCATTATTTGCACACTCCTTACGAGACATGCAGTTCATTGTTGATAAGTTTGCTTCAGCAGCTAGAGCTTTTGAGCTTAACAATAAACATAAAGAAGTCTGAACTCATGTTTCAACCAAAGCCAGGAAATAGTCTTGAAACTCGGCTATGGATTTATGTTGAAGGCAAAACTCTGAAACCAGTCAGTAGTTTTTCATACCTTGGATCAACTGTAATTATTGATGCCAGGTTAGACATGGAAACTGAAATACGCATAGGAAAGGTAAGTTGAGCTTTTGGTAAACTTAATAGTAGACTATGGAACACTCACGAGGTGTCAATTAAAACAAAAGTTGATATCGATAAAGTTGTTGTTCTTACAACTCTCTTTTATGGGGCAGAAGCCAGGAATCCTTATCGCAAACACAAATCAAATGAGCAGTTTCCATATGAGATGTCTAAGGCATATCTGTGGTGTAAAATGGGATGATAGAGTGAAAAATAATGAACTGGTATTGCAATGCAATATATCTGGAATAGAAATGTTCTTCATCAAAACTTAGTGTGGCCACGTTTTGAGAATGAATGATGAAAGAATTCCAAAGCAAGTCTTTCATCAACTTAAAGGCTTTCATAGAAAATAGGCCGACCACTACTTCACTATAAAGACAAGCTTAAGGACAATTTGAAACATCTGAATGTGAATATTAACAGCTGGGAAAATGTTGCCAATAATAAGACTGGATGAAGAAAACAATGTTATATGAAGCTTAACTTTGAGAATGAAATAATAATCAAAATTATTGTGTACAGTGTTCAGGTGCACTACAACACATCAAAGGTGCATGTATAGTAGATAGAATAATGTACAGAAGTTATGAAAGCGAACAGTGTATGAGTCATGATATACACACAGATATATGCGTGTGTGTGCATGGGGGTTGAGGGGTATATCAGGTGTAGTGTTGGCGACTTTTGGGAAGCAAGGAAATTTTGAAGGATGTAGAGTCCTGATAGCTAACAACTGATGCAAGTAGTTTGTTCCATGGAGGTTTTAAAGGATGCAGTGTCTCGACAGCTAACAACTGATGCAGGTAGTTTGTTCCATGGAGGTTTTAAAGGATGCAGTGTCCTGACAGCTAACAACTGATGCAAGTAGTTTGTTCCATGGAGGTTTTAAAGGATGCAGTGTCTCGACAGCTAACAACTGATGCAGGTAGTTTGTTCCATGGAGGTTTTAAAGGATGCAGTGTCTCGACAGCTAACAACTGATGCAGGTAGTTTGTTCCATGGAGGTTTTAAAGGATGCAGTGTCCTGACAGCTAACAACTGATGCAAGTAGTTTGTTCCATGGAGGTTTTAAAGGATGCAGTGTCTCGACAGCTAACAACTGATGCAGGTAGTTTGTTCCATGGAGGTTTTAAAGGATGCAGTGTCCTGACAGCTAACAACTGATGCAAGTAGTTTGTTCCATGGAGGTTTTAAAGGATGCAGTGTCCTGACAGCTAACAACTGATGCAGGTAGTTTGTTCCATGGAGGTTTTAAAGGATGCAGTGTACTGACAGCTAACAACTGATGCAGGTAGTTTGTTCCATGGAGGTTTTAAAGGATGCAGTGTCCTGACAGCTAACAACTGATGCAAGTAGTTTGTTCCATGGAGGTTTTAAAGGATGCAGTGTCCTGACAGCTAACAACTGATGCAAGTAGTTTGTTCCATGGAGGTTTTAAAGGATGCAGTGTCCTGACAGCTAACAACTAATGCAGGTAGTTTGTTCCATGGAGGTTTTAAAGGATGCAGTGTCCTGACAGCTAACAACTGATGCAGGTAGTTTGTTCCATGGAGGTTTTAAAGGATGCAATGTCTCGACAGCTAACAGATGCAGGTAGTTTGTTCCATGGAGGTTTTAAAGGATGCAGTGTCTTGACAGCTAACAACCGATGCAGGTAGTTTGTTCCATGGAGGTTTTAAAGGATGCAGTGTCCTGACAGCTAACAACTGATGCAGGTAGTTTGTTCCATGGAGGTTTTAAAGGATGCAGTGTCTTGACAGCTAACAACTGATGCAAGTAGTTTGTTCCATGGAGGTTTTAAAGGATGCAGTGTCCTGACAGCTAACAACTGATGCAAGTAGTTTGTTCCATGGAGGTTTTAAAGGATGCAGTGTCCTGACAGCTAACAACTGATGCAAGTAGTTTGTTCCATGGAGGTTTTAAAGGATGCAGTGTCCTGACAGCTAACAACTGATGCAAGTAGTTTGTTCCATGGAGGTTTTAAAGGATGCAGTGTCTCGACAGCTAACAACTGATGCAGGTAGTTTGTTCCATGGAGGTTTTAAAGGATGCAGTGTCCTGACAGCTAACAACTGATGCAAGTAGTTTGTTCCATGGAGGTTTTAAAGGATGCAGTGTCCTGACAGCTAACAACTGATGCAAGTAGTTTGTTCCATGGAGGTTTTAAAGGATGCAGTGTCCTGACAGCTAACAACTGATGCAAGTAGTTTGTTCCATGGAGGTTTTAAAGGATGCAGTGTCCTGACAGCTAACAACTGATGCAAGTAGTTTGTTCCATGGAGGTTTTAAAGGATGCAGTGTCTCGACAGCTAACAACTGATGCAGGTAGTTTGTTCCATGGAGGTTTTAAAGGATGCAGTGTCCTGACAGCTAACAACTGATGCAAGTAGTTTGTTCCATGGAGGTTTTAAAGGATGCAGTGTCCTGACAGCTAACAACTGATGCAAGTAGTTTGTTCCATGGAGGTTTTAAAGGATGCAGTGTCCTGACAGCTAACAACTGATGCAAGTAGTTTGTTCCATGGAGGTTTTAAAGGATGCAGTGTCCTGACAGCTAACAACTGATGCAAGTAGTTTGTTCCATGGAGGTTTTAAAGGATGCAGTGTCTCGACAGCTAACAACTGATGCAGGTAGTTTGTTCCATGGAGGTTTTAAAGGATGCAGTGTCCTGACAGCTAACAACTGATGCAAGTAGTTTGTTCCATGGAGGTTTTAAAGGATGCAGTGTCCTGACAGCTAACAACTGATGCAAGTAGTTTGTTCCATGGAGGTTTTAAAGGATGCAGTGTCCTGACAGCTAACAACTGATGCAGGTAGTTTGTTCCATGGAGGTTTTAAAGGATGCAGTGTCCTGACAGCTAACAACTGATGCAGGTAGTTTGTTCCATGGAGGTTTTAAAGGATGCAATGTCTCGACAGCTAACAGATGCAGGTAGTTTGTTCCATGGAGGTTTTAAAGGATGCAGTGTCTTGACAGCTAACAAATCTGAGCATGAAAAAATGAACATATTCGTCATCAAGATCAGTTGCACGTGAATTGAAGACACAATGATCAACATAACCCCGTTCCTATAAACTATTAATGTCTCCATTGCAACTTTTCAGCTAGGTCAACTGCTGGGTTAAAGTGTCATATCAAGACTCACATCATTCCAGAAAATTTGGAAAAGTTGACATGTAGTGTCTGTAACCATCCGTGTAAAAATACTAGAGGCCTGAAATTACACACCCATGCTCATCAAATGGAATAATTGTTTCTACTTTTGACACAAGGCCAGCAATTACCCAGTGCATTACTGGTACTTTATTTTATCGACCCCGTAAGGATGAAAGGCAAAGTTAACCTCGGCGGGATTTGAACTCAGTCCGTAAAGGGACATAACTGTGCTGCAAAGCATGGTGCCTGACCCTCTACCGATACTGCCAATCCACCACCCTAGCATGGTGTCAAACCCTCTACCGATACTGCCAATCCACCGCCAAAGCATGGTGTCAGACCCTCTACCGATACTGCCAATCCACTGCCATAGCATGGCATCAGACCCTCTACCGATACTGCCAATCCACCACCCTAGCATGGTGTCTGACCCTCTACCGATACTGCCAATCCACCGCCATAGCATGGTGTCCGACCCTCTACCGATACTGCCAATCCACCACCCTAGCATGGTGTCCGACCCTCTACCGATACTGCCAATCCACCACCCTAGCATGGTGTCTGACCCTCTACCGATACTGCCAATCCACATTGGAGGATTTTCTTTGCTGAAATCCACTAATTGGTTCTTACCTGGGAATTGCTTTTGACAGGAGACTGGTTCTTGCCTGGAGACTCCATCATCATATATATATATATATACAGTGTATCCCCCAAAATACATACGCACTTTGATTACTTGAACAGGCAATATTTATTAGAATGCTGTTGAAGTGTGTATATATTTTTTGGGGACACCCTGTATATAATTTTGGCCTACTGAAGTCATGATTCAGTCCCACATTTCTGTTAGACTAGGTGATAACAGTATGTTTCTATTCAGACATTTTAAATATCTTGGTAGCGTCATCCCATAGCCTTCCATCCTCCAACAAGATGAAACTGGCTTAAAACTAAACTGATTCAGTATACTAAAGCTGTTTATATATTAAAGCAGCTAGCAAGTGTGTCAGAGGTAAGGTCTTAAATCCACAACAATTCACCAGTTCACCTTATCAATAATGAAACAGAAAGACTGGCAAGTGTTTTTCGTGGTTAATGTTTAACTCTTTTTTGACCATATATCTAATGAAATGGAGAGAGAGGGGGGGAGAGAGAGAGAGAGAGATATGAAACCATGTAAATTTTATTCACTTACTCTACATACTCAAATATAAGCCAAAGAATATGTAACAAAAAAAAAAAAATGATGGTAGAAGTGTTTCTTGGTTTATATCCAGGGTCAATATTTTGACAATTTTCACCAACTTCAAATTCTACACAAATAAGGTTGGGATTTTTGCCCATTTCTCAGACATAAAATAGTGGGGTCGACTTATAGTTGAGTATATATGGTAGTTGAGACAATTTCAAGAGAGGTTTTTTAATAAACAACAAACAGTTATACTTTACATTCCGCAAACCTGAAGAAAGGTATATGAAGGCTTTTAACATATGTACACACCATATATGGAGATACCATAAGCAAGGTTAGGATTAGTGGTGAATTCAGTGAAGAATTTTGTGTACAAACTTTGAGATAATATCAGAGTTCAAAAGTGGATGTCCTTGAGAATTTTTATGTACTAATAATCTAATTATCTCACAAAATGTTTCAATGAGCTGCTAAAATTATTCCAAAGAAGAAAAATGGTCTAGATTCCAAAGTCCCAAAGGGTCAACACATTAAAGTTTCAAGTACTGATTAATCACAGCAAGAACATGGCACCCACTGTCATTTTGGAAATGGCTTTGTATGATATGTAGGAAAGTAGGTAGGCACTCAGTACACAGTGCTGAATGCAAGCAATAGATACAGAAAATGTGCAGTGGGATCCTTGGCAGGTTGCCAAGTAATCAGAACTTCAGGTATGGTATGATGAATGCCTGGAGGGGGTGTAGTGAGCAATAGGGACGCTCATAAAATGAAGTTCACGAAGTGCTCAGATGCCTCCTTAGAAGTAGATCAGTTCTGATAACTAGATGGCCCATTTAATGTTGGAGTGTGTGTCATTGATAATATAATAGTTAAAATAAAATATGGGTGGAAGAAGTTCATAGAACTGTTATCGCTGTTGGCATCACAGGATTTCTCTATCTGTAAAAGAGACAGAATCTGTGGAACATGTGTAAGGAGTGTAATGTTCTATGGAAGATCTGTGAAATAAGTTGAATAAAATCTGTTGAATGTGCAATAGAAAATTTGTTTACATGAGAGCACTACTAAACTAAGAGAGCATTACCCAACATCAACATAAGAGATGACTGCACTGTATGAACTCATCGTGGGAATAGACTGAGGTTTGGCAAAATATTTACCATATGTTGACTGCAAAAGGTACTCGCAGCAGAGGAAGATTAACGAAGATATGGAATGAAATAGTGAAATCAGAACTCAAGATGTTGGGCCTAACTAATAAAAAGACTACGATAATGGGTGGTTTGCTGTACAACAGACCTATCCAACCCACAATACATGGAAATGGATTTAGAGAAAAATGCTGATCATGATTACGATTTTAATAAAGCAACAAGTGTGTAATTAACCCATCAACATTTACATTACATTACTCTATATATACTATTGTATTTTCACAGTAAAGGCTTTACCTCACATAATATCTCACATAACATTTACATTACTCTATATATACTATTGTATTTTCACGGTAAAGGCTTTATCTCACATAACATTTACATTACTCTATATATACTATTGTATTTTCACAGTAAAGGCTTTACCTCACATAACATTTACATTACTCTATATATACTATTGTATTTTCACAGTAAAGGCTTTACCTCACATAATATCTCACATAACATTTACATTACTCTATATATACTATTGTATTTTCACAGTAAAGGCTTTACCTCACATAACATTACTCTATATATACTATTGTATTTTCACAGTAAAGGCTTTACCTCACATAATATCTCGCATAACATTTACATTACTCTATATATACTATTGTATTTTCACGGTAAAGGCTTTATCTCACATAACATTTACATTACTCTATATATACTATTGTATTTTCACGGTAAAGGCTTTACCTCACATAATATCTCACATAACATTTACATTACTCTATATATACTATTGTATTTTCACGGTAAAGGCTTTACCTCACATAATATCTCACATAACATTTACATTACTCCATATATACTATTGTATTTTCACAGTAAAGGCTTTACCTCACATAATATCTCACATAACATTTACATTACTCTATATATACTATTGTATTTTCATGGTAAAGGCTTTACCTCACATAATATCTCACATAACATTTACATTACTCCATATATACTATTGTATTTTCACAGTAAAGGCTTTACCTCACATAATATCTCACATAACATTTACATTACTCTATATATACTATTGTATTTTCACGGTAAAGGCTTTACCTCACATAATAACATCAAAATCTCATAGCTTTGATATTTACTTTGAGAACAATACCTTAAAACTTTAGCATTTAAATCGGCCAGAATTCTCTCACCTCTTTCTGTTCAAACCAGCTGTAACTGACTGCTCAAACTGATGTTAAGGTATTGTTCTCAAAATAAATAATATCAAAATCTCATAAATTCGACATTATGTGAGATATTATATAAGATAAAGCTTTTTAATGCGAAAATACAATAGTAAATATAGAGTAATGTAAATGCTAAACAGTTAACATCGGTATAAGCGGCCAGTTATGGCCAGTTTAAACAGAAAGAAGTGAGAGAATTCTGGCCAGATATGGCCAGTTTAAATGCTAAAAGGTTAATATTAAAATGAATGGGTGGGGGAAAAAAATGAAATATATATATAAACTGAATCTATCAAACTTTAGCCGTTCCTGGTATAGGAACCGACCAAAAAGAAACATTAACATCAAGGTAACAAATAGATTGAATAAATGCTGTTATCTTCAAAGAGACAGAACTGAATTTCTGTTGGATGGTAGTAAAAGATAGTCAAGAAATCTTTATATATTGTTGATGTTATAAAACAGAAATAATAGAGTACATAGTAAACAAACCACAATGTCTTTTTGTGACTAATAGCTCATGAGTAAATTGGTACATTGGGAAAACAAGGATTTTTTGCCTTTCATCCTTATGGGGTCGATAAAATAAAGTACCAGTAATGCACTGGGGTAATTGCTGGCCTTATGCCAAAAGTAGAAACAATTTAGATGCATAATTACAAAATCTACATATCTAATTACATGGTCACACAGAAATAGGTCACACAAATTCTCTAGTATTTTACAATATCTCAAAAATTAATTCAAATCAAATGGTTATGCTATTTTTCACATGGTAGTTGTTTAACTGGATAAAAAAAAAAAAAGTTGTTTAACTGGTGAGGAAACTATTCAGTAATTACCTCACCCCACCAACATAATAGCACGGATTTAAAATTGAAACCGGTCTCTATTTTATTCAATGCATAGTTTTAAATATTCATATTAGAAAAATATTTCAGTAGTTTAATCATAGATTTGCATAGTACTGATTAATTCATAGATAGCAAACAATGTCCACATCAACGTGTTATTTAATGCAAACTAATGCATTAAATATTAGGTCAAAATTAATTTTAAATTATTTGTAGAATTTAAACTATATTGCTGCCAATTGCCTGCTTAATACAAACGGATGGTTTACATTAAAAGATGATAAAATAAAACTTTTATGCCTGTAAAATGTTTTCCAAGGTTTAGGAAACCCCAGGGGTGATATGGCTATAAGAAGGACTGAAATCTCGAGGTGGAATCTGAACTCAAACTACAAAAGAACCAACAACATACACTGCAAGTCATCTCTTCTAAAGCTCTCGTACAATTCTGACAATCCACCATTCTGGAATGATATTTTGTTTATTGAATCTAAAAGGATGAAAAATAAAGTTGACCTCAGCAGAATTAGAAATCAATGATGGACTCAAATACTGCAAGATCTTCCAAAGTCTGTCAATTTAATAGGTTTTGAAAAAGTACAGCCAACTCTTCTAACACAAAAAGAGAATTTCAAGCTGAAGCACAAGTATAAAAAAAAAAAAATCAACAGGATCATCATCATCATCATTTCACGTCCATCTTCCACAATAGCATAAAGAGTGCCACAAAAATACACCCATACCACTGTATGTGTGTATGTGCGTGTAAAAGACAGAGATATGGGTGATGGGAAAGGGGAATTGAGCACTGCCAGAAACAATGCAATGCTATGTGGAAGGATAAAAGAGAAAGAGTGCAATGAAGAACAACAAACACAGATATACGTCACAACCTTTATTATAGCATTACATTACTCTATATTTACTATTGTATTTTCATGGTAAAGGCTTTACCTCACATAAGATTTACATTACTCTATATATACTATTGTATTTTCATGGTAAAGGCTTTACCTCACATAACATTTACATTACTCTATATATACTATTGTATTTTCATGGTAAAGGCTTTCCCTCACATAACATTTACATTACTCTATATATACTATTGTATTTTCATGGTAAAGGCTTTACCTCACACAACATTTACATTACTCTATATATACTATTGTATTTTCACGGTAAAGGCTTTACCTCACATAACATTTACATTACTCTATATCTACTATTGTATTTTCATGGTAAAGGCTTTATCTCACATAACATTTACATTACTCTATATTTACTATTGTATTTTCATGGTAAAGGCTTTCCCTCACATAACATTTACATTACTCTATATATACTATTGTATTTTCATGGTAAAGGCTTTACCTCACATAACATTTACATTACTCTATATCTACTATTGTATTTTCATGGTAAAGGCTTTACCTCACATAACATTTACATTACTCTATATATACTATTGTATTTTCATGGTAAAGGCTTTACCTCACATAACATTTACATTACTCTATATTTACTATTGTATTTTCATGGTAAAGGCTTTATCTCACATAACCTTTACATTACTCTATATATACTATTGTATTTTCACGGTAAAGGCTTTACCTCACATAATATAGAATCTATGAGATTTTCATATTTATTTATTTTGAGAACAATACCTTAACATCAGTATAAGCAACCAGTTATAGCCAGTTTGAACAGAAAGAGGTGAGAGAATTCTGGCTGGATACAGCTGGTTTACATGCTAAAGGGTTCAACACAGCCATACTTGCACCTATATCAGTGCCTCTATATCAATATATATCATTACTTTACATCCACTTTTCATACTGGTATTGGTTAGATATAAATATTTTATGCCAATGTCCATTATCATCATCTTCACACACTTCTATTCCTCACCCACACTGCCACCCTGTTCACACTATCTTAATTGCCCCTCCTCAATTAACCCCCCCCCCCCCCCCCAAGTCTTCCCTTATTTGTACTGTCTCTTCAATTGAATTTTAATTCTTGTCTGATGAATCTCCACAGTAACAAGATTAACTATTTAGCCTTAATAACATATATACATACAAGCGAAACCTACAGTCAGTAGGCACCTCTTAATCAAATATACACCCCCATCCCACTACCTCAACTCCACCCCCATCAACACCACCCCTTTCTCTGTAGAGTTATGTTGGTACCACAACATCCAGTCCTAAATAAATGAGGTTGTGTAGGTGTCACCACAAAAATACACAGTCCACGCTGTAATGAGGCCGTGTAGGTAACACGGTAAAAACCTCCCAGTCCACACTGTAAACGTGGTTGGTGTTAGGAAGGGCACCCAGCCGTAGAAAACCTGCCAGACAGTCCTATACGAGCGAGACGACCAATCTTGCCTCAAGTGGGACAATTCCCGTCTAAACCCATGTGTGTGTGTGTGTGTGTGCGTGTGCGTGTGTGTGTAATTCTTATTATTAGTAGTAGTTTGTTGGTGAATGAGAAAATAATTAGCAAATTAATTAATGGAGAGAAAAGTTGACTATCTGTGGGAACCTCTTGAATGTCACTAGACCGTCACGCTAGCTCACCACTAAAACCAGTCAGGTTCAAAACTTTATGGCTGCCACACTTAACCTTGGCACAATGAAGGATAGATCAGTAGAAATGGTGGAGAGAAGGTGAGTGGATGTGTGTTGTATTCAAAAGACATGATAGAGAAGTCCCTTATGCAGATTCCTCATGGCAAGGATAAAGGAATAAATTCTTCTGGGCAGGTATGTAAAAATGATGAAGTGGGTGTGTAAGGTTAACAGAGAAATCAATAGATAAATTAATTGAAATAGTCAGAGTATGTAATAGAATAATTAAGCTGAGACAAGTCATAAGCAAAATAACAAAGACAGTTATCTGCATATGCATCACAAACAGGTCTGGCAGATGAACAGAAAAAAATGCTTTTATGAACCCCGCCACCACTATTACCACTACCACCTCCACCATTACCACTGCAGACTATCTCATCAACAAATGACAGTAAGAAGAAGAAAAGTTGAAGTAGAGAGGAAGTAGAGAGGAGCAACATGATGAAGCTAGAAGAAATGCTATGCATCAGGTATACTTAGCTAGAGGAAAAGCAGAAAGTTAGAAGTTCACATATGTGCTGCAAAATGAAGTAGAAAGAGCTCTAGATTGTCATTGGGGAGAAGTGTGTTTGGAATGATGGTGATGTAGTTGCCTTTACTGGTGTTGAATAGAAATAGGTATGGAAATGCTATTATGGAAAGCTGTTGAACGATAAGTAAACACGGAAAAAAGAGGGTTTAACCAAACTTTTTCAAACACTGAACCCTTTTTGGTTCAGAAACGCTTGGGAGAACCCTAAAGTCTAATACTGTTATATAGTTGTAATATAAATATACTCCTCTACCTTTTTACATGGAACCCCAGACACTCCTTTGTGGAACTCTTGGGTTCTGTAGAACCCACTTTGAGAACAACTGCAGCAGAGGGACCAGCTATCAAAGTTGACAGCAATGGAGTTGATAAACATATTAAGGATATGAAAGCAGGAAAGGCAGCTGAAAACATCTGAAAACACTGTAAATGTGGTTGGTGTTAGGAAGGGCATCCAGCCATAGAAAACCTGCCAGATAGTCCTATATGAGCGAGACACGGTCACCCGACCAGCCTTGCCTCAAGTGGGACAACTCCCATCTAACCCATGCTAGCGTGGAAAATAGACGTTAAACGAAGATGATGATGATGATGATATATTATATATATATATACTAGCAGAATGGCCTGGCGTTGCTCGGGCTTCTAAACATAGATTGGCATGTTTATCCCTCCTTTCTGAAACAGTACAGTGTACGGAATACCTCGGCCTGGGGATGGTGTCTACATTTTGTGCTTAGGCAAATAATTTTCCATTAAGATTTTTCAAAAGCATGTAATTGCGTTCCCTTTCTTTTTTGTTGTTGTTTTTACTGCTGTTGGTGTGATAGTAGCTGTTGGTCGTACTACTAACAGTCTCGTCCTCCTTCAGCCAATCGTGTATATCCCCTTCTGCCTCATCTACCTAAACAATGATTGTAGCACCTCCTTGTACACAATGTTCCTTGTTCTTCCATGTCAGGCATATGCAAATAGATTTGTCTTGCTTCCCACTCTTGAGCAGCCAACGCATAGTTGCCCGTGTGAAAAACATGACTCTTCCAAAAGAAGACCAGCAACAGCTAGGGTCTGACCCTGGGATTTGTTGATTGACATTGCAAAGCTGACATGGTTTGGAAAATGGTTCGTTGGTTGTCTGTTTCAAGTGCTCTTCTGGTGGCAGTTCGTTCAGCATCTTGCGACCGTCGAATAGCAGTTTCCACTGACGACTCTGCCCACCTTGTTTGTTCTTTTTCTTCCTTCGAGGCATGACCTAAAAGCAGGACGAAGTACACTAAGACTAACTGGTAGAGTAAGGAGTAAACTCGTCAGTGATGCATGTAATTTCCAAACCGTTGACTATGTAATTGCTGGCCTTGTGCCAAAAGTAGTGGGACTTTTTGGGTGGCATATCGGCAGTAACAATGACGATAAGCTGTCTGT
>OZ024758.1:28197109-28204609 GCA_964016885.1 Eledone cirrhosa
TGGGAGGAGGGTGTTCCGAGGCCATAGTATCTAGAATAAGGACGGAATGGAAGAAGTTTAGGGAGCTGCTTCCTCTGTTGACGAAGAAGGGTTTCTCCCTGCGTACGAAAGGCCGGTTGTATGATGCCTGTGTGAGGAGCGCGATGCTGCATGGTAGTGAGACATGGGCAGCTACCGCAGAAGATATGCGACGGCTGGAGAGAAATGAGGCAAGCATGCTCCGTTGGATGTGCAGTGTAAATGTGCGTGAACGACCCAGCATAAATGTGTTGAGAGAGAAACTGTGTCTGAGAGGGATAGAATGTAGTGTACGGGAGAGGAGACTGAGGTGGTATGGACATGTGATGCGCATGGAGGATGACCGATGGGTGAAGAAGTGCCAGGAAATGCCAGTTGAAGGAAGACGTGGTAGAGGTAGACCACGAAAAACATGGGCGGAGGTGGTGAGAACAGACCTCAGATCATTGAAGCTCACGGTGGAGATGACGAGGGACCGTGACGAGTGGAGAGATGCTGTGCTGAATAAGACCCGTCCCACCCTTGCAAGCAGGGAAAAGCGGACGTAAAATGATGATGATGATGATGATGATGATATATATATATATATATATATATATATATATATATATATATATTTATTAAACCAAGTCATACAGAATGGGGTTGTTCCGACGCTGATAAGAAGGTAGCTTGGAAGTGTCACTATGAAAGGCTACTAAATGAGGAGAATAAATGGGAGAAAGACAGTTTCCCCCACATCGACCCAATAGAGGGACCAGCAGTGTTAGTCGAGGGTAGTACAATAAGTAAGGCAATCAAAGATATGAAGACGGGTAAGGCGGCTGGGCCTTCGGAAATAGTTGCCGAGATGCTGAAGGCATCTGGTACGGTGGGACACACCATGGTCATCCGGATAGTTAACCAAGTCGTACAGAATGGGGTTGTTCCGAAGGACTGGCGTAGCAGCATCATCGTTAACTGTTATAAGGGTAAAGGAGATGCCCTGGATAGGAGTAACTATAGAGGCATTAAATTAATCGACCAGGTCATGAAGGTCACGGAAAAAGTAATAGCGCAACTAATCAGAGAGCGAATTGATCTAGATGAAATGCAGTTCGGGTTTGTGTCAGGTAAAAGTACCACAGACGCTCTTTTCATTGTACGACAACTACAGAAGTACCTAGCTAAAAGTAAACCCCTATACTTAGCTTTTGTCGACTTGGAGAAAGCCTTCGACAGAGTCCCCCGTTACATTATCTGGTGGGCTCTTAGAAAACTAGGTGTTGATGAATGGCTTGTGAGAGCTATACAAGCCATGTATAAAGAAACAGTCAGCAAGGTTAGAATTAACAACGAATATAGTGAAGAGTTTAGCGTAAAAGTTGGTGTTCATCAGGGCTCCGTTCTTAGCCCCCTACTATTTATTATTGCCCTTCAGGCTATAACAGTGGAGTTCAAGACCGGCTGCCCATGGGAACTCCTATACGCAGATGATCTAACGCTCATAGCTGAATCAATGGCCGAGCTAGAGAAGAAATTCCAAACATGGAAGCACGGCCTAGAATCAAAAGGCCTTAAAATTAACCTGACTAAGACTAAAGTTCTAGTTTGTAGGAAAGAAAATAAGGCGCCGGTCCCTTCCAGGAAATTACCATGCTCAGTGTGTAGGAAAGGCGTAGGTAGAAACTCCATTTTATGTCCCAAATGCAAAGTATGGGTGCATAAAAGATGTAGTGGGATCATAGGTAAGCTAACTAAGAACATAGATTTTACATGTGGCCGGTGCTCTGGTGCAATAAGTAGCAGCAAGTGCCCACAAAATACTAGCTCTTTCAATTGTGCAGAGGGTTCTATAGAAATAGTGGACAGCTTCCGTTACCTGGGTGACAAAATCAGCAGTGGGGGAGGATGCTCTGAAAGTACAGTAGCTAGAGTCAGAACTGGATGGAAAAAGTTCAGAGAGCTTATACCACTATTAGCCGCTAAAGGGTTCTCCCTAAAAATGAAAGGCAGGTTATACGATGCCTGCATACGAACAGCAATGTTGCATGGCAGTGAGACTTGGGCATTGTGTGCAGAGGATATACGCAGACTAGAGAGGAACGAAGCTTGCATGCTCCGCTGGATGTGTAACAGTAATATACGCGAACGGCAAAGCATAAACGAACTAAGGGAAAAATTAGAAATAAGAGGGATCAGATGTTTACTCGAGAGAAGGCTACGTTGGTATGGTCACGTGATGCGCATGAAAAATGACAGCTGTATAACAAAGTGCAGGGCAATAAAAATAGACGGTAGCCACGGAGTAGGCAGACCCAGAAAAACCTGAGACGACTTGATAAATTCCGACCTCACACGCTTACACCTCTCCAAGACAATGTCACTGGACCGAGACCTTTGGCGGTACTCAGTAACAGAGAAGACCCGCCTTACCTAAGTACAAAGTGAAACCTACTACAGTCAGTAGGCACCTCTAACAAAAATACACCCCTGTCCCACTACCCCCACCCCATCCACACCACCCCTTTCAATGTAAAGTTATGTTGGTGCCGCGCCATCCAGGCCGAAACAAATGAGGTCGTGTAGGTGTCACAACAAAAAAAGCACACAGTCCACGCTGTAATGTGGCCGTGTAGGCAACACGGTAAAAACCTCCCAGACCCACACTGTAAATGTGGTTGGTGTTAGGAAGGGCATCCAGCCGCAGAAAACCTGCCAGACAGTCCTATGCGAGCAAGACAACCACTCTTGCCTCAAGTGGGAAAACTCCCGTCCAAACCCATGCAAGTGTGGAACATGGACGTTAAACGATGATGATGATGATATATATATTATAGAGTAAACTGGCAGGCGGCTGGACAGGTTGAATTCCCTCAATTATTTATTTCTGCAAACACTATGCACATTTCAGTGGTTACGTATGAACTTGTTGACATCATCAGGTGTATATTGCATAATAGTTGTATACCAAAGGAATGATGGTAAACACATTCCAAGAGGCTTAAGGGAGAAGAAAAAAAGTAGAGAAGAAAAAAAATGTGTTTTTTTTTTGTTTTTGACTAAAAGGGGGCGATTGTGGTAGCCTGTTGTTCTCAGTTTGGTTTGTCACCTTTCCTACTATTACATCATGGTTAACATTGCAGGATGACCAATTCTACCCAATTGGTGAATCACCAAATTTAAATGTGTGTATATATATATATATATAAAAATATATATATATAGATATAGATAGGTAAATATACACGGGTGTGTATGATTGTGTATAGAAGATTATATTAATAAGAGGAATTCCAACTTTGTCTGATTTACTCGTTTTATTTACAATCCTTTAAAATATATATAATATGGTATTATAATGAAATAGTATGGTAGAATATTAAATTCTAAGTGTTAATTGAACAAGTACTTTCATGCTTTCGCAATCTTCAGGTTCATGATATGTGGTGACAGTCGAGTTTGCAATTTTCAACTGTAAATATATATATATATATATATATATTGCAAGAGATGTCAACATGAATGGACCTGTTATTTTTATCTAAAGACATTTTTTCCAATCCCATCCCTCCAGTCCCCTCAATCTATTTTATTTCTCATTCTTTCTTCTGATAAAGGACTAGCGTCCGAAACGTTAAGGCCCTCTTCCTGCTATATCAAGTGTTAACCTAACATATACTTTCCATATACTGTACCGATTGTGTTGTTATTTCTGTTTACCTTTTACATATTTACATATATATATATATATATATATATATATATATATATATATATATATATATATATATATAAAACAAAAAAAGTGTGGTAAGGAACCAGGTGGACCATAACGCACCAGAGTACTTGATACTTAGAGTAGTAGAGGTGGGTAATAGGAAAAGAGTAACAAGCTCATCCTTTTTGTTAAAGAGTTGGTCTTTTGCAAACAGCATCTGCATAAATTACACAGACAGTCTCCTCCCGAGTAAGGTTTTGCCTTAGAAAGTATGCTCCAACTTAGTATCATTATAAAGAAAATACTCGCAAATTAATGTATTGAGGTGCTGTTCCAGTGCTTTAAACAACATAACCAAATTTTATTTATCAGGAATTTAATTAGTATTAATATCTATATGCTTTGCTTTAGCTAAGTGTTAGACCTGGCATAATTACTTTCATTCTACCAACCTTCCTTGAGTCTCGTCATCATCATCATCACCGTTTTACGTCCGTTCTTCCACGCTAGCATGGGTTAGACGGGTTGTCCTGTTGTGGGCAGTGTCTGGTCGGCTGACCATGCCTTGCTCATACAGGAACTGATTTGGCTTGATTTCTACAGCTGGATGCCCTTCCTAACACCAACCTCATTTACAGTGAGTGCTGGGTGCTTTTTCGTGGCGCCTACACGTTCACTTTACAGTGTGGGCTAGGTGCTTTTTTGCCGTGGCACCTCCACGACCACCTTGCGGTGGGGTGTGTGGGGGCATATTGTCTATATGCTTCAACTTGTACCCATGGGAGGTCGGGTACTCTGTATTACTGCGTGACGCCAGAGGTCACGGTCGTGTGTCATTGCCTTTGAGAGGTGTAATTGGGTAAGGTTGGCTTTTATCACCTCATCCCAGGTCATCTTGGGTCTCCCCACTCCGCGGTTTCCATCGACTTCTAGTGCTCTGCACCTTTTTATGCAGCTGTCATCCTTCATACGCATCACATGTCCATATGCTGGATTTTTTCCTTACCTCCATTCGAGATAGTTGCAAAGATTTTCTCTCTTAATGCCTGACCGGCTTGGCACCTACAGTTCAGAATGTCATCTTACTCGCTCCCCTTTTTTCTATAGGCCAGCTCACATTTTTGTGATACCAACATAACTTTACAATGTAAGGCTGATGTAGACAGAAGTGGTGTAGGTGTGTGGGTGTATATGGAAGGGGGTTATAGTGGTTAAGAGGTGCCTATTAGATTTATGTTTGAGTTAATGCATAACACACACACACACATATATATATGTATATATTTAGTTCATAGTAACCAGTTACTTGAACAATCTATTTCTTTATATTAGAAAACTTGAATTTACTAACAAAGGTTTGGCTCTGACTCCATGACAGTAAACATTTTGTAAGGAAAAAATGTTGCATGACAACTTTTATTCACTAGATATGCCAAACATTATCGATAAATACTTTCTTCTCTAAAACTAATTTTTGTTCCAAGTCTTTATGCTAATGAATGTTAGGATTAGCAACTTTTCTCAAACAGGTTTTATACTTAAAATCAACTTTTATACAGAATTTTAGGACTCTATTAAACATATTAAATGACCTGATGGTTGTATTGAATTGTGCAATGGCATAGGTCTACCATCCAAGAACATATACAATCCAGCAAGCTTTCTTGTAGGTACCATGTGCCCAACTTCTCTGACAGGGCTTGGGTCCAACAGAGGCTCATATAGATACAAGACACTTGTCAAAGGAGCTGTGATATTGTATTAAACCTGGGATTATACAATTGTAATTCAAACTAGCCAATCAAGTTAAACCTGTTCAGTTGATATTACACCAGTAATTAGAATGAAAGAAATACACTGATCAACAGAAAAATATAAAAAGTAAAAACGAAAATAATTTCTGCTGCTTTGAAAATTAGATCTATTCTTGGTTAAATTAATTAATGATATGCTATTTTGATATGAAAATTATAATGCTATCAAAAATTACTACAAATTAGTTTATTTCAGCAAATAAAGTCTTGTAATGTACTGCAGTAGAATTTATAGTAATTGAAACTCAAAAATAACTACAAAGCATATAAAATGATCACTTATTTCACACATAAGAACCTTCTTGAATAGGACTTTCAAGAGTGGGATTAGGGTTAGGGTGAGATTTACCAGAACAGTCCTGCTGAAAGATTCCAGTGGTAATCTACTATCATATTTATATCTCACTTTCCACAATACCTCTTTTCCTCAATGAAATATTTCTTTATTCATTGCTAATCAACAAGATTTTTTCCCTTTTTTTCCCCTGTTAAGTGATCTAAGTGATTATAAAGTTGATGGACCGTGAAGCTCATGTAACAGCCAAGCTTATTAAAATGAGAGAGCATCTCTTCTATTAATTCACAATGGTTGTCTGCCTGTTGCCAACAATGTTTTTGGCAACTAGAATAAATAAAAAAACATACACAGGAGTCAGTATTGTCTGTTGAATGTATGAAATGGGGATCTTTTATAATTTCTCTTGTGGGAATCCCTAACATTCCCAACTTTGAATTGTTCCATGCTTAGTTGATAGAATTTACTGCATAAGTAGTCAAAGAAGACAGCATCATTGTTTAATGGTGTTACTCTAAGCTTTTGGACAAGAATGAACTGATTTAGTCCTATGTAGTTGGTTTAATAGCTTGTAATATATTATTAGCAGTAATATTGCTGCTGCTGCTGAGGGTGGTGAATTGGCAGTATTGTTAGAGTATCGGACTACATGGGTTGCAGCATAAGGTTATAAGATCGATAAAATAAAGTACCAGTAATGCACTAACATTGATTTATTCAGCTTTCCCCTCACCTAAAATTGTTGGCCTTGTGCTTAAATCAGACACCACAAATATTGCTGTTACTTTTGAAAATAGCAAAGAGGTAATTAATTAGAAAACTTGTAATTAATTAGAAAACTGGCAGTCGTAAGAACACCGGCAATACATTCTGACTTTCTGTGCACTGAGTTCAAAACCCATGAAGGTCAACTTTACTTTTCATCATTTCATGGTTAATAAGTGAAGTACCAGTTCAGTACTGGGGTGGATTCTTCTTCTATATCTCTTTCTGGCTTCCTCTCTATCAGTCTCTTTCTATCTATCTATATATATATATACACACACGTATGTATATATATATATATATATATATATATATATATAAATAAATATATATAAATATATATATATATATATATATATTCATAAATATACATAAATATATATAAATATATATATATATATATATAAATATATATATACATAAATATATATATACATAAATATATATATTCATAAATATACATAAATATATATATATATATATACATAAATATACATAAATATATATAAATATATATATTCATAAATATACATAAATATATATAAATATATATATATATACATATATATATATATATCCATAAATATATATATATATATACATAAATATATATATATATCCATAAATATATATATATATATATATATACATAAATATATATATATATCCATAAATATATATATATATATATATATATATATACATATATATATATACATAAATATATATATACATATATATATAAATATATATACATATATATATAAATATATATACATATCATCATCATTTCATTTTACATCCGCTTTTTCCCTGCTTGCAAGGGTGGGACGGGAACTGATGCTGGCTTGATTTCTACAGCTGGATGCCCTTCCTAACACCAACCTCATTTACAGTGTGGGCTGGGT
>OZ024758.1:28209609-28212109 GCA_964016885.1 Eledone cirrhosa
TCTGTGGCGGAACTCACTGGATGCTGGATATGTGCCAGAAAACCTATCCCAGTCTGTTGTCCCAGTTTTCAAAAGGGAAACAAATCCCTTGCCGTGAATTACCGTCCAATCTCACTCACCCTCTCATATCATTAAGGTATTTGAGCGAGTGGTGAGATCGCGAATGACCCACTTCCTTGAGAGTAACAATATGCTGAACTCCAACCAGCATGGATTTCCGTAATGGAAGGGATTGCCTGACGCAGCTACTGCATCACTTTGATGACATTTGAGAGCCTTGGGAGAGGGTTCCAACACTGATGTTATCTACCTTGATTTCAGCAAGGCCTTTGACAGGGTTGATCATAACATTCTACTGAGAAAGCTGTCAATATTGGTGTCACTGGAAAGCTGCTGCAGTGGATCAAGAGCTTCCTGTCAAACAGAACCCAACATGTTGTAGTTGAGGGAGTCAAATCAAGCCCAGCCAAAGTCAGTAGTGGGGTCCCACAAGGCACTGTGTTGGGCCCACTTCTCTTCATCATCTATATTAATGACATCACTGACATCATCAAACACAGCAACATTAGTGAGGAATGTACATCCCAACATAGCTTAGTTGTCAGCGACCTCACGGTCAGAACTAGACGAGCCCTGAAACAGAGGCCAACCTGGAGAAGAAAGATCTGGAAGCTGAAAGTCCCCTCAACCAGTAACAGATTTAAAGATATTTTACTCAACGCCTACGACAGTAAAGAAGAACAGATACAGACATTTAACGTAGAAGAGAACTGGGAGTTCCTAAAAAATAACTTACTAGAGGCGACGGATGAGGTTTGTGGCTGGAGTAAGACCTCAAGCAGGAGGAGAGTGACTTGGTGGTGGAACAATAAGGTAGATGAAGCAGTCAAGGCCAAGAGACAGGCATGGAAAGAATGGAAGACGGGGGGAGCAGGGTACATACATAGAGACCAAGAGGGAAGCTAGGCGACAAGTATACTTAGCTAGGAGGGGAAGCAGAGGATAGAAAATTCAAGCATGTTTTACAACGTGAGGACCAGAAACAGGAGGTATTCAAGATTGCGAGGCAGTGTGTCAGAGATAGTTGTGATGTCATTGGAGAGAAGTGTATCCGGAATGATAAAGGTGAGCTTGCCCTCACAAGTGCTGAGAAGAAAGATGCATGGAAGAGTCATTATGATAGATTACTAAATGAGGAGAATGCATGGGAAGAAGAGACCCTACCCCACGTAGACCCTATAGAGGGACCAGCAGTACAAGTCAGCGGCAGCGTAGTAAGTAAGGCAATCAGAGATATGAAGATAGGGAAGGCAACCGGTCCATCGGGTATAGCTGCCGAGATGCTGAAGGCATCTGGGTCTGTAGGTCACACTATAACCACACGTATCGTTAACCAGGTAATACTAGAGGGGGCCATACCAAAAGATTGGTGCAGTAGCATCATTGTCAACTGCTACAAAGGTAAAGGCGATGCACTAGATAGAGGAAACTATAGAGGTATAAAGTTGATGGACCAGGTCATGAAAGTAACAGAAAGAGTTATAGCACAGCTGATTAGGGACCGGGTGAATATAGACGAGATGCAATTTGGGTTTGTACCAGGGAAAGGCACCACTGATGCCCTCTTCCTTGTGAGGCAATTACAGGAAAAGTACCTAGCTAAAAGTAAGCCACTCTACTTGGCATTTGTCGACCTTGAGAAAGCCTTTGACAGAGTTCCACGTGCAGTAATCTGGTGGGCTCTTAGAAAACTAGGAGTAGATGAATGGTTTGTGAAAGCGGTACAAGCCATGTATAGGGGAGCAGTCAGCAAAGTTAGGATTGGCAATGAGTATAGCGAGGAATTTAGCGTACAGGTTGGGGTCCACCAGGGCTCTGTTCTTAGCCCTCTCCTGTTCATCATAGTCCTGCAGGCAATAACGGAGGAGTTTAAGACCGGATGCCCATGGGAACTCCTGTATGCTGATGACCTCGCACTCATAGCTGAATCTATGGTAGAACTAGAGAATAAATTCCAAACCTGGAAGCAGGGACTAGAGAGAAAGGGCCTCAAAGTCAACATGACAAAGACTAAGGTCCTTATAAGTAGACGAGAAAACAGAACCCAGATCCCCTCAGGGAAATGGCCTTGCTCAGTATGTAGGAAAGGTGTAGGTAGGAACTCCATTCTCTGCCCCAAATGCAAACAATGGGTACACAAGAGATGTAGCGGGATCTCAGGAAGCTTAATTAAGAATGTAGGATTCACATGCAGCAGCTGTGCTGAAACAGCAAGCAAACAGCCACAGGAAACAAGTACCACCAATCTCTGGGAGGGCCCTGTAGAAACAGTAGACAGCTTCTGCTACCTAGGTGACCGAATTAGCAACGGAGGTGGGTGCTCAGAAAGTACAATAACTAGGGTAAGAACGGGATGGAAGAAGTTTAGGGAACTACTACCACTGCTAGCTGCAAAAGGCTTCTCCCTCAGAATGAAAGGCAGACTGTATGATGCGTGTAT